>JAJOZX010000637.1:672500-867500 GCA_023014485.1 Bathynomus jamesi | reverse complement strand
TATACTGTATATCCATCTCATAATGATAAAGTTAGTGAAAAATTCACTCAATTTAGAGCTAGCATTTTTGGGCTCTTGTGGCATCATTGTTTGGGCACTCTTGTGGCATAATTTTTTCTGTGCACTAGCGCGTCCTTTCTACTCGTTTGTTGAATACAGCACTTACAGGGCGTGGTCTTATAGAGAGCTCTCTTGCAATTCAGTTTGGTTGTTTAGATACAAGATTGTTGCATCGTGCAATGGTGCAGGTAGTGTTGTTATTGTTTCAAGGTTTAGAAAGAAGACCATAAATAGTGCCCCTTTTGTTTTTTCTAAATTTTATGCAACTGAGGCCTGAGGTAAGCCCACATCGAGTCAGCAACCCTGAGGTAGGACCTAATAGGACTTCCAAGTCCGTAAGTTTGTTTTAGTCTAGCTTAACTTAGGCTATAAGTTAAAGTAGCCCCTCAGAGTTTGGCCGTTCAAGACTCAGCTGGGATTCTGAACCAAATAAAAATAAATAAAAATAACACCGTCTATGGCCTTGGGCGGTTCGAGGTTGACGGGGGGTTCTGGTTAGGTGGCAACAACGGATTTGTTACCTTGGAGTAGCGGGTACTGTGTAGGGAATCGCAGTAGTTTCTCTTATACTACTCTCCATTTTCTTCTTGTCGGGGAAGTGAGGTGACGTGTGTATATATATATATAGTTTAAAAGTCACTAAAGGGGAAAGTCACTGAAAGAAAGCTGAGTGGCAACACAAAAAGATAAACAGCGTAACGTGGCCTGTTTGGTCAATGGGCTGGCTAAACCAGCATACTTTTTTGTATCTGACTAATTCGTTGGTACTAAGTTTAATTTGGTGATGTTTCTAAAGTGCATAAGGAAAGCAGTTGAAGTTGTCTAATTATTATATCAGTTAGGGGTAATGTCTATAGCTTCTAAATTAGTAAAGTTAGAAAACTAAGTAGGTTGGCGTGGGACGCTGGCACCTATGGTAGACCCTAAAGAAGATCTAAATCAAAGCACCTGTAAGTACCTTTACTGTCTATTTAATAACCTAATACCTAACGGGGTCTAACACCCCCCACGTTATCACATTTGGCGACAAGGATGGGATTACTTAGTTGTTTGGAAAATTGGATGTAGCCTAGTCTAGTATGGGTCGTTCGATTTGGTTGGCTTGTGTTGGAAACTTTCAAAAATACACCTAAACAACATGCATCTAAAACAATACTAAAAAAATATGGTAACATACAAATACTTTGTCTCATCCCTTAACTCTTTTAGTGGTGGATGTTATTTTTTATTTTATTGGGTTCAGAATCCCAGCTGAGCCCTGAACGGCCAAGCTCTGAAGGGCCAGTTTAACCTACAGCCCAAGTTAAGCTAGACTAAAAACTTAAGGACTTGGAGGTCCTATTAGGTCCTACCTCAGGGTTGCTGAGTCGATGTGGACCTACCTTAGGCCTCAGTTGCATAAAATTAAGATAAAAAACAAAAGGGGCACTATTTATGGTCTTCTTTCTAAACCTTGCAACAACAACACAACCTGCACCATAGCACTATGCAACAATCTTGTATCTAAACAACCAAACTGGATTGCAAGAGAGCTCTATATAAGACCACGCCCTGTAAGTGCCGCATTCAACAAACGAGTAGGAACGACGCGCAGTGCCCCCCAAAAATGATGCCACAAGAGTGCCCAAACAATGATGACACAAGAGCCCAAAAATGCTAGCTCGAAATTAAGTGAATTTTTCACTAACCTTACAATTATGAGATGGATATATACACACACACCTTAACTTAATATATACAAGCAATGCTGCATCAATCAGCTTAGTCATCATATCGCCTTGGGACAACAATGGCTTTTCCTCTTCTAGGTTTTCTAACACTCCCTACCGAAGAGGCATTGTTCTCATTACCTTCTGCAAGGTTAGCCAAGCCTTCTCCATGAGGCTGTAACTCAAATCTTTCATCTTGACTATCCGAGTTTTTGCTGATTTCTAAAGCATAGAGTTTTAGTATAGGTCTCTCTAATTTTCCTCCTGAAGTGTTTACCAGTGCAGACCTAACTAAATTGTCTTTGCCAACAAAAAACTCTTCAGTTATGCCAAGCTTCCAGCATTGTCTTGGTCTTTCATCCCCAATCATTACCACTTCTCCCACCGTGATACAATTTGCATTGGAGCCCTTTACTTAATAATTGAGTTCTGGCAAGTATTCCATCTGCCACCTCTTCCATAACTGATCTTGTAGCTCTTTAAGGTACTTGAACCTTCTGGTTAACTCTTCTTGAGTGCTCTGGATAGGCTGTAAGTCTTCTGGCAAACTGGGACTTGATGTTAATCGTTTACCACAAAGAAAATGATTTGGTGTCAATGGCTCTGCATCCTGCATACTGTTATAAACAAAGGTGATAGGCCTACTGTTCACCATTGCTTCTACCTCACACAAAACAGTGCCGAATTCTTCTTTGCTCAAGTGAACATTAGCTAAAAGTTTCTTTAATGGACACTTTACACATCTCACTAGCCTTTCCCAAAATCCTCCCACCATGGTGCTCTCTCAACAATAAACTCCCACTGTACCCCATGATGTGAAAAATAGGATTGGAATCCCTCCTCTTTTAGCAGGGACTAAATTTCTTGAAGTTCCTTTGCAGCCCTTTTGAAGGTTTTTGCATTATCCGATATGATTTTATTTGGGAAACCCCTTCTGTTCACAAACCTTTTAAAGGCCAAAAGAAATACATCACTACTTAAGTTGCTTACCAACTCCAAATGGATTGCTCTGGTGGTAGCACATGTGAAAAGACATATATAACCTTTGTTAGACTCCCCTTTCTCATAGACTGGACCTGCGAAGTAGGGTGGCCCACTTTTCATTTTTTTTTTAAAGTATAGGTTATCGTAGTTTTTCCCATTATTTGGCACTATACTAGCACATTGGTACCATTTTACAAAAATTGATCAATATTTAGGGGTCTCGCATCGACCTTGAAATTACGAGTTTTTTTTTTTAAATGTGTACTTTTTAACTTTTTACTGAATCAAGATAAATCATTAAGTAGGGATGTTTTCTGAATCCTCTTGATGAGAGAAGTCGTTTGGTGTGCCTTTCAATGTCATACGACTAACGGTTTAAAAGTTGTGCCTGTATACAGGTAATACCAATGTGCTAGTATAGTGTCAAATAATGGAAAAAACCACGATCACCTATACTTTTCAAAAAATCAGCAAATAGCAGACAAACAAGGAAGAAAGAAACAATAACTTAAACAATCACTTTTGCATTGTATTGACCACTATCACACGTCACTGGCTGCAACGTTGTCCCTCTGTGCTATGTCATCGTGGCGAGTGATGACTTCTTGAAGTCGCCGAGCTCTTTCCGGTTCTTTTCCACCACTTGCAGAAGATCCTGCAGCTGTGCCTCGTCCTTTGTGACCGTGTTCGCATAGTCTTGTATCAGTTGGACTCCTCTTTCAGCGACGTCATTGGTGACCTGGAGATCAGAGATCACATCCTTCAGACGACAAAAGTCCTCGTTCTCGTCCCACTTATCAGTTGGCAGGGTGAGCCACGAAGACCCATACATCTTCAGACCTGCAAATAAGAACCAGGAGGACTCGTCGATCAGGTCGGGGAGTAGCGTCATCTCGTCGACTGAGACGTTCTCGTATGTGAAGTCTTTGGGTACAGGGAGGTGGGACAGCTTCTCTGCCATCTGTTGCTTCACAGTGCCATCCACCTTGTTGCTGCATAGAGTGAAGATGACGGTCTGAGGCCTCAGATACCAGAAGTGCCGCCTCATCACTGCCAGTGACGCTTCTGCCACCTCGCGGTCCACTGCCCTATACCTCAGAAAACGCTGGTATAGTACCAGGTCATTCAACGGCGCATCAGCTGCTACAGGGGCCGCCAACCAAGCTGGTACGTACAGAAGAGCGATGAACACCAGATCCTGTGCAGTTTGTCGACCAGCTCGGCGTCGAGCTCCAGCTGCCTACTGAACATCAGCAGTTTTGTGTAGTCGATGACATGAAACAGAATAGGCACCATTGTAAGTAAGACAGGTTTATTGTTACCAATTACTTTGTTTGCGTTATAATGAAATATTTATCTTTGAATAACATTTAAACTTATCTCTAAATTATTTTTGTTTGAAAATACTAACTTTAGCCATCCATCTTGCGTGGTGGTAGGCTCCTGGGCGCATGAGGTGAATGCCACGGCGTGGTTGTGTCCCGAGTACCAGGAGCGTGATCTCTGCCACTTCCCGGTAATCGACTCTGACGAAACCAGAAGCTGTGCTCAGGAAGCTGACCGCCGCGTCCCGGAGTTCTATTAGCCACGTACTCTCCGCCAGATTCTCGACCTGCAGCTTGCAGTAGGTCGAGAGATCGAGCTCGTCCCATCTTCAAAAATAATAAACAAGAAAATTGTGTGAGAAAACTCTGACGTTCCGGTTTGGCTTGCTGTTTCATAAACTAGTGGAATATCATGTGTGTCCTAACTTTACCTTGCACAAAAAATGAACTAACCTTCTCTTCAACTGCTGAAACAAAGGATCAGTTGGTGCCGTAGTCCTTCCGAGCAGGGTGACGGCTACTGCCCCCACGATAAGCCCTAGGACGTGATGACGGCATCCCAGCTGGAGTAGCGGTCGCCCGAGCATGTTTTCCAGCCGGACAACTGCACCCTGCACCCTCCCCGTGTTGGTGGAAGTGGTGTCGAAGCAGAGTCCGATGACGCTCTCCTCACATCCCCAATCTTCGAGAGCATGTATGGTTGCCGCGCCTGCGACAGTCCGGTGCCGTCAGCAACAGCTGGGACTGACAGCAACTTTCCTTCTGTGCAATGAGGAGCCCCGGAGATGAGAATTGCTTGGCGGTGCTCCGCCGTTCCAAGGAAGTTCTGAAACACATGCCCTATATTTCAATTTCATGGTTGTAAAGTAACCTATTTTTGTTCACATTCAGTTCTCTTTTTAATTGACATTATGCTTCATGAATCTCATTACTAAATTGATAGCTATGAAAACTTAATCAACTGACCTTGACCATTTTGCCATCCCAGTGGACAACAGTGTGCCTCGGTGGCGTGAAGGAGTCCTTCACAGCCGTCGCCACTTCACGGCGATGTGACACACTTCCCCGGCGAGCCGTTTCTTTCGAGATGCTGAACTGACTGAGGTCTGCTGGTGGATCCGCCGAACGTGTGATAGCAGCCACAATGCTTACTACCTATGTAGAGAATGGAAAGTGGAAAGGAAACTGTCAAGAATACATGTGGGTTACGGGACACTTTAAAACTGACGCTATCGATGAATACTATACACAATACGCACCTGATTATTGGACATGCGGAAACGATCAGCCACTTCCATGACAGCAGGTGCATTAAGGATGCGGCGAGGAAGATTGACAGACACACTTGGCTCTTTCGGCAGGGGGAACGCTAGTTCTGTCTCTGACTCTCCTGACATGCCAGTATCATCATTCTCCATGGCCTCATCTCCGGTTTCGTATGCACACTTTGAGGTTTGCGGCTCCTGGCGAGGACGTTTTCTTCCTTCCTGTAGCTTTCTTTTTACAGCGAAAACTTTATCGTTCCCGTTCATCGTTGCCACCCGAGGACCACGTTGATCGAGGTAGAAGTCAATGTCTTCTTTCTTGTCCTTGTCGGACAGCAGTCGATTCTTCTTTATATCTTCGACAGCGTCAGATGCTCCGATATCCCACAGCTTGTCCACAATGTCCGAAAACTTCTGCCGTTTTCCTCCGGCGTCAGTTTCTCGTTTTCTGCTCTTTTGGAGTAAGTGCCCCACTTTCCACAATGCCTCTAGCTTCCGTTCGCAGTTGAGCTTTGTGATTGTTTTAATGCGGGCCATGTTCCAAAACTTTAAGACGTTGTTTACGGTTTCTTTGAATGCGTCTTTCCTGTTAGCAGTGTACTGGATAACACTGAAGAAGTATTGCAAAACCTGCCGTGTTGTTGGCAATTTGCTACCACTGATGGAGGACGACGGTTGGCCAACTAAAAAAATTTCCGAGGCCAATCTTAGAGAAGGTAGCGATGTTATTTTCGCCTTTCCTTTTGATGACTCTCTATTGTAGCTTCAAGAGTTCTTCCAGTTATGGTTGCCATCGATTTGTCCATGACAAAGGATGAGGAACTCAGACAGAATTTCAAAATGTTATGATCTGCAAAAAAGAAATAGGTTAGGTACCTGGCACAGGCATAGTGCATTTTCTAATTACCTATATACATTATACATTCCGCCCGGGTATGGTGACTCATTTTTTGAAAAGTATAGGTGATCGTGGTTTTTCCCATTATTTGGCACTATACTAGCACATTGGTATTACCTTTATACAGGCACAACCTTTAAACCGTTAGTCGTATGACATTGGCAGGCACACCAAACGACTTCTCTCATTAAGTGGATTCAGAAAACATCCCTACTTAATGATTTATCTTGATTCAGTAAAAAGTCAAAAAGTACGCACTATTAAAAAAAAACTAGTAATTTCAAGGTCGATGCGAGACCCCTAAATATTGATCAATTTTTGTAAAAATGGTACCAATGTACTAGTATAGTGCCAAATAATGGGAAAAAACCACGATCACCTATACTTTTAAAAAAAAATTGAAAAGTGGGCCACCCTACTGCGAAGTCTACTCCCACTACATCAAATGGGGCAGTATAGACACACCATTCTCTTGGAAGTGGAGCCACCTTTTCATAATAAGGCTTTGCACTCCAACGCTTGCAAACCATACATTTATGCAAGACCTTTTTTACTACTTGTCTAATTTTGGGAATCCAAAACTGTTGTCTGATCTCTATTATCACTTCTCTAACTCCAGCATGTAACAACTTATGATGAATATCCAGGATCAAAAGTTGCACAAAGTGACCACCAGAAGGTAGCAAAATTGGATGTCTTTTCTCCTCTGGAAGCCCAGAAAACTGTAGTCTACATCCTACTCTCAATAAATCCTGATCCAAAAACACATCCAAACCCTTGAGAGCAGAATGTGTTAGTAGAACCTGTAATAGACGGCTGGTGAGCAATTCCCTCTATTCACCAAATTTTTCCTTCCGCACATATACCACCCAGTATTGCCTGGCTTGCTGAATCTCCTTACTGTTCAGAATTCCTTCTCTTCTTGTTTCTCCCTTAATGTTGTTTGTAAATCTATATACCCATGCTGTCACTCTTAACAACCTTTTCACACTGCTTATGTCCTCAAGCCTCAATATGGGGTCCTGCTGCATAACTTGACAACTGTTCACAGTGCATTTTCTCATCTCACTCACCCATGCTTCCTTAGCCTGGCATTCTCCTACAATAGGCTGATTAGAAGGCCAGTTTTCACCTCAAAGTTTTAGCCACTCTGGCCCATTCCACCACAAACTTGACTGTGCAAGATCTTTCACCGAAATTCCTCGTGTTGGTAAATCAGCTGGGTTTTGGGTGCCTGGACAATGCTTCCATTGCTTTGGATCTGTGTGTGCTTGAATTTCCTCCACCCTATTGGCAACAAATTTTCCATTTCCTTGCTGGCTTCTTAACCAGTGCCAAACTATAGTGGAGTCTGTCAATAGCTTGGAATTTCATAAAGGGCCAAAGACTTTGCACTGTAACTGCAAGCCGACTAGCAGTAATTGCACCCATCAATTCCAACCTTGGAATAGAAAGCCTTTTCAAAGGTGCTACTCTGCTCTTTGCAGCAACCAACCTGCAACTTACTTCCTCTTGAATGCGCTCTTATATAAATACAAGTTGCATAGGCTTCCTCGCTTGCATCACAAAAGATGTGCAACTCCAAATTGTCTGGACTATTGTTCAACTCTCCAAAGTACCATCTTGGGATTTCAATGTCTCCAAGATGTGCCAATTCTTTGAACCAATATTTCCGACCTTACCACCATATGATCAGGTAACTCTTGGTCCCAACCAAGTCCAATTTCCCAGAGGCTCTGAAACCAAATTTTTTACTTTATCACAAATGAAGCCAGGAATCCAAGTGGATCAAAGACCTTCGAAACCAAACTAAGAGCTGTACGTTTTGTCCAGCTTGTCTCATTCTCAGCCAGCTCTACTAAAGATTTCCCATTGAAGGTAAACAAATTCTCTCATTGCTGCCAAACAATGCCTAGCACCTTTTGTCTATTGCCCACAACTCTTAATACCAGAATCCTCAATACTTTCTGCTGCATCAGGTCCTACACAGGACTGACTCATAAACTCTTGTAATTGAGAATGATTGGTCTGCCATTTCTAAGCTCCATGCCAGCCTCCCTCATAATAGCTCTAGCCTCCATGAGTATCTGTTTAGCCATTTCTGTATTATCCACGGAACACAGCAAATGATCAACATAAAAATTTTTCCTTATGTGTTCAATAGTGTTAGGATAGACTTCAGAATATTTCTTAAAATGGTGCTGCATAGTAGCTGCCAACAGAAATGGACTAAAGCTGAGGCCAAACAACGCTGACTTCATTCTATATGCTTGAACCTTAGGTTCATTTTCCAACAAGTCTTTCGTATCCACCCACAGATACCTTACTGCATCTCTGTCCTCTGGTTTTACCTTTATCCGCAAAAAGGCTTGCTTCACATCTGCAGTCAATGCTACTCTACTAAACCTGAATCTCAGTGACAAGGAAAATAAATCTGCATTTAAATTTGGCCCAGCATCCAAACAGTCATTCAAGGACACACCAACTTTTTCCTTGGCTGAGCCATCAAAAACTACCCTCAGTTTGGTGGTAGTTTTGTCTCGCCGTACCCAGGGCCGGCGCTATCCACTAGGCAAACTAGGCGATCGCCTAAGGCGCTAAAATCTGGGGGCGCCACACAAATTCTGAACAACTTAGACAAAATTATTTAGTCCAACTAAAAACACAAAAACTTAGTAATAAAGGGAGCAGTGGCTAAGACTGATGATAGCAATATTGAGGGAAAAAACTTTGTTGGAAGTGTTTTATTAAAAAAATGAGAAAATTTCGTTCTCACAAGAAGCAGCGACGCTTTGGGGTGGGGTGGAACTTCCACCCTCTCCCCGACACTCCCCCGCTCCACCCCACCCCGTCCTCCATCCTCCTCTGTCCCGCGGGTGACCTCACCTTTTCCCACCTGCCCCTACCTTCCAAGAGGAAGAGGAGGAAGGAAGAGGAGGAAGAAAGAGGGGGAAGAAAGAGGAGGAAGGAAGAGAGGGAAGAAAGAGAGGGAAGAAAGAGAGGGAAGGAAGAGGAGGAAGGAAGAGGAGGAAGGAAGAGGAGGAAGGAAGAGGAGGAAAAGGTAGGGGGCAGGTGGGAAAAGGTGAGGTCACCCGCGGGACAGAGGAAGATGGAGGACTGGGTGGGGGTGGAGCTGGGGATGGTCGGGGAGAGGGTCGTGTGGTGTTATGACGTCACATGATTTGGCGTAGGTGAGTGTGGAGTGGAAAATGCAGGCTCAGTCATCTTCTTAGAGTGGTCAGAGTAACAAGTTTCAAGAACGGTTCGTCAGCATGCCAAACTGCAAGTTGAAATTGTTTTATTTCTGTAACGTAATTATCTGATTTTTCTTGTATTATAATATGCATATTCTATAATGTTGACTTAGTTTTTCTGTTTTATATATTTGTTGAAATAAAAGTGGGGTAAGGATTAATTATGTATGGGATAAAAACGTTTATAGGTATAGCGAGTTTTTCTTTTTCAATCTTAGTGCTTCTCTTCAGATTTTATCATAATATAAACCAGATTGATTAAATATGTGGAGTCCACAGCAGATACCATCAAGGGCCACCACAGTCATATTTGTACATTCATATGTATATGACGTGCCTATAGTGGACACTGTGGACTTTTAAAGGCTCATTGGGCTCCTAGTAGATTAGGTATTCGTATCATAAAATAATGAGAGAGAGAGCACTGATGGGGGTACGTGCTGACGGTGCCGGGTATCTAGTTCTCAGCATTTTTTCCCACTGGTCAAGTTTAGTAGTCTACTGAACGTAACTGAAGATGTTTATTGTGAAAGTATGTTGTCAAGTTTTTAATCAAGGATTAGTCAAGTATTAAGTCAAGTTTTCACATGAAAAAAGAATATATCCTTTGAGGCATATGTTAATTTTATACGTTCGCAAATAACTAAAGTGGAACATTTAAAATTTTGCCAGATAACAGATTTACTCGCCGATATGTATGATCATAAAACTATATATTTCTTAATGAAAACCCAATTTAATAGATAGAGTTTATTTCCACAACAGTTTCGATGCCCACTGGCATCCTCTCCGGGTGAATACAGAAAAACGAATGAACCAAAAACAAGAGGGAAAACAGTCCAGGAACCATTAAGAAATTCATATCCTTAAAAATGACAAAACAGCCTGAAAACTTGAGTGTAATTCCATCTGTGTTTCATAGGTAACTACAGATGTATGGTAATACAGTTTTCTCATGCCTCGAAAGAGGTAAATTGTAGATATTATTATTATACATACTTATTATATTATTAACAGAAATTTGTGTTTTATTGACATTATATTCACTGACTTTCTGTGATAATAATTATATGGAATTATTTGCATGAATGAAAATATGAAGTCACAAGATGAAAATGTACATGTTATCAACGGTTTTTCGAGTTGCAGAAACAATATAGTAGTTAATAGAGTTCCTACATTACCTTATCAAAACTTATTGGGCGGGGGCGCTGAATACCCTGGCGCCGGCCCTGGCCGTACCACTGCATGGTGTGGCAGATAATGTGCCTCCTGGCTCACCAGCTCACCTTGCACCCTTTCAGCATAGCACTCCCTTACATAGCTTAGGATGGCCTCATTGTATTCAATTAACAACTCCTCATTTTTTCTTAGCCTGTACAATGAAGTCTCCAACCTCCTATTAGCTAGCTGACGGTTTGAACTGGGTTTGCAAGAATCCTTCCAAGGGAGGCCAACTTCATAGCAACCATCTCTAAATCCAATCCCTTTTTCAAATTGCTCTAAAACATCACTGTTCACTGTACTCGCCTGCTTCT
Organism: Bathynomus jamesi; assembly: GCA_023014485.1. NCBI lineage: Eukaryota > Metazoa > Arthropoda > Malacostraca > Isopoda > Cirolanidae > Bathynomus > Bathynomus jamesi. The sequence continues at coordinate 856,467 of JAJOZX010000637.1, read as the reverse complement.
CCTGTTTGTCCTTTATGCCAATGGATTCAAGTTCCCAAAAGGCTTTCAAATGCCTTTCCAAACCATGGCTGTCCTCCTCAATCTTAACAAAAAAAGCTTTAACCTCCATTTCATTGCAATAGCTACCATGTAGCATCCAGCCTAGCTTACTTTCAAGAGCTACCGGACCTCGAGATGTGCGAACAATATTACCAGTGATGAAGTCCCAATAATAGTCAGCTCCAATCAAAAGACTAATATCTTCTGTTTCTTCAAACTTATTATTGCCCAAATTAATTCCTTTAACTTGCAGTTCTTGGACACATGCCATATCTAAACAAGTAGTGACTGGAGCACAAAGTTTATCAATCTCTACGGCTTGGACCTTGATAGTGGGACCTTGTGGTAACAACCCCTTAACCAGAACTTCTAGTCTTCTACCTTCTTAACTTTGTGAGGTGACGTGTGTATATATATATATATGTATATAGTCTAAAGTCACTGAAGGGAAAAATCACTAAAAGAAAGCTGAATGGCAACACGAAGGGATAAACAGAGCAACGCGGGCTGTTCGTTGGTTTTTAGCTGGACTTGAGCATAGTTATTCATATCTGACTAAATCGTTGGTGCTAAGTTTAATTTGGTGATGTTTCTAAGGTGACAAATGGGGTAGAAAGTTGTCAGTAAAAAATAATAGTTAGGGGTAATGTCTATAGCTTCTAAATTAGTAAAAGTAGAGAGTTTAGGTAGACTGCTTTGTGGGACGCAGGAAATCTATGGTAGGCCCTAAAGAATATCTAATTCAACGCACCGGTAAGTGCCTTTGTTTGTTGTTTAGAAACCTAGTAACTTAGCGGGGTCACTAACCCTAAGCTATTACATTTGGCGACGAGGATGGGATTCAATTTGGCTCATTGGATTCAATTTGGCTCGTTGGATTCAATTTGGTTCATTTGATTCAATTTGGTTCATTGGATTTAATTTGGCTCATTGGATTTAATTTAGCTTATTGGGTTCAAGTGGTTGGTTTGTGTGGGTAATCTACCGTACTATAGCTAAGGTCCCGCTGGCCTAACTCTAATACTAATTCCTACTCAGCCCTAACTCTAAAATTAATTCCTACCCAGCCCTAACTCTAATACTAATTCCTTCTCAGCCCTAACTCTAATACAATTTACTATTCAGCCCTAACTGGGGAGTAACTAGATCAAATCTAACCTACTTCACGTTATTTGGCCTAAATCGGTTTTGTTCTAGCATGTCGGTGATTGGCCATATAAGCCCCTACGAAGACTCTGGGGAGGACTTCGAAGCTTATGCCACTAGGGTGAGGTTGTTTTTCGAGACAAATTCCATTCCTGATGCTAAGAAAGTACCTACCTTTTTAACTACAGTATAACACTGGGGAGCAAAAAAAAAATTTTTTTCTTGGTGCCTTTGATTTTAGACCTTATTCTGGATATTTTCATGCCACTGATTCAGAAAATATCATCCATTTTGTTCTAGCAGCTCTAGTTTTTGAGATATTGCATACGTCATTACCTACTTTATTACCCTTCTGGAACGGTATTATGAGTTGCTCGTAAATCTAAATGCATCTGTATAATTAAATTGTAGCTATGATTTTGCTGATGTTGCTGTTTTGCATGTGTATTGTACATATACTAACGTGAATTCTTTCCTGTTACAGAGAAAAACTATTACTGATTTTGTGAAAAAAGCTTATTTTGCCTATTTCAAAGTACAACTAGGGGACCAAGATAAGCCATGGGCTCCTCATGTTGTGTGTAAAACGTGTATGGAACATCTGCGGCAATGGACCAACGGAAAGAGGAGGTGCCTGAAATTTGGTATACCAATGGTATGGAGAGAACAGAGAAACCACAGTGATGACTGTTACTTTTGTTTGGTGAATATAAAGGGCATCAATGGACGTAACCGGAGTAAATGGACGTATCCTGACATAGACTCAGCTAGACGGCCTGTTTCACATTCAGATGAGATACCTGTCCCATCATTCAGCCATCTTCCAGAGCTCCCTCAAGAAGATGATGAATCTGCTACTGACAAAGAAAGCACATGTGGGCAAAATGACAGTGATTTCGAAGGACCGTCATCAGTTGCAGAAGGTTTTAGTCAACACGAATTAAACGACCCCATAAGGAACTTAAGTCTTTCGAAGAAATCGTCTGAATTGTTAGCTTCCAGGCTGGGAGAAAAAAATTTACTGCTGCCGGGAACCAAAATTACGTTATATCGCGACAGAGAAAAGGATTTACTGCCCTTCTTCTCAAAAGAGAACGATTTAGTTTTCTGCAACAATGTGCGCGGATTGCTGATGAAAATGGGCATATCGGAATACACACCAAGTGAATGGCGGTTATTCATAGATAGCTCCAAACGGAGCCTAAAATGTGTTCTTCTACACAACGGCAACAGATACAGATTAATCCCAATTGGTCACTCAGTCGGTATGAGAGAAGAGCACGGGATAGTCGCCCTAGTCCTAGAAAAGATATCATACCGAGACCACCAATGGGTGATCTGTGTGGATCTGAAGATGGTGAATTTTCTCCTGGGCCAGCAGAGCGGGTACACCAAGTACCCGTGCTTTATATGTCTCTGGGACTGTAGAGCTAAAGATGAACACTGGGTGAGAAGACAGTGGCCTCTGAGAGAAAACATGGTGGTTGGAGAAAAAAATATCATCAAAGAAGCTTTGGTTGAAGAAAAAGGATCATATTGCCACCACTGCACATCATACTAGGTTTGATGAAACAATTTATAAAGGCTTTGAACAGAGATGGGACGTGTTTTGGCTACATATGTAGAAAATTTCCTGCGCTGAGCATGGAAAAGCTGAAGGCAGGTATTTTCGATGGACCGCAAATCCGGGAACTCATGAAAGACCCGCGTTTCCAAGATTCAATTGCAACATTGAGGCACGTGCGTGGTCATCGTTTAGTATGTGTTGTGAAAGAATTTCCTTGGGAAACTATAAGGCCGATAACTACGGTGAACTAGTGGAGAATATGCTCTCTTCTTTTTGTAAACTTGGCTGTAAAATGAGCATCAAACTGCATTACCTCCACAGTCATTTGGATCGTTTCCCAGATAACCTCGGTGATCTAAGCGAGGAACAGGGTGAACGATTTCACCAAGAACTAAGGACCATGGAAGAACGGTACCGCGGGACGATGGGATACTCACATGATGGCAGATTACTGCTGAGCATCCAACGCGAATGTCCTGGCACATCTCATCGCAAGAAATCTCAGAAACGCGGTTTATGCGAGATGTCTCAATGAAAGAACTTTTTTTTGCCGTTCGTGTCTCAAGCTTGTTTGAATTTAAGAAATTTTTCGTACCTTTATGCTTGTTTGATGTTAATACACTATTTTGCTGACATTCATCATACTTTTGTATTCAATTGACAACAACAGTGATTGCCAATCAGCAATTATATAATATTATATACATTATATAGAAATATATATAGATATATATCATATCTTGATAAGCAGAGCTGAGGAGAAAAACTAATGTCATTTTTAGAATCAGCGACCTCAATATACCCAAAAACAGGTCTAACATCTAAGTCACCAAAGTTGTGTTCCCCAGTGATAATAGGCCCTAAAACGTTTGGCTTAGTTATGGACAATGTTCCCTCTAATTTTTTTTAGTCCGTGTGCGCAAGAAATTTTCGTTGTGCATGCATTTAGATTCATGGTGAAAAATTGTGCAAACTTTTCTGAGCGCTATTATCTTCAAAATGAAATATATATAAATATATATAAATATTAAATACTTAATAAATATTATTTCCATAAGGTGATAGCTTGATCATTACGGTACTATTAAATGGATATTAAAAGACTGTTTACGATATTATATATTCTCAAAAAAGAAAACATTTTATCCATTCTAAAAATATGAATAAAATAAAAAATAGTAAAATAAATTCAACAAAATAAAGAAATAAAATAAAAATAACATTAATTGAAAATGACTATTTTAGTTAGCATTTCTCAAAGCAATTTTTAGCACTTAGCAATTTAAAATAGACTATCAAGATTAATACATGATTTTATCCATTCACAAAATAGGAATAAAAAAAATAATAATTTTATTTTTTATGAATTATGAGATAATTACTATTAGTTTTTATGCAAAAATAAGAAAGAGAAGGTTTATATTCAATGCGTTAATGTATAAAAGAAAAAAAATGCAAATACATAGACTAAAAAAAATCTGTATTGCGTAATTGCGCGGACGTCGATGAAGTCGGGCGGAAGGGGTTAATACTTAAAAGAGCGACTATAGAGTATGTTGATGCAAATGGTCAGACCTTGTGTGACGGTATATTTTTAAATTACTTCATTTACTGTCGTGACTCATGATACACTTGAGCCTGTGCGCATTTATTTTATTTCTGTGTGCGCGGGTTTCACAACGCGTGTGCGCGCGCACACGCGCACACCTTAGAGGGAACATTGGTTATGGACCTAGTTGCTCCTAAAGCACCGGAAACTTGCACCTATAGTGAATTGGTACAGGCCCTAACCGATCACTATAAACCCCGAGTAGTTCTCATCTATGAACGTTTCAAGTTTTATTCGAGGCATCAGACGGTGAATGAAAGCATTGCAGAGTTTGTTGCAGGAATAAAAGCCCATAGCCGTATTTGTAAATTTGGGGGCAAATTAGACGAAATGCTAAAAGATAGGTTTGTAATGGGTCTCAAAGAGGAGGAGTCTACCCAGAGAGCCCTATTAGCTATAGAGAACCTAACTTTTAGTCAGGCTGTAGAAATAGCTGCGGCTAGAGAAGCAGCTGCTAAAGATATTAGAGCTTTTGGCAGTCACAGTAGTAAAGCCCAACACGTAAATAGCTTTAAATATTCTAGGTCTGGTAGACCTAATGAGCCTACTAGACAGACAAATAAAAGGTATGCGGCAAATACGACTAAACCTACTAATTCAAACGCTAAACAGGAGGAAAAGCCTTCCAAGCCATGTACTGGGTGTGGAAAACACCATTGGAAGAAGGACTGCCCTTTTAAAGAAGCAGTTTGCCAAAACTGTAGTAAAATAGGCCACATAGCTAAAGTTTGTTTTTCAAAGAAAACAAGGGGTGAAAATTCTAATTATAACATTTCTAATGTAAATCCTCAAAAGGGAAATACTTTGAACATTGGCGTGGAGTACCTATTTAATGAGCAGCAAAGTGGTGATTGTTATTTATTTATTTGTTGGGTTCAAAATCCCAGCTGAGCCGTGAACGGCCAAGTTCTAAAGGGCCAGTTCAACCTATAGCCCAAGTTAAGCTAAAATTAAAAACTTACGGACTTGAGGTCCTATTAGGTCCTACCTCAGGGTTGCTGACTCGATGTGGGCCTACCTTAGGCCCCAGTTGCATGAATTTAAGATAAAAACAAAAGGGGCACTATTTATGGTCTTCTTTCTCAACCTTGCAACAACAACACAACCTGGACTATAGCACGATGCAACAATCTTGTATCTAAACAACCAAACTGAATTGCAAGAGAGCTCTCTATAAGACCACACCCTGTAAGTACGGCATTCCACAAACGAGTAGAAAGGACGCGCAGCGCCCCAAAATGATGCCACCAGAGTGCCCAAACAACGATGCCACAAGAGCCCAAAAATGCTAGCTCTAAATTAAGTGAATTTTTCACTAACCTTACAATTATGAGATGGATATATACACACACACACCTTAACTTAATATATACAAGCAATGCTGCATCAATCAGCTTAGTCATCATATCACCTTGGGACAACAATGGTTCTTCCTCTTCTAGATTTTCTAACACTCCCCACCGAAGAGGCATTGTTGTCATTACCTTCTGCAAGGTTAGCCAAGCTTTCTCCATGAGGCTGTAACTCAAATGTTTCATCTTGACTATCTGTGTTTTTGCTGATTTCTAAAGCATAGAGTTTTTGTATAGGTCTCTCTAACCTTCCACCTGAAGTTTTTACCAGTGCAGACCTAACTAAATTGTCTTTGCCAACAAAAAACTCTTCAATTATGCCAAGCTTCCAGCATTGCCTTGGTCTTTCATCCCCAATCATTACCACTTCTCCCACCTAGATACAATTTGTATTTGAGTCCTTTACCTTGCCTGATGGGTAATAATTGAGTTCTGGCAAGTATTCCATCTGCCACCTCTTCCATAATTGATCTTGTAGCTCTTCAAGGTACCTGAATCGTCTGGTTAACTCTCCTTGAGTGCTCTGGATAGGCTGCAAATCTTCTGGCACACTGGGGATTGATGTTAATCGTTTACCACAAAGAAAATTATTTGGTGTCAATGGCTCTGCATCCTGCATACTGTTATAAACAAAAGTGATAGGCCTACTGTTCACCATTGCTTCTACTTCACATAAAACAGTGCAGAATTCTTCTTTGCTCAAATAAGCATTAGCTAAAAGTTTCTTTAATGGACACTTTACACTTCTCACTAGCCTTTCCCAAAATCCTCCCCACCATGGTGCTCTTTCAACAATAAACTCCCACTGTACCCCTTGGTGTGAAAGGTAGGATTGGAATCCTTCCTCTTTTAGCAAGGACCAAACTTCTTGGAGTTCCTTTGAAGCCTTTTTGAAGGTTTTTGCATTATCCGATATGATTTTATTTGGGAAACCCCTTCTGTTCACAAACCTTTTAAAGGCCAAAAGAAATACATCACTACTTAAGTTGCTTACCAACTCCAAATGGATTGCTCTGGTGGTAGCACATGTGAAAAGACATATATAACCTTTGTTAGACTCCCCTTGCTCATACACATAGACTGGACCTGCGAAGTCTACTCCCACTACATCAAATGGGGCAGTATAGACACACCGTTCTCTTGGAAGTGGAGCCACCTTTTCATAATAAGGCTTTGCACTCCAACGCTTGCAAACCACACATTTATGCAAGACCTTTTTTACTACTTGTCTAATTTTGGGAATCCAAAACTGTTGTCTGATCTCTATTATCACTTCTCTAACTCCAGCATTTAACAAGTTATGATGAGTATCCAGGATCAAAAGTTCCACAAAGTGCCCCCCAGAAGGTAGCAAAATTGGATGTCTTTTCTCCTCTGGAAGCTCAGAAAACTGTAGTCTACCTCCTACTCTCAATAAATCCTGATCCAAAAACACATCCAAACCCTTGAGAGCAGAATGTGTTGGTAGAACCTGTAATGGATGGCTGGTGAGCAATTCCCTCTATTCACCAAATTTTTCCTTCTGCACATATACCACCCAGTATTGCCTGGCTTGCTGAATCTCCTTACTGTTCAGAATTCCTTCCCTTCTTGTTTCTCCCTTAATATTGTTGGTAAATCTATATACCCATGCTGTCGTTCTTAACAACCTTTTCAGAATGCTAATCTCCTCAAGCCTCAATATGGGGTCCTGCTGCATAACTTGACAACTGTTCACAGTGCATTTTCTCACTTCACTCACCCATGCTTCCTTAGCCTGGCATTCTCCTACAATAGGCTGATTAGAAGGCCAGTTTTCACTTCCAAGTTTTAGCCACTCTGGCCCATTCCACCACAAAGTTAACTGTGCAAGATCTTTCACTGAAATTCCTCGTGTTGGTAAATCAGCTGGGTTTTGGGTGCCTGGACAATGCTTCCATTGCTTGGGATCTGTGTGCGCTTGAATTTCCTCCACCCTATTGGCAACAAATGGTTTCCATTTCCTTGCCTGGCTTCTTAACCAGTGCCAAACTATAGTGGAGTCTGTCCAATAATAGCTTGGAATTTCATAGAGGGCCAAAGACTTTTGCACTGTAACTGCAAGCCGACTAGCAATAACTGCACCCATCAATTCCAACCTTGGAACAGAAAGCCTTTTCAAAGGTGCTACTCTGCTCTTTGCAGCAACCAACCTGCAACTTACTTCCTCTTGCAATGTGCCTCTTATATAAATACAAGTTGCATAGGCTTCCTCACTTGCATCACAAAAGATGTGCAGCTCCAAATTGTCTGGACTATTGTTCAACTCTCCAAAGTACCATCTTGGGATTTCAATGTCTCCAAGATGTGCCAATTCTTTGAACCAATATTTCCACCTTACCACCATATGATCAGATAACTCTTGGTCCCAACCAAGTCCAATTTCCCAGAGGCTCTGAAACCAAATTTTTTACTTTATCACAAATGGAGCCAGGAATCCAAGAGGATCAAAGACCTTTGAAGCCAAACTAAGAGCTGTACGTTTTGTCCACCTTGTCTCATTCTCAGCCAGCTCTACTAAAGATTTCATTGAAGGTAAACAAATCATCTCCTTGCTGCCAAACAATGCCTAGCACTTTTGCGTCTATTGCCCACAACTCCTTAATACCAGAATCCTCAATACTTTCTGCTGCATCAGGTACTACACAGGACTGACTCATAAACTCTTGTAATTGAGAATGATTGGTCTGCCATTTTCTAAGCTCCATGCCAGCCTCCCTCATTATAGCTCTAGCCTCCATGAATATCTGTTTAGCCATTTCTGTATTATCCACGGAACACAGCAAATCATCAACATAAAAATTTTTCCTTATGTGTTCAATAGTGTTAGGATAGACTTCAGAATATTTCTTAAAATGGTACTGCATAGTAGCTGCCAACAGAAATGGACTAGAGCTGAGGCCAAACAACACTGACTTCATTCTATATGCTTGAACCTTAGGTTCATTTTCCAACAAGTCTTTCGTATCCACCCACAGATACCTTACTGCATCTCTGTCCTCTGGTTTTAACTTTATCCGCAAAAAGGCTTGCTTCACATCTGCAGTCAATGCTACTCTACCAAACCTGAATCTCAGTAACAAGGAAAATAAATCTGCATTTAAATTTGGCCCAGCATCCAAACAGTCATTCAAGGACACACCACCTTTGTCCTTGGCTGAGCCATCAAAAACTACCCTCAGTTTGGTGGTAGTTTTGTCTCGCCGTACCACTGCATGGTGTGGCAGATAATGTGCCTCCTGGCTCACCAGCTCACCTTGCACCCTTTCAGCATAGCCCTCCCTTACATAGCTTAGGATGGCCTCATTGTATTCAATTAACAACTCATTTTTTCTTAGCCTGTACAATGAAGTCTCCAACCTCCTATTAGCTAGCTGAAGGTTTGAACTGGGTTTGCAAGAATCCTTCCAAGGGAGGCCAACTTCATAGCAACCATCTCTAAACCCAATCCCTTTTTCAAATTGCTCTAAAACATCATTGTTCACTGTACTTGCCTGTTTGTCCTTTATGCCAATGGATTCAAGTTCCGAAAACGCTTTCAAATGCCTTTCCAAACCATGGCTGTTCTCCTCAATCTTAACAAAAAGAGCCTTAACTTCCATTTCATTGCAATAGCTACCATGTAGCATCCAGCCTAGCTTACTTTCAATAGCTACCGGGCCTTGAGATGTGCGGACAATATTACCAGTGATAAAGTCCCAATAATAGTCAGCTCCAATCAAAAGACTAATATCTTCTGTTCCTTATTATTGCCCAAATTAATTCCTTTAACTTGCAATTCTTGGACACATGCCATATCTAAACAAGTAGTGACTGGAGCACAAAGTTCCTCAATCTCTACAGCTTGGACCTTGATAGTTGGACTTTGCGGTAACAACCCCTTAACCAGAACTTCTACCTTCTTAAATTTGGTTCGGTTTTGAACGGAACCCCCAAACCCAGAAATTCTTAAATTTTCCCTCTTAAGTTCTTTAAACTTCAATTTTCTGGAAATTCTGGTCTTAATAAAGCTACACTGGCTACCACTATCAAACAACACTCTTACAGTAGCTTCTCCATCATTCCCAATTAATAAGGCTGCAGTTGTTTGCAATAATCCCCCTTTACTTTTACTCCCTTTCATAGCAGTGGCATGTGCCACTGATGTCTGCAATGATGCCTGCCATGACATTTTTTGCACAAAATTTTAAACTTACAAAACCTTGCTCTGTGACCTTTCAAAAAACATTTAAAACATGCTGTGGACTTAGTTACCCTGTCCTTTCTCTCCTCAAAAGGTAAAGCCTCAGCCACCTCACATTTATATGACTTGTGGTTGCCTTCGCAAAATATGCATTCCTTGATTCCCTTTAATTTATTCTCAGAGGATGCATGTAGAGCTGACACTGTACCTGGGCTATTCCTTTTTGTAGAAACTTTGGTGCTGTGCCTGCCTTTGTCCCCTTGTTTAACATCCCACTGTGCAAACTCAATTCCCTCTCGTCTTGCTAATTCTGTGCCTAAAAGACTTAACATCTGCTGAAGGGGGATGTACACATGTTCTGTAGAGTGTCCCCTACTTAATTCAAGCAAAATTGAGCTAGGCAATTTAGACTCCAGTATAGTAACCAATACATATACCATACCTTTCCATTCCTACACCCAAGTTGTCCAGGGACCTAGTTCTAACTTCAAATTCATCATATAACTGCCGTAACTCCTTGACACTATTGGGATTATTAACAGGAGGTATAGCTAAAAGTTCACGGAGGTGGCTTTTAATTAAGATCTCTGGCTTACCAAACCGTTTCTTTAATATATCCCAAGCCACATTATAATTAGCCTCTGTTAATGCTAATCCTGCTATTGTCTTTGCTGCCTCCCCTTCCAAGAGGGACTGCAAATAATTAAACTTCTCCACCGCACTTAACACTTGACTAGAATGAACTGCTGATTGAAAACTGTCTGCCCATCCTTGCCATTCCTGAATACTCCCAGAAAATGTTTTGAGTACAAGCCTCGGTAATTGAACTGCAGATCTGTTAACCTTAACTTCACAAACACCATTTGTTGAGTGTTGTGTTTCATTATTAGACCTGGTCTCTAACTGTACTGAGCTGCTAAACTCTTTTGCTCGGTGGCCTACTTTAATTATATCATCAATAATCTCTTCAAAGTAAATTATGTTATTTTCTATTTCATCCTCTCTATAAGAGCCTCAATTTTAACATTTACTTCACTTAGAGCAACCTTTTTAGTTTCTAATATGGAAAGCTGCGCAGTCACTAAGCTTAAATCCTCTTGCTCTATGGCAGAATCTATAGTGGCAATGACCTTTGTAATTAGACCTTTGTAGGCGCTTCTCCTTTTTTTAAACTTGTTCAATTCAGATGCACTCATCTTCAATGCAAACAACAATTGGGCTCAATGCCAAATGAGCTGAATTGGCAAAAATACTTAACCAAACTGATCAAACGCAAATTTTGCTTTTTTCAAATAAACTGAATTGCTGGTGGGGTACTGAACCAACACCAGTATGGAATACCAAATTTTCCACCCAAGTAACTGGCGCACCGAAGTCTGCAACCTTCGCCTACGAATAATAAACCAAAATTAACCAAACCGGTAAAAATGTAGGCCAAAAACAACGACAGACGAGTGGCCAAGTTTCGCAATTGGGCGACCAAACTTTCTACCCTGGGACCTTAACTCAATTATGCTCAACCCGTCTAGGCCTAACTTGGGCTACAATTTGCACAATCAGAACTTTGCCGAAAAATAGTCACTGACTCAGTCTTGGGCTAGAATCCGGTTCTGAAGGACCATGTTATTTATTTATTTTTGGGTTCAAAATCCCAGCTGAGCCGTGAACGGCCAAGCTCTGAAGGGCCAGTTCAACCTACAGCCCAAGTTAAGCTAAAATTAAAAACTTACGGACTTGGAGGTCCTATTAGGTCCTACCTCAGGGTTGCTGACTCGATGTGGGCCTACCTTAGGCCTCAGTTGCATGAATTAAGATAAAAACAAAAGGGGCACTATTTATGGTCTTCTTTCTAACCTTGCAACAACAACACAACCTGCACTATTGCACGATGCAACAATCTTGTATCTAAACAACCAAACTGAATTGCAAGAGAGCTCTCTATAAGACCACACCCTGTAAGTACGGCATTCACAAACGAGTAGAAAGGACGCGCAGCGCCCCAAAAAATGATGCCACAAGAGTGCCCAAACAATGATGCCACAAGAGCCCAAAAATGCTAGCTCTAAATTAAGTGAATTTTTCACTAACCTTACAATTATGAGATGGATATATATACACCTTAACTTAATATATACAAGCAATGCTGCATCAATCAGCTTAGTCATCATATCGCCTTGGGACAACAATGGTTCTTCCTCTTCTAGATTTTCTAACAGTGATAATACAGGCCCATATATTGTAGAGGTAGGCCTAAATGGAATTACAGTTCCTCTAGAACTAGGTACAGGTGCTGCCTGAACTGTCATGTCCAAAACAGTTTTTGACAAAACTTTCAAAAATACATCTAAACTACATGCATCTAAAACAATACTAAAAAATATGGGAACATACAAATACCTATTTGTGGAGAAGCATCTATCACAGTTACACTCAACAAGAAAACTTTGTCTCATCTCTTAACTCTTTTAGTGGTGGATGAGCAAGGGCCTACTCTACTAGGCCGTGATTGGATTGATGCTTTGAAAATGCCGATTGACAAAATTTTGCCAAAGGGTCAGGCAGATGTGCATACACACTCATATCCGTCTGACATAGACTCATTGTTAAGGGAGTTTTCTTCTGTTTTTGGGCCTGAAGTAGGCAACCTAAAAGGCCATCAGGTCTGTATAGAAGTAGATCCTAATGTAACTCCGAAATTTTGTAAGGCTTGTTCAATTGCGCATGCACTGCGGGAGAAGGTAGATTTAGAAATTGACAGGCTGCTCAAAGATAAAATTATCGAACCAGTCACACACGCTAAGTGGGCTGCCCCAGTAGTTCCTGTACTAAAACCTGACAAGTCCGTGCGGTTATGTGGGGATTACCGTTTAACAGCAAATAGAGCAGTCCTTCTAGATTGCTACTCTATACCCAAGCCTGATGAATTATTTAGCTCTCTTGCTGGGGGTAAATATTTCACAAAACTAGATATGTCCCAAGCCTATGCTCAACTAAGTTTAGATGAAAATTCTAAAGAACTAACTATCATAAATACGCACCGAGGCCTATATAAGTACAATAGGCTATGCTATGGAATAGCATCGGCTCCGGGTATTTTTCAGAGAACAATGGACCAAGTTCTAGGTCACATTCCGGGGGTACTTTGTTTTCTAGATGATGTCCTCATTTCAGGTTCGTCTGAAAAAGAACACCTAACTAGATTAACCACAGTTCTAAAAAGACTCCGGGATGCCGGACTTAAGCTAAAGAAAGAAAAGTGTTCGTGGGTCACTAACGAGGTTTCATATTTAGGGTTCCGCATAGATGCCTCAGCCATTCATCCAACGGTGGATAAATTAGAAGCAATAAAAAATGCACCACCTCCACAAAACATCACACAGTTACAAGCTTATTTAGTTCTCCTAAACTTTTATAGGAAATTTTTGCCTAATGACTTTCCTTGAACCCCTAAATAAGCTATTACGATCTGGGGAACAGCGAAGATGGGAGAAAACCCAAAAGGAAGCATTTGAGGCTTCCAAGGACGTACTACTAAAGTCCACTCTCCTAGTTCATTATGATCCTAAACTTCCTCTCATAGTTTCATCAGATAGCAGTTCTTATGGAATTGGGGCAGTGTTATCTCACCACATTGATGGTATAGATAGGCCTATCTGTTTTGCTTCTAGAACACTAACTGAGACTGAAAGACGATATGCACAACTTGAACGTGAAGCCTTAGCCTTAGTATTTGCAGTAAAAAAATTTAATTTCTATCTATGGGATCATGAATTTAAAATAATTACTGACCATAAGCCTCTTTTAGGTTTATTTTCACCTAATAAAAATATTCCAGTTATGGCCTCAGGTAGGATTGAACGATGGGCACTGATTCTACAAGCCTATAAATTTGACTTAGTACATCGATCAGGCAAACTTCTAGTTACGGCTGATGCGCTAAGTAGGTTGCCTTTAGAAAATCCAAATGAATGTGGACCTATACCTACAGAATGGGTTCACTTGGTGGAGTTTTTGGAATCCACTCCAGTATCTGCGGTCCAAATAGAGCAGTGGACAAAATCAGACCCTATTCTATCTAGAGTCATCCATTACTGCTCAGTGGTTGGCCTACTAAGGTTGAAAGTGAATTACAGCCTTTTCATCAACGTCAGTCTGGACTCTCGATCCAAAATGGCTGTCTCTTATGGGGCCATAGAGTGATAATTCCGAACGAAGGCAGGTTGAATTTAGTGAAGGAACTTCACGCTGAACACATGGGTGCAACAAAAATGAAAGAGCTGACGAGAGCTTATTTCTGGTGGCCCGGGTTAGATGGAGAGCTCGAATCATTGGTTCGTTCCTGTCAAAACTGCCTAGACAACAGAGATCTCCCAAGAAAAAGTCCACTTCATCCGTGGGAATGGCCTACTATACACTATACACTCGATATGTGATCAGTCTTTCCTTGTGAACAGACGTGTTTTATCGAGTGTCAAGTGTTATCAATTGAATAAGTGGTTTTCGTTGAAGTGTTTAAAAAAAAAAAGTGTTCCGTGCATTCTTAACTAAATTACTTCGTGCTACTAATCATTCATTAACGAATATATTTCATTTATTGACGTTATTCAGTACTATATTATTTGATCAAACCAAGGCTACTGCCTTGTTTGTTTTTCAAATCAATCAGAAAACGTGCAGTCATAAGGTTGAAATTCCCTTGGTTTGCCTTTGTTTTTTTCAAATCTATCAGAAACGTGGTTTCTTAAGGTTCATTTTTCCTTCACACACTACCTGACCTCCAAAAGGGTCACCTACCGTGGGAAAAAAAGGGATTAAGTCAGTAAACAGCGACCAGATAAGTTTCATTTAATACTTTTTCTTTAACATTTCTTTCGTCGGTAGCTTAATTATATATTCATTTAGCATAAAATTGTGTTACAAGAACCTGTTTCTGCGTTTCAAGAACAATTTTGCGGGTTTTCGCAGGTGACGGCACAATAAGCACGCGGTAGACCTACGTTGTAATTTATTAATTTCCAAACGCTCGTTTTGTGTTTTTTTGTTTTTTAACTAATTAAAAGCATGGCACCCCCGTCAAGTACTTGCAGCGGCTGTGAAGTGAAATTTGCCGCTTACGCGTTTACAATGGCTAATAATAATGAACAATTAGTTTGCAGGTGGTGCTCAAGCATGGAAGTCCTGAGGAACGAATTAGACCGTGAGAGGGAGGCCAGGGTGAGGCTTCAAGAAAGCGTGATGCTTCTGACGGCAAAATTGGATTCCCTTGAGACTCCAGTTACGACCCCTCCTGCCTCAGTTTCTACTAATAATATAAATAGTATTAATAGCCCTCTCTCTTCCCCTAGTTCCCAACCCTTCGTTCGAGTGCGAAAGGAGCCCCATTGACGAAAAGCAAAGACTTGTCTACCAGTAATAACAAGCAATAAGTTTTCTGTTTTAGGTTTCGAAGATGCTGATGAACCGGAAATACGACTCGTTGGCGATTCCATTGTTCGAGGGCAGCTCGAGGAATTCTGTGGGAGAAACCCTCGTCGTAGGCGCCGTTACTGCTACCCTGGTGCAAGGGTGGAGGATATAACTAATAGTGTTGACCATTTTACAGACGGTACCGCCGAGGACACAACGTATGTTATTCATGTCGGTACTAAATAACGTTTTAAATTCTAGATCGGAAGAACTGCTGGCTAGGTACAGGGACTTAATAAGCGACTAAAGGAGAAAACTAATAAGATTGTTTAACAGGTATACTTCCTCGAATTATCCAACGTAACGATTTCTACAGCAAGGCGACCTATATTAACAATAACCTAAAGTCTCTTTGCCAACAGGAAGGAGTGCATTATGCGAATTTTTGGAACAGTTTCTACGGCAGGAGGGACTTGTTCCTCGAAGATGGACTTCATCTTAATGACGTAGGAGCTGCGCGTTTAGGAAGACTATTTCATAATACTCTCTTCTTTTCAGGCTGCCGTAACTCGAACGGTCCCAGCGTAAATTCTACAAGTTTCCCCTGCGCTCGCGAAGGTGTCGTAATTGCAAGCAATTTGAAGGTTCTATCCTTAAATGCTCGTAGCCTACGAAATAAAATAAATGAATTTTTTTCTTTAATTGCTTGTAAAGACTATGATTTAATTGCGATAAACGAATCGTGGCTTAGCACTGAAACACGTGACTTTGTAGGGGAGTATCAAATTAAAGGTTATAGACTTTTTGTTAAAAACAGAATAGGTAGGCGAGGAGGCGGTGTTATGTTGTATATCAAAGATAATATTGCGAACGTTATAGAAGTAAAGCACTCAATTCCAGAACCGATAGATTCGACTATAGCAGAACTTAAATTAAACGACTTCAAACTTCTTGTTGCGGTTATATATAGGCCCCCTAATCAAACAGCTGATACGGACGAAGCGTTATATCGTGAACTAAAGAGAATAATCGGTAGCGAGCAGGCTTTAGTTATGGGTGACTTTAATTGCGCCATGAATTACGATACAATGCAGGGAGACGCGGAAGGTAATCGTTTAGTTAATTTTCTCGAGGATAGCTTTCTTAGTCAAAAGATTGGGGAACCTACGAGGTTGGACAGTATTTTAGATTTAGTAATAACTACGGATGATAGGCTAATTACTGATCTTCAAGTAATAGAACCGTTAAGCAATAGCGATCACAATATGGTAGAGTTTGTCCTCTCAGTAAGTCACTCGAAACCAACTAACTCGACTAAAATTCCTAACTTCCAGCACGCAGACTTTTGTAAATTTCGAGATAAATTGTCACACGTCAATTGGGAAAACGTAATGGGAAACTCCAACGCAAAACTAATGTGGGAATCGTTCGAAACAGTATTTAGGACTATAAATGAGGAATGTGTACCGTACAAAATTAAGCGTGCGAAAGTAAACAACAAGCCCTTGTGGTTTACTTCTAGAGTAGGAGACATTATAAAGAGTAGAGATAGGCTTATAGGCAACATAAGTGCGATAAAACAATTTGTTGTTCGAAACTACATATCTCTGAGGCGTGAAGCGAAAAGTGTAATAAAAAAGTCCAAGCGCGAATTTGAAATCTCCATAGCTCGTGACGGTAAAGAAAACCCCAAGCGATTCTTTCAATACGTCAATAATAGAAATCCAGTAAAAAGTGTCTTGGGTCCATTGAAAAATGTAAACGGAGATCTAGTTTCTGAAAACAAGGAAATGGCTACCTTGCTAAACGAATTTTTTACGTCAGTTTTTACTATAGAAGATGTAACGAATATCCCTACGGTCATAGACATAATACCTTTTGATAATGGTAATATTTTGGATAATATTGTCGTTAGTGAAGGGGGTAATGCGCTATATTGATAAAATGAAAACGCGTAAATCACCGGCCGGATTCCATATATCCCATACAACTAAAAGAATTAAAAGATAGCATTGTTGTGCCGTAACAAAGATTTTTAATGCGTCTATTTCTGAGGGGTGCGTACCAGATAATTTCAAGTTAGCAAACGTAACACCTATCTTTAAGAAAGGCGATAAAGGTGCGGCGGGAAATTATAGGCCAATCAGTTTAACGTCTGTTGTAGGTAAGCTACTGGAATCAATAATTAGGGATCGTATAGTCGAACACTTAGAATTCCATAAGCTAGTTAGAAATACGCAGCACGGATTTAGGCGAAACAAATCTTGCTTAACTAATCTTTTAGAATTTTTCCAAAGCGTGGTTGACGTTTACGATAGACATCGGGCGGTTGATGTAGTGTATTTAGATTTTCAAAAAGCGTTTGACACCGTGCCGCACAAAAGACTCATTGAAAAACTAAGGCTCTGGAATCAGGGGTGTAGTAATAAATTGGCTAGAAGAGTGGTTGCGAGGTAGGAAACAGAGGGTGGTCGTTGATGGAGCGGAGTCGTGTTGGGCTAATGTAGCGAGTGGCGTTCCTCAGGGTTCTGTATTGGGCCCCTTGCTTTTTCTTATATATTAACGATTTAGATGTCGGCCTAGTCAGTACAGTTTCAAAGTTTGCGGATGACACGAAGCTGGGTGGTAGGGCGATTAATGACGAAGATAGAGGTAAAATTCAGGAAGATCTGAATAAAATCGTTGATTGGTCAGTCACATGGCAAATGAGATTTAACGTTGGATAAGTGAAAATTTTGCATATAGGTTCGCGTAACGGTAATTTTGAGTATAGTATGTCAGGGAAAGATTTAACAAGCGTAGAGCAGGAAAAAGATTTAGGAGTTATAGTTACTAGTGATTTAAAAGTAGCGAAACAAAGTACAGCAGCGGTACGAGGATAGGCTTAATGAGTTAAAATTGACAACACTCGAGACTAGGAGGTTAAGGGGTGATCTAATCCAGGTTTTCAAAATTATGAATGGGTTCGATAACGTAGATAGAGATAGCTTTTTCGAAATATCTCAATATAATAGGACTAGAAATAACGGGTGTAAGTTGACAAGTAGAAGGTTTGAGACAGCAGTTGCCAAAAACTTTTTTACGCATAGAATAGTAAATAGCTGGAATAGTTTGCCGGTAGAAGTAATTAGTAGCACGTCTATAAACATGTTTAAAAATCGATTAGACGCATATGTTGATAGATTGGGTATAGTTTAAGGTAGTAAAATTAAGGCTTTGTGGGGATAGATCCCACAGCTCAACACAAGTGTTGTGGGATATAGGGAGGCAGCGTCTTGGGTTAGGGGATACTCTCTGTCCGTACACACCCCATTTAAAGAGATTCCTCTGCTGAGCGGTGCCCCCCATAGTACTGTGAGGTATTGAAAAACTCATGATCTTCACTTGCCCCACAAACACCTTTAAATGGGAGACCCAAGATGGGTGCACACACATTTCTACATTACTGTACAGTCTTTAGAGCCACACCTACACTTTTCCTCCTAAGTGTATATATTGTAATGTATATGGTTGTAAATTTTGACTTGGTCCACAATCGATATGGACCGTGACTTATTTTTCGTGACAAGTTACTAGTATTGATGGATACCGTAATGAAATTGACTGGATTCTCTGGATCTGATATATTTGCATGTCGGTTATAAATAGATATAGAGTTAGGCTGACCATATTTCCTTGAGACAAAAACGGGACATTGGGATGGCACAAAAGGGACGGGGGTTATGTAATATTCTGTATTCATGAAAAAGTAAGTACATAAACGGACAAAATTGACATATTTATTAAAACGATGGGATGGACAGGAAATATAAAAACAACGGTACTGTCCCGTTCAAAACGGTACGTATGATCAGCCTATATAGAGTGTAACATATTTGTGGATAGTAGTCTATTATGACGTGATCCTCTGGATCCAGAGATTCTATCTTTAGTTTTAAATCGATAATTAATTAGTTTTGCTAAATTGGTCGTTGCCAATGTACACATTGTACAGGAAGTTGTTACATAAATTTCTTATGTTCTTGTGGTTCGGAACCCACGTAAAATTGTAGGTCCCCTCCGCCACCACGGAGGACGTACACAATTACGAACACAGTTAGGTAGACCAGCCATGAGTGGATCCTAGGGTCTTTGTTGGTCTGAAACATTATAACATTATAACCTTGGCATAGGATCCATGTTGACTATGCAGATCCTATAAATAATATCTATTTCCTAGTCATTGTGAACGCCTACTCTAAGTGAGTGGAAATTTTTCCAACCACTTCCATGACTTTGGGTGTTACTATTCGCTTACTCCCTTCGGTGGGGTTTACCCGTAGTTGTGGTTTCCGACAATGGTACTTGTTTTACCAGTGAGGAATTTCGTTCTTTTGTTCACCTAAATGGCATTAGACATGTCCGGTCTAGTGTTTTTCAACCGTCTACTAAGGTCTCGCGGAAAACATGGTCCGTACTTTCAAATCGGCCTTCCGTCATTCGCATGGGGAGGAAATGCAAGTGGTGTTGGATAAATTTTTGTTTAAATATCGACTAACACCTCACACAACGACGGGGGTGTCTCCTTTTAAACTTATGATTGGCCGGGGAATTCTTTCAGTTTTCGATTTGTTACGTCCAAACGAAACGTTACAACAACGAGTTTTACGCCATCAGGAAAAACAGAAGCTGTACCACGACACTAAAAAAGGGAGAGTTATAGAAGCGCAACCTAATGATCCAGTTATGATTCGCAAATATAGGGTTGGACTAAAATGGGTTCCTGCAACTGTGCAGGAGAGAACGGACCCTGTTTCCTTCAAGTGCCAACTAGAAGATGGTCGTTCTATTAAACGCCATCAGGACTAGATATGGGAACGTGAATTGCAGAATGACCGGAGTCTTCCGGAAGAGAGCACCGATCCTCTGGAAAATGGTTCAATTCGCCCGCCTATGCATGTTGCACCTATTCCTACTACATCAATCCCGCTCTGCAGGTCGTCTAGGGTCTCTCACCCCCATGACAGACTAAACTTGTAGGGGAGGAGTGATGTGACGTGTGTGTGGATATATGTATATAGTCTAAAGTCACTAAAGAGAAAAATCACTAAAAGAAAGAAGAATGGCAACACGAATGGATAAACAGAGCAACGCGGGCTGTTCGTTGGATTTTGGCTGGACTACAGCATGGTTATTCATATCTGACTAAATCGTTGGTGCTAAGTTTAATTTGGTAATGTTTCTAAGGTGACTAATGGGGTACAAAGTTGTCAGTAAATAATAATAGTTAGGGGTAATGTCCCTAGCTTCTAAATTCGTAAAAGTAGAGAGTTTAGGTAGACTGCTTTGTGGGACGCAGGAAATCTATGGTAGGCCCTAAAGAATATCTAATTCAACTCAACGGTAAGTGCCTTTGTTTGTTGTTTAGAAACCTAGTAACTTAGCGAGGTCGCTAACCCCAAGCTATTACACTTTGGTTCGGTTTTGAACGGAACCCCCAAACCAGAAACTCTTAAATTTTCCCTCTTAAGTTCTTTAAACTTCAATTTTCTGGAAATTCTGGTCTTAATAAAACTACAATGGCTATCACTATCAAACAACACTCTTACAGTAGCTTCTCCATCATTCCCAATTAATAATGCTGCAGCTGTTTGCAATAATCCTCCTTTACTTTTATTCCCTTTCATAGCAGTGGCATGTGCCACTGATGTCTCTACTTCTGGGGTAGGTCTACTAGGAGTGTTTTCACAAAATAATGGCTGATGCCGGCCATGGCATTTTTTGCACAAAATTTTAAACTTACAAAACCTTGCTCTGTGACCTTTCAAAAAACATTTAAAACATGCTGTGGACTTAGTTACCCTGTCCTTTCTCTCCTCAACAGGTAAAGCCTCAGCCACCTCACATTTATATAACTTGTGGTTGCCTTCGCAAAATATGCATTCCTTGATTCCCTTTAATTTATTCTCAGAGGATGCATGTAGAGCTGACACTGTACCTGGGCTATTCCATTTTGTAGAAACTTTGGTGCTGTGCCTGCCTTTGTCCCCTTGTTTAACATCCCACTGTGCAAACTCAATTCCCTCTCGTCTTGCTAATTCTGTGCTTAAAAGACTTAACATCTGCTTAAGGGGGATGTACACATGTTCTGTAGAGTGTCCCCTACTTAATTCAAGGAAAATTGAACTAGGCAATTTAGACTCCAGTATAGTGGCCAACATTATACCAATATACCATACCTTTCCATTCCTACACCCAAGTTGTCCAGAGACCTAGTTCTAACTTCAAATTCATCATATAACTGTCGTAACTCCTTGACACTATTGGGATTATTAACAGGAGGTATAGCTAAAAGTTCGCGGAGGTGGCTTTTAATTAAGATCTCTGGCCACTATACTGTTAGAAAATCTAGAAGAGGAAGAGCCATTGGTGTCCCAAGGCGATATGATGACTAAGCTGATTGATGCAGCATTGCTTGTATATATTAAGTTAAGGTGTGTAATCTATCTATCTCATAATTGTAAGGTTAGTGAAAAATTCACTAGATTTAGAGCTAGCATTTTTGAGCTCTTGTGGCATCATTGTTTGGGCACTCTTGTGGCATAATTTTTTTGGGGCGCTGCGCGTCCTTTCTACTCGTTTGTTGAATGCGGCACTTACAGGGTGTGGTCTTATAGAGAGCTCTCTTGCAATTCAGTTTGGTTGTTTAGATACAAGATTGTTGCATCGTGCAATAGTGCAGGTTGTGTTGTTGTTACAAGGTTTAGGAAGAAGACCATAAATAGTGCCCCTTTTGTTTTTTATCTTAATTTTATGCAACTGAGGCCTAAGGTAGGCCCACATCGAGTCAGCAACCCTGAGGTAGGACCAAAGAGGACCTCCAAGTCCGTAAGTTTTTATTGTAGCTTGAATTGGGCTGTAGGTTAAACTGGCCCTTCAGAGCTTGGCCGTTCACGGCTCAGCTGGGATTCTGAACCCAATAAAAAAAATAATAACATGGTCGTTCGGAACTGGATTCTAGCCCAAGACTGAATCAGTAACTATTTTCCGGCAAAGTTCTGATTGTGCAAATTGTAGCCCAAGTTAGGCCTGGACGGGTTGAGCATAATTGAGTTAAGGTCCCAGGGTAGAAAGTTTGGTCGCCCAATTGCGAAACTTGGCCACTCGTCTGTTGTTGTTTTGGGCCTACATTTTTACCAGTTTGGTTAATTTTGGTTTATTATTCGTAGGCGAAGGTTGCAGACTTCAGTGCACCAGTTACTTGGGTGGAAAATTTGGTATTCCATACTGGTGGTTGGTCAGTACCCCAACCAAGCAATTCAGTTTATTTGAAAAAGCAAAATTTGAGTTTGATCAGTTTGGTTAAGTATTTTGCCAATTCAGCTTATTTGGCATTAGCCCAATTGTTGTTTGCATTGAAGATGAGTGCAACTGAATTGAACAAGTTTAAAAAAAGAAGCGCCTACACAGGTCTAATTACAAAGATCATTGCCACAATAGATTTTGCCATAGAGCAAGAGGATTTAAGCTTAGTGACTACGCAACTTTCCATATTAGAAACTAAAAAGGTTGCTCTAAGCGAAGTAAATGTTAAAATTGGTGGTAGGACCGTTCGCTACTGGACAATTCGCTACCGGACATTTCGTTACATTTCGCTACTGGACGTTTCGCTACTAGGACATTTCGCTACCGGACATTTCGCTACCGGCATCTAACTTCGCTGTCGTTAAAGAATTTTCTCCTATAAGAGAACATGCCCAGTCCTGCAATCTTGCCATTTGGATAAAACATTTTAAAATTTTAGCCTCATCATCTGATGACACTTCTCTTAGAATTTTTAGAATTTTAGAATCTCTTTTTATAAAAACCGACATTTAACATTGATCCCTCTGCCTCTCCCCTTTTGATTACTTAAATACAAAAAATAGCAACATAACGTACCAACTAACTTTAGAATTTTCGGGAAAAATACTCACCGTTATTCACCTTGTTAGGGCTTCTTTATTAGCAATTCAGTGTCTGGTCACTCGCGCTTCCATAAAGGTTGGTTCCTCTATCTACATTTTAATTTTTATTTGGTTTGATTGGAATATTTTTTTTATATCCTTTGCCTTTTGTTCTTCTAATTCTTATATTTCCGTTGTTCTTTTAATTTTTTGTATGTCTTGTGTTCTTTTAATTGTTTATACTGTAACGTTACCTTACCTAACCTAATCTAACCTAATCTAACCTAAACGCAACTCAGAAGAAGAAAAAGTATAGGGACTGTGAGCAGAGGATCCATAATTTACTGGGAAGATACGATTCTGGAAATAAACTGGAATTCCTTCGCGCTATTGCGCATAATCTTAAATATTTTTAGATATTTTATTGTCTCAAATGTTTTATGCGTTCATTCATTTTTTTAAAAAATAAAATTCTTTTAATAATTCATGTAATCATGCGTAATAATTTATGTAATTCATGTAATCATTTAATAATCCTGGTATTCATTTAATAATTCTCGTAATTTTTTAATAAATTTTATTACCTTTTTAATTTTACTTACTGGTAAATATATATATGGTAGCGAAGTGTCCTAGTAGCGAAACGTCCGGTAGCGAAATGTCCGGTAGCGAAACGTCCAGTAGCGAAATGTCCAGTAGCGAACTGTCCGGGCACCGTTAAAATTGAGGCTCTTTTAAAAGAGGATGAAATAGAAAATAACATAATTTACTTTGAAGAGATTATTGATGATATAATTGAAGTATGCCACAAAGCAAAAGAGTTTAGCAGCTCAGTACAGTTAGAGATCAGGTCTAATAATGAAACGCAACCCTCAACAAATGGTGTTTGTGAAGTTAAGGTTAACAGATCTGCAGTTCAATTACCGAGGCTTGTACTCAAAACATTTTCTGGGAGTATTCAGGAATGGCAAGGATGGGAGGATGGGCGGACAGTTTTCAATCGGCAGTTCATCCTAGTCAAGTGTTAATTGCGGTGGAGAAGTTCAATTATTTGCAGTCCCTCTTGGAAGGGGAGGCAGCAAAGACAATAGCAGGATTAGCATTAACAGAGGCTAATTATAATGTGGCTTGGGATATATTAAAGAAAAGGTTTGGTAAGCCAGAGATCTTAATTAAAAGCCACCTCCGCGAACTTTTAGCTATACCTCCTGTTAATAATCCCAATAGTGTCAAGGAGTTACGACAGTTATATGATGAATTTGAAGTTAGAACTAGGTCCCTGGACAACTTGGGTGTAGGAATGGAAAGGTATGGTATAATGTTGGCCACTATACTGGAGTCTAAATTGCCTAGTTCAATTTTGCTTGAATTAAGTAGGGGACACTCTACAGAACATGTGTACATCCCCCTTAAGCAGATGTTAAGTCTTTTAAGCACAGAATTAGCAAGACGAGAGGGAATTGAGTTTGTACAGTGGGATGTTAAACAAGGGGACAAAGGCAGGCACAGCACCAAAGTTTCTACAAAATGGAATAGCCCAGGTACAGTGTCAGCTCTACATGCATCCTCTGAGAATAAATTAAAGGGAATCAAGGAATGCATATTTTGCGAAGGCAACCACAAGTCATATAAATGTGAGGTGGCTGAGGCTTTACCTGTTGAGGAGAGAAAGGACAGGGTAACTAAGTCCACAGCATGTTTTAAATGTTTTTTGAAAGGTCACAGAGCAAGGTTTTGTAAGTTTAAAATTTTGTGCAAAAAATGCCATGGCCGGCATCAGCCAGTATTGTGTGAAAACACTCCTAGTAGGCCTACCCCAGAAGTAGATACATCAGTGGCACATGCCACTGCTATGAAAGGGAGTAAAATTAAAGGAGGATTATTGCAAACAGCTGCAGCATTATTAATTGGGAAAGTTAAGGTGTATATAAGTATATCCATCTCATAATTGCAAGGTTAGTGAAAAATTCACGAAATTTAGCGCTAGCATTTTTGGGCTCTTGTGGCATCATTGTTTGGGCACTCTTGTGGCATCATTTTTTTGGGGCGCTGCGCGTCCTTCCTACTCGTTTGTTGAATGCGGCACTTACAGGGTGTAGTCTTATAGAGAGCTCTCTTGCAATTCAGTTTGGTTGTTTAGATACAAGATTGTTGCATCGTGCAATAGTGCAGGTTGTGTTGTTGTTGCAAGGTTTAGAAAGAAGACCATAAATAGTGCCCCTTTTGTTTTTTATCTTAATTTTATGCAACTGAGGCCTAAGGTAGGCCCACATCGACTCAGCAACCCTGAGGTAGGACCTAATAGAACCTCCAAGTCCGTAAGTTTTTAGTCTAGCTTAACTTAGGCTGTAGGTTGAACTGGCCCTTCAGAGCTTGGCCGTTCACGGATCAGCTGGGATTCTGAACCCAATAAAAAATAAAATAAAATAACAAGCTCTAAATTAAGTGAATTTTTCACTAACCTTACAATTATGAGATGGATATATATACTCCTTAACTTAATATATACAAGCAATGCTGCATCAATCAGCTTAGTCATCATATCGCCTTGGGACAACAATGGCTCTTCCTCTTCGAGATTTTTTAACAGTGGATGAGCAAGGGCCTACTCTACTAGACTGTGAATGGATTGATGTTTTGAAATTGCCTATTGACAAAATTTTGCCAAAGGGTCCGGCAGATGTACATACACTCGCATATCCATCTGACATAGATTCATTGTTAATAGAGTTTTCTTCTCTTTTTGGGCCTAAAGTAGGCAAACTAAAAGACCATCAGGTCTGTATAGAGGTGGACCCTAATGTAACTCCAAAATTTTGTAAGGCTCGTCCAATTGCCCATACGTTGTGGGAGAAGGTAGATTTAGAAATTGATAGATTGCTCAAAGATAAAATTATCGAACCAGTCACACACGATAAGTGGGCTGCCCCGGTAGTTCCTGTACTAAAACTTGACAAGTCAGTGCGGTTATCTGGAGATTACTGTTTAACAGCAAACAGAGCAGTTCTTGTAGATTGCTACCCCATACCCAAGCCTGATGAGTTATTTAGCTCTCTTGCTGGGGGTAAATATTTCACAAAACGAGATGTCCCAAGCCTATCCTCAACTAAGTATAGATGAAAATTCTAAAGAGCTAACTATCATAAATACGCACCGAGGCGTATATACTGTAGGGTAGGTTGATTTTGGAACTGTGATCTTGGACTAGTCTAGATAGAAAGGTATTAATATATAAAAAACGTTGCACCAACTCATATTTGTGAAAATGATTGTATTTTTTGAGGATTGTTAATTATTTTTAAGTTGTAAAATTGCCGAATTTTACGCGTAAAATCGCGCGCGCGGCATTCACGCAATGTAAACAAACAAAATATCGGACCTTATTTCATCAAAATAATCAATTAAAATTCGGCTTTTTTAACAAAACGATGCTTGAAACTTATTGTAAATACATTATAGATGTTTATTAGTGTATTATTTTGTATTTTTTAATGATATTTACCTATAAAATGTGTATTAAATTAAGTTATTTTATGATGCGTTCATTTAATTGTGTTTATTTTCAGATATTTCATAAAAATGGGTAAAAAACGGGTCTTAAGTGTTAACTCGAAGTGATAGTGCCAAAAAATTCAGTGGCCAGCCTTCCCCTTTGGATAAAACAGAGCCTCCTACCCTCCGCCAAGTTATTCAGTACAGTTATTTCCTCCAAAACAGCCACCCGGACTTGAAAGACTATGATATTGCTAAAATGATAGCAAAGGATGTGATTGAGATCTGGCAGGCAGTGAACCCCCGGCTGCCCCTGTATGAGGAATATTATGTAGTGAAATTGGTGGATAAAGTGTGCTTCAAGAAAGCAAATGAGAAAAACAGGAAATCTCTTTCTACAGTCCAGGAGCAGAATCTGGAGGAAAAGCTGGATAAACTTTTTGACATTTCTGCTTGCACATGTAAGCTACCTGTTCGTCCCTGTGATGACAATGCTGTGAAGTGCAAGAAAGAAAATTGTCAAACACAGCACATAATATGCACTTGTCCTCCCAGTAAGAAGGTAATGCTATTATTTTTTTAACTTTTAACTGTCCTAACTTAGTGCGATTAGGTACCTTTTAAATGGAAGGAAATTCAATGCTTGTAATTGAAAAATATCCGCATTTTCCTCCTGTAATCTTCCTCCCCCCCCCTGGTAATAAAAATTAATAATCAATTTTTTTTTTCAGGATTTTATCTCTTATTTTAGATCCGCTATTCAATATACTTTAATATTTCAGGTTCCAGTAGAGGAGAGGGAATACTTGAGAGATCAGAGGGCCAAAATAGGACCCAAGGGCTCTTTCCAGCTGGGATCTGTGGATAAAGCTGCTGTGAAGAGAGACCAGATGGCTGCAGCTGAAGCAGAAAGATTACAGAGCCAGATTCAACAGCAGCAGGAAGTGGATTTGGCCACTTTTGCCTCCACACCTTCACAAGATATTTCTTTTGAAACCAGCTCAGGAGAATCAGGAGAGGTAATATATTTTTTTTCTTATATCTTATCCCATTTTTACCCAAATTTATCCCTACTTTTTGTCCCTATTTCCCCCATTTTCGCTTTAGTAATTTATTCTTTTTTTCGCCCATTTTCGCCGACTTTTTACCTGAATTTTTACCCATTTTTTCCCCTATTTTCCCACTCCCCCCCCCCCCCATTTTCGTTTAAGTAATTTATTCTTATTTCCGCCCATTTTCGTCGATTTTTACCCATATTTTTCCCTACTCTTTCCCCTATTTTCCCCCATTTTCGCTTTAGTAATTCATTTTTTATTTTCATTTCAGCCATCTGGTGGTGAAGCTGAAGAGTTCAAGCCAAGGAGGCACCCAAGTGGAGGTTACAGCTTTTTGAAAACCCCCAGATATGCCATGGAACTGATCAGGGGTGATGTTTCTTCCAATCTTGGGGCAAGTCTTGCTAATGCCTTCCTCCTGGACTTACAAGCTATGGACCTGCTTAAGCCTGGCCTTGGTGTGAAACAGATAATAGTTGATAAATCGAAAATGGACAGGGAAAAAGCTAGAATGAAAGTGAAAAGTGATGAAAAGCACAATGAGGGTCTGGAAAAGTTAGTCTGTATTTGGGTTGATGGGAAAGTTGACAAGGACACTTTGCTGTACAGAGAAGTTAAGGATGAAAATGGGAAGACTAAGCTGAAGAAAGGAAAGGGACAAGAGCACCATCTGACTTTCACAAAGGAGCCGGGAACTGAAAGTGGAACATATCTTACTCACAGAGTCATCCCAATTAAAGGTGCGACTGGAGTTCTTCTTGGTGAGGAAGTTGCTAGTGTCTTGGAGGAGTTTAACAGTGTTCATACCCTGAAAGCTGTTCTCCTTGACAACACAAATACAAACACTGGCTGGGAGGGAGGCCTTGTAACAGCTCTGGAAAATAAAATTGAGCGGAAATTGCACACCATTGGCTGTTCACTCCATCATAATGAGCTTCCTTTCAGAGCTGTTTTCAAGCATCTTGATGGCAGTACCAAAAGTCCCACTGCTTTCACTGGTCCGCTGGGAAAACTGTTAAATTGACTACCAAGATCTGCCACAAGTGGAATTCACCAAACTCAGTGGCCCCCTGGATGACATGGAATTTGCTGAGGAGACACTGAATGATCTCAATACGACCAGAGGCTTCTTTTGGAGTGTGTGTTTGGAATTTCCAGGGGCAAAGTCAACCCAAGATTTGCTGCCTGGAAAATTGGACCATTAAACCATGCAAGATGGTTGACTTTGGCAATTAGATTGATGTGTCTGTGGACCAGAGGTGCTTACCCTCCAGAACTACAGGGTAAGCTTTACCAGGCCATCAAGTTCATTGTGGAAGTGTATGCAGTCAATTGGTTTGAGATCAAAAGGGACAGCAAGTTCCACAATCAGCAGCTGTACATCTTCAACATGATCCAGAGGATCAAGCAGCAGTCTGAAGAAATCCAGGGTGTTGCTTTCAAGAACCTGAAGTACAATGCTTTTGCCTTGCTGCCCGAGAATGTGCTGTACTCCATGATGAAGTCTGATGACTTGGAAGTGAGAGAAGCTGCTCTCAAGAAAATTCTGTCCATCAGGTAAGCATTTATTAATTTAAAAAAATGTGAAAAAAAAAATTGATTATGGGGATTTATTTAATAAAAAAAAGGCCGGAGTTCTATAAATCCCCATAATCGAATTTTGGATCAAGTAAAGATAAGCACCCCCAACCTTTTTTAGTTAGCTTTATAAGGCTAACTAACGAAAATATCACGACCTAACCTAACCAATCGTCAAGGGCGTACAGTTGACCTAACGATTGGTTAAGTTAAGTCGTGATATTTTCGTTAGTTAGCCTTATAAAGCTAACTAAAAAAGGTTGGGGGTGCTTATCTTTACTTGATCTCGAATTTTTTTTCACATTTTCTTATCCCATTTCCACCCCTCTCCCCTCTGATAATGGAAATAATCTTACCTTCTTTCTGAAAAAAATTCGATTATGGGGATTTATAGAACTCGGGTTTTTTTTTTTTAAATTTAAGTTTAATTTAAATCAGCAATTCTGAGACAAATAGGGATTAAATCTTAAACTGGAATAAAAATAAATTAATTATTATTCTTTCAGAAGTGGGAAGCCAGCCAAGAAGAGGCTGAAGAAGATCATAGCCATCAACATTGAAGCTACCCACTGGTCAGAACTGATCTGCCTTCACATTCTCAGAGTGTTGAAAGGGCCGTGAAGCTGACATCTGAAGCTTCCCATACTGTTTATGGACTCGAATCAAGGCACAAACACATTCTGGCCAAAGCCCTAAGCCGCCAGATGAGGCCTTCCTTTGCTTGCTTCTAAGGGCTCTTACAGTGAAAATTATGATGATCTTGGGATCTAAATGTGTCTATTTGACTCTGTATGTTTTTTTTTACTTTTTTTCAATAAAATTGTAACTTTTTTCAGGATTTTTTAATGAAAATAGCATGATTTTTTCGGCCGAAAATTGCGAAAATGCGGTATTTTTCGGTACGATTTTTTGACGATTTTTGAAACGGTTTCTTTAAAAAATGGTTAAAGCTAGGGATCTGAAATTTTTTGTCAGTTATTATCATATTAAGCCCTGACTATCTCGACTAGTCCAAAGTCGATATCTAAAAAAATGCGGAAAATCAACCTACCTTACTAGACAGGCTCCCAGGTCATAGCTCAGTGGGCAAGAATAGGAATATAGCTGAAGTTATTATTAATATTATTGTTATTATTATTATTATCCTTCTTATTATCCTTATTATTATTATTATTATTATTGTCGTATTAATTAAAGTTTTTGTATGAGACAAATGTGATAAAACGGAGACAAACGAAACGTTTTGGTCGTTATGTGTAAATAACTATTGTGAGATCTTATTTCTATATTATTTAACTTTATTCTTACTATATGCTTATACTTTCCTAAATGCTTAATTTTTCTAGTATTGTAAAACATTATTTCACTAATTTACTAATTATTAAGAGATTTTGTAACACTTTAAAACCTAGGATTATTTTCGTTATGTTTTCAAGTTTATTAATTCTTTTCTCATCTTTTTCAGATAATGTGAATTTTGTTGGTTAAAACCTAAATGGTCTGATTATTTGAATGTATTTGATTAACGTTACAATTATAACAATTATTATTATTATTATTATTATTATTATTATTATTATTATTATTATTTTAGAAAGTCGATATCAGCCTATGTCTTTATAGAGGATATACATTTAATTTCCAATATTCTGAATAGTTTTTTATTTTCAGTACTGAGTTTCTTAATAATAATTCTAGATAAGAATTTGCAGTATGCTAAGAATACGGTCTTCATTTTTTCTTCTGCTGACGCGTTTCGTTCATATACTTTGAACATCTTCAGAGCTTTATACATAATTTTAAAGCAAAATGGGTTATAAATATATATTTTTTTTTTATTGTAAATTTGATACAGTTTCAAATTAATTTAGGAATATTCGAAAGTTCATTAAATTTTATATTAATTTTCGGTTTTTTCATTTTAATGTAAAAGGCTTCGGCAATTTTTAGTTTTTGTACGTTATGTGATGACTATAAGATTTGAAAGTTTTGTGAGATATTTTTTAAATTTAATATTTTATGATCTACTCTGTAATGTTCGTTAATTTTACTTGGACGATATTTATGTTGGCATTCTTAGCATACTGCAAATTCTTATCTAGAATTATTATTAAGAAACTCAGTACTGAAAATAAAAAACTATTCAGAATATTGGAAATTAAATGCAAATCCTCTATTATTATTATTATTATTATTATTATTATTATTATTATTATCATCATCATTATTATAATGATTATTATTATTTAGCAGATTAGTTGTGGTTAACTAGATGTGACTTCGTGCATCTTGGAAAATGAAACGACATTATCCATCATGAGCTGAAAAAACGGAAAAAGAAGAAAATAGAGGAGGAGAAGCTTTCCAGTAGCACAGATGAGATGTGCCACTTGTATATTCTTATGATTACAGTTCAGGCAACTAGGTTAGGTAGGCCATCAAGCTACGCAAGTGCTCAGGAATCATGTAGAGTAAGCTAGTCTCTGTAATATTTATAATATTTCGAAATGTGAAATTTAATGGATCACATCACCTCAAATTCTGTTCACACAGATCAATTATCAAACAAGATAAGAAAGAGTATTTTAGCAAAAATTAACAGAATATGTAATGTTATGTTCTTCTCAGGAGCACTACTGAAATATTTGGAAAAGCCATCCTCAGCAAAGCCTGATGAGCATCATGAGCCAACAGCAGGAACATCCTCTATGCAACCTCAAACACCAGTAGAAGTAGAGCCTAATGAACCAACAAGTGGCCCATCTTCTGTTCAGCTTCAAACACCACACACAGGCATTTCTACAGAGCAACAAGAACCAAGATCTGCTCCACCGCTTGATCCGTATGACTGGCCAGTTGTCCTGTCAAATGCCTTGAAGACAGATCTGGTGTCTCGAGGACCATTTCAAATCAGTCCAGATTTCACATTCCCTAAAAGGGAGGACGGTAGAAGCGTTCATCACCATTACATGTACAGAACATTAATTAATGAGGAAAAAATAAAGCGAAGCTGGCTGATGTACTCTAGAAGGAATGATGCTCTTTATTGCTTCTGCTGCAAGTTGTTTTCAAGGAAGTCGTACAAACTAATTACGGATGGACTTTCAAACTGGATAAACGTTGGTTCGCTTCTGAAAGGCCATGAAAATAGTTCAGAACATGCAGATAACATGGCAACATGGAAGGATCTGGAACTGCGGCTAAAAACTGGGAGGACCATTGACCAAACTGAAATGTCATTAATGGAGGTAGAGCGAAGACGCTGGCGAGATGTTCTCACACGTCTTGTAAGTATAATCTAATCACTGGCAGAGAACCTTGCTTTCAGGGGGTCTTCCTCTACATTGTACAATCGAGACAATGGCAACTTCTTGAAGGAGGTTGAGCTGCTTGCCAAATTTGATCCAGTGATGAAACAACACATCAGCAGAGTCGAAAGTGGCCAATATAGTCATTCAAGTTACCTAGGAAACATCATTCAAAATGAGCTCATTGGGTCCATTAGTGGGAAGATCTTGGATGCCAATGTTGCAGAAATAAAACAAGCTAAATATTACTCACTCATTTTAGACTGCACTCCAGACATAAGCCACCAAGAACAGATGTCGATTATTATCAGAACTGTTAAAATGGGTGAAGTACCAGAAATAAAAGAATACTTCTTGGGCTTTCTTGAGGCTTCAGAAAGTACAGGCCTGTGTTTATCAGTTCTGATTCTGAAGAGACTAGATGAACTGAATATTCACTTTGATGACTGCAGAGGACAGTCATATGACAACGGAGCGAACATGAAGGGCAAGAACAAAGGTGTTTAGGCAAGGTTATTAAAGAAGAACTGTCGTGCACGCTATGTTCCATGTGGGGCTCACACTCTGAATCTTGTAGTGGCTGATGCAACTAAAGCTTCCACAGATGCCATCAGCTTCTTTTGCAACGTACAAAAATTGTACAACCTTTTTGCAGCAGCTACACAGAGATAGACAATCCTAAAGAAGCACGTGAACATAACACTCAAGTCTTGGAGTGAAACCAGGTGGGAGAGCCGGCTTAAGAGCATTGAGGCTGTGCGATACCAGAGCCACAACATCAGAGAGGCCCTGTTGGAAGTCAGAAACAATGCCACAGATGCCATAGCCAGGACTGAAGCACAAGCACTTGCAGAGGAGGTATGGTCTTATCGCTTTCAGATTTGCACAGTAGTATGGTGTGACATTCTTCATGCAGTTAACCATGTGAGCAAACTTCTGCAGTCTCCTACAATGCAGTTTGATGTGGCAGTCAACCTCCTCACAAAAACAAAAGACTCACTTACCAGCTACAGAAACACAGGTTTTGTTGCAGCACAAGTCGTAGCTAGGGACATATGTGAGGAAATGAATGTGGAGGCTGTGCTGAAGGAGAAGAGGCTCAGATCCACAAAAAAGCACTTTGCTTACGAAGCTCCTGACGAACCATTTACAGAAGCCTTAAAGAGGCTGGAAGTCAAATTTTTCAATGTGGCGATGGATTGTGCCATCGGGTCAATAAATGAGAGATTCAAAACATTAGATGATGTGAGGGACATATTTGGGGTTCTCCTAAACTTCACCACAATGAACAAGGAAGACTTGTCCTGCAAGTGTGAAAAGCTCTCTAAGATACTGAGCTCTGGAGCTGACTCTGACATTGATGGAAGAGAACTGGCCCTCGAAATTAAGAACTTGCCGACTTTACTTCACACAACATGACTGCATTGGAGCCTCTCTCCTTCATTCATCAGAGCAACTGGAGGAACTATACCCCAATCTCTGGTTGCACTAAGAATTGCCTGCACTCTACCTGTGACAGTAGCGTCAGCCGAGAGGAGCTTCTTAGATGAAGCTAATCAAGAACTACCTCAGATCATCAATGGGGCAGGATCGCCTCAGTGGCTTTGGCATCATAAGCATCAACCAGGACGTTGGCAGGGAGATTTCATATGATGATGTTATTGATGATTTCGCCCAGAAAAAATCTAGGAGGCAAAAATTTTGAAGATACAAACTGTTCTGTATAACTGTTAGCTATTACACGATTGTATCATAGAGTTAGTAATTGTTTGGTAGTTGATAATTGCATTATTTTTTTATACATAGTTCTGTGTCATTTATTCTAAATATAATGTACAAGCTAATTTTCAGGAATTTCATGAAGTGTATTTTTTCTGTTTGTCTTCTGAAAGTACATATTTGTTGTTTTGGACATAATTGTTTCATTAAAATTGTTTCATACTTGTTTTTTATTAACACAGCCATTTTTTTGTATGTGTGTGCTGAGGTGATGTAGTAAGGCGTGAGTTGGTGGATAGAGGGGTGGGGCCTCAAATGGGTATACTGCTTATGGCCCCTGAATGGCTAGAAACGGCCCTGGTTTATAGCTTCTAAATTAGTACAGTTAGAAAACTAAGTAGGTTGTCGTGGGACGCTGGCACCTATGGTAGGCCTTAAAGAAGATCTAAATAAAAGCACCTGTAAGTACCTTTATTGTCTATTTAATAACTTAATACCTAACGGGGTCTAACACCCACCACGTTATTACAGGAAGCTTACTAAATTCTCTAAGCTTTCCCCAATTCTTCTTGTAGCGTATCGGGAAATTATTTTTCTCTATTTTAAGACTACTGTAATTTCTCTGAAGAAAGCAAGGCTCGAAGAAGAGTGGAAGAAAGCTTATCTGAGGCACTAGCTATTTTGTTTGCTAGGTCAATTAATTTTGCAGAAGTACCAGGTGAATGGAAAAAAGCAACTGTAGTACCCATTTATAAAATGGGTAGTAAGAAGGAGGTAGGAAATTATAGGCCTGTTAATTTGACATTGTTGGGAGGAAAGATACTAGAAAGAATTATAAAGAATAATATTCAAGATCATTTGGAGAACTTTAATCTTATTTCAAGTTCACAACATGGATTTGGATCAGGAAGGTCTTGTTTGTCTAATCTCTTAGACTTTTTAGAATTTATTTCTGATCAGGTAGATAATGGAAATGATATAGATGTTATTTATTTGGAGTTTAGTAAAGCATTTGACAAGGTTCCACATAGGAGACTTCTATATAAATTAAGAGCTCATGGTATATTAGGGTCAGTTTTAAATTGGGTAGAAAAATGGTTAGAAGACAAAGAACAGAGGCTAATTCTAAATGGTCATGAACATGGGTGGCAGAAAGTGAAAAGTGGGGTACCACAGGGATCAGTTTTGGGTCCATTACTCTATTTTATATCTAAACGAGTTAGAGAAAGGTGTAGGTTGTAAAATTTCTAAATTTACAGATGATACAAAAGTAGTTGCTCTATGCAAACATCACTGGAAAATAGGAAAGGCAGAATATGGCGTGTTCCCAAACTAAAGGCCAGTTAAAGAACATAAGCAACTCTGAAAGAAAATGCCTTGGTTGCCAGGGGATCAAGACTTTAACCAGCTACCCAAAGACACCAGGAACATCACTGGTGTCAAAGTTGAATTCTTCAGAAGAAGATTAGACGCATGGCTCAGGACGGTACTGGATGAGCCGGGTGTGTCTGGCTATGTGCGATGGAGATCGTAAGAGACCAACTCTCTCTTCCACCAAGCCAGGCCAAGAGGTGGGCCACTAGTTTGACTTCCGCGTGAAGCTAAAAATTTTATGTAGATACGACGTTGTCACAAGGTTGTATTTTAGCACTGTGACGTAGATACAACGTAAATTTGTGTGGTCTCAGTTACGTCTTCACAATGTTGTGATGTTACATAAACTTTACGTAGATACAACGTTGTTTCAACATCTCAAGGATAGAATTTGGTCCAACAAAGGCACCCTATTTGAAATAGTAGTATGCCGTTTATAACTTCGTTACAGTTTTGTAACAAAGAATAATGTAATACGAAACTATATGCTATGGATATAAAACCTTACGTGCAGACAACGTCTATGCTACGTACAAAAAATTACGTCAGAAGTTTACTTGTACTTCACGTGTATACATCGTCATTATGCAATGTTGTATCAGTGTTGCAATATATAATGTTTAAGTTTTACGTTGTGACTACGTTAGTTTCTGACATGACCAAGATTTAACCAGGAAACAACGTTGTATTTACGTGGTGTGTTTGTTGGGATCTACAAGGTTACAAATTATATATATTAGTATATACTTTCTTTTTAAGATGAAAAAGAAAGTATATATATATGTAAAGTTACAGCGGTTTATATACTATCCAAGTTAGTGACGTCATTATTATTTTGTTTGACTGGTTTTTATTATTCTCAATTGGTTGAATTCTTCTGCAAAATATTTGAAGACAAAGGCAAATTTTTGCTGTAACAGCATATTGACAGATAAGCAAGATACTTAAAGATGAAGGCACATTTTTCTCTTAAACAGCAAATCGACAGATCTGATGTTATCATGATTTGCCGAGTCAACTAAAAATAGAAATTGAAATATGCATTTTATTATGAATTAAAATTAAACATGTATAAGAACCAAAATTACATGCTTAAAATTTTAAATAAGTGTTAATTTAGAGTTTCGGCAGGATATGACTTCATCTTTTACAACTAAGAGAGAATGTATAAAAAAATGAACATTGCAGAATTTAACAAGATTACATTAAATGAGAAAAATAATTAGGTAATCATAAAAGAAATGAGTCATGAAGTATGAGAAGATACTATTGAACCGAAAATTACTTTAGCAAAAATTAAATGATGAAACAGAAAAAAAAAATTATTCTCCAAGCTCTCCATGAGTATAAACCTTATATGCAAAAATGAATGTCAGAATTATTCAGTTTTACACATATATCAGGCCCGTAGCCAGGGTGAGATCGGGGGTTCGAACGCCCCCCCCCACTTGACAGGAAAGGTCCACTTTTGTAACCATAGCTGTAACTTATGATGTGATACTATAATATATAACATCATTATTTAATAAACATGCACTTTTTTTTTGTGTTTTTTTTTAAACTTTAGAAACTACTCTAAACTACTCTAAACCCCCTCCGCAGTGACTAGGTCGTTGCACCAAAAGGTCCACCTTTCTACAATTTCGACCCTCCACTTGGGAATTCCTGGCTACGGAACTGCACACACACACACACACACTTTCTTTGTCATCTTAATTTGTAACCTTGTAGATATTCAGATAACCAGTAGAAGGAGCACTGGCTGTAGCAATGTAGCAATTCCAACTAATTCAGTTCGAGGGCAAATAAACCTAGGCCTACTTGTAGTGGCGTAGTGAGGAGGAGGTGGCGCCGGCCTGGCCATATATTGCATTAATATTTGAAACGATGACCTTGACCCTTGAAGTATTTAATATAATACTGGGCCATCAAGATCTGTAAATCATTAACTGTTGTCTTTTCCTGCTGACTTACATTAATTTCCAAGGTGTTTGATGCATCGGGATTTTTTGCAAGGATTTTTGCAAAGTTGTGCTATTAAAAAGTAAGTAAAAATGCACAAAAATATTTGGTACTTCCGTACTTACGTACTTACTTACTTACGTATCAATTACAGCGTTATTCTCTCATCCTTAACTTGCCCGAAATGTGACAGTGAGTGCCTAATGCGAAAAGATCAGAAGATATTTAGGTAAAATAAACAATATTAACCTGTTAGGTTAATTGAATGCCCGGTTAGGTCAACTGAATGCGCCAGTTAGGTCAACTGAATGACCGGTTAGGTCAACTGAATGCCCGGTTAGGTCAACTGTACGCCCTTGATGATTGATTAGGTTGTGATATTTTCGTTAGTTTAAACGAAAATGACGAGAGCAAAAGTACATAATAAACAGTTTGGTAGTCCCGATAATACGTAAGTAGTACTAAGTACCAAATATTTTTTTATGCATTCTACATTGGAGTATTAGGTTGCTTAGGGCATTTTTGTCGTTTAAAAGCAGCGGCTCCCAACCTGGGGGTTGCCCCCCCAGCGGAGCGTTTGAGATTGCTTGGGGGGCCGTGAGGTGGTCAACGGTCAACAAATGCCATTCAAATATATATTCCCAAAAATATATATGGGTAATTTACTTCGTTAGGGAAAACTTGACATCCGTCATCTCATAAACACATGAGCGTTGATGTTTTTATTAGTAATCCTATAATTATCTGGATTCTAGACGTCCATATGGAACTGATGAAAACTTTCGCCCTTTGGGTATGGGGGGCGCCATGGATACAAGGTTGACCAAAGAGGGGCGCAGTGCCAAAAAGGTTAGGAACCCCTGTTTTAAAGTCTAACACTCCTGTTTCGCTTATTACTGTATTATCATTATTATTATTATTATTATTATTATTATTATTATTATTATTACAAGGATGCGGAAGCGAGGGGGCTCAAATGGAAGCAATTGTTCCATGGCGCCGGAGACCCACACTACGCCACTGCCTACTTGATGTCTTTATTATTGCTTTTCTGGGTGCTGCTGTAAGCCTTAGACGTTTTCTTTTGTTAGTGAACAGCGAAAAATCTGTCTCATTAAAATGCTCATCACATATCACTATCCATTTTATGTTTGGGCTAAATTTTAGGTCCACTCTTTCACAAACAGACGCCCAGATATTAAAAAGATCTTCGGTTTTAGTATGGGCGCAAAATGTTAGAGTGCGATGAAGTGCAAATGTTGATCAATGTTGCAAGATGTTATGCAACACGGGGAGGGGAATGTTGCAATAAGTTATGCAACTATGGGGGAGGAGTTATCCCCCAAGTTGCAATGAACTCCCCCAGCATGCTGGGGAAGACCTCTTTGGGGGAGAAGGTGGGACGGTCGCACCCTCCCAAAGGGGGAGACAAGTGTTCGCTTGGCAGAAGCCAAGTGTATATTAAGATTTCAGCCGAGCGCCTGCTGTCTTATAAGGTCCTAACCAGCCAGTTGGCTCAGAAGGCTTCTTAGAAGGCGCAAATGGCTTCTTCTGGTGTACATTATTAGGGCTGAGTTGGCAGATTGCGCTATTTAATTAATTAAAGCATATATTCTCGACAGTTAGCATAATCCGCCACATGACTTAATCCGCCAGTTGGCTTAACCAGCCAGTTGACGTAGAATACCTAGAAGGCAGATGTATATATTACCTTTTCAACTGCCAGATTGCGCTATTCAGATATTCTTGACAGATGGTTTAGAAATCCGTCAGTCTGTTTAGAAGGTTAGAAGGCAGCCATTTGGTATAATTAAATAATAATATCGTTTACAACAAAAAGAATTAAATAAAACACCATTACATCATTCTGTTTATTTAGACGAATTATTGGAATCAATTTCATTAAATATATAAAAAATAAATATACAATCAATATGTGGAATATATGATAAAAAATAAAATTAAAAAACATACACAACGATGTAGTATAACCATCAATATATTAGTACAGGAAAAAAAATATATATATATACAGTACTGTGCAAAAGTCAGAGACCACTGTCGATCTGATAACTATTAGATAATCTGTTGTATGAAAATTGGTTTTGATACTAAAATACATATTAACTAGAACCTCTGGTTCATATTAACGTATAACTAAGTTATTACTTAAGTGTATAAAGTTGTATAAGCTGGATGACCCTTTAGTCTGTATAAATTGGACTTGAGGGTTGATTCATTATATTACTTATAACGCATGTGTTTAAAGATCTAGCGAACTATTACTGATGGATCTGCAGTAAATGCTCCTAAGCTATTGTTATATCAATATTTACAATTAAAAGTATTGACATATTCACTTAAATTCTGCAAAACAAATTTATCCAAAACGTTTCTCATTATAATCCGAATTCATGCTGTTTTTTTTCTTTCACAGGCTTAAGAAATGACAAAAAGTACAATTTCTGATGAGATTAGATATAAAATAATACCTTTGCATGGTGAGGGACTGAGTCAAAGAAAAATAAGTGAATCTACAGGCGTTTCCAAAACTGGTGTACAAAAAATCTTGGCTCGTCACGGATCAAATGGGACCCCAGCTGATCGTCCTAGATCAGGGAGGCCCTCTAAGCTTTCTCCATCTGATCTACAATATCTAAAGATTACTTCCCTTCGAGACAGACGCAAATCCAGCACTTCACTTGCAGCAGATCTCGAAAAAACAATAGGTGTCTCAGTTGATCCCTTTACTGTATAAAGGAAACTTAACTCAGTAGGTCTTAAAAGACGTGCTGCAGCAAAAAAGCCTCTTTTTAGGAATGGAAATAAAGAGAAGAGAAGAACATGTGCTTTGGAACACAAGTATTGGACATCTGAGTTAATATGTATTTTAGTATCAAAACCAATTTTCATACAACAGATTATCTAATAGTTATCAGATCGACAGTGGTCTCTGACTTTTGCACAGTACTGTACACAGTTATATTAAATAATTAAATATATTGAAAATATAAAAAAATAATATACCAAACGAAGGAGTATAATCATCAACATATTAGTACAGGAAAAATACACACACACACACACACACACACACAATTATATTAAATAATTAAATATATTGAAAATAAATACACATCAAAATACTTTATGTTCTACGGTGCAAAACACTAAACTCACACGTAATCGAGTCTACAGTCACATCATTATTGCTTTGCACTAGGCGGGAAATACGGCTTAACATTATTTCACCGCTCAAGTTATACGGATACCTACAGTATATTCGATATAAATGGCCTTCATATGATTCAATATTATTTTTGTACCCACTTTACATTCGGTTGGTAAGTTATCTTCAAACACAGCCAGAATACACTCAAAAGCACGCACAAAAAGGGCATCGTTACCTATCACGTCATTATTAAATACAAGTTTATAAACACTCCTTTCCAATCGAAGGTTTTTCTTACCACCTCGAGCTTTTCAGTCGTGAACTCTTCCTCACTCTGCATAGCGGCAATTGAAATAATCTTTCAAGTCGTAACGACAGCTACTCATTATATAGAGATGATACAACTCTTCAGGGTGAAGAGTGTAGGCGAGCTCTGCCCTGTACCGCTCAAGTCCTTTGTACCAAAGTTCGGTATATCTCGAAGAGTCTAAACCTTTAAAATAAGCATCCAGCTCTAGACCATTCTCGCCTCGTTTATTCCTACATTCGATAAATACGTCGAGGAGAGCGGTGTATGCGTATTCAAGAACTGTGTCAAGATAAATCATATCCGTAACACGAGCGTCTAATATAGGCTTCAGTTTGCGGAATCGGACGATTTCAAACATTATGTCGAGGATGAATCGGTTTTGCGTAGGGACAAGAACGTTATTATCAGATGCATTCTTCCACATCAGCCGTATATCAATGCATGGCTGATCGTTATTTATACACAACGTACAAATAGCGGCATATGAGGGGGTATCAGTAATCTGTTCTCTTCTTGTACCTACATCTGCAGGTATTTTATAACGGTCCTCACCCCACTTCTCAACTATCACGAAGATTCTATTCATCTCCTCAACACTTAAATAAATAACATTACGTTTGTTTGCGTGTCTGCAAATCGTTTCAAGTACATAGGTAATGGTACTGGTTTCACGCCTGAACACACGCAATGACTTCGTCACGGACACATCGTACACGGAATTGAGAATGCTTCTCAAAGGACGTTCCATCGTATTCGAAGAGTCCACGTCCAGTCGGTTCAAGCTCCGAGATGACTATGAGCAACCGGTGCGAGATATAAGGGGTGAGGGGTGAGGTACACGGGTGTACGGCTCGGCTCGATGGGGGGAGCAAGCCACACCGTAAACTGCTGAAACGTGTACGGGTTTGTTCCAACATGAGTCATGTGAATACTTGTGCCCCATTATACTGGCAATCGTTTAGAGAATTTTTCCGATACATGAAACAATACCGGTTTTAATGTTTTAGCACTCCCACTACCCAGAAGGCGCACCAGACATTTTCGTTCATTTTCACGAACTAAACATCTTATTCACAATCCAGTGCACTATTTGAGAGAAACATATACCTATATTTTTCGTTTTTGCTTAGCAGACGATACTCCTCTCTAAAGTCTGTTAAAAACTCGCACAAGCCATTAGCCACAACCTCACTACAAACCCCGTCATGATATATAGTAATATAGTGGTAAAAATACTTAAGATTCTCCATGATGACAAGATTTACATTCTCAACCGGAGGGTACGAGTACTCAGTATGATGTAACATGATATAATATCGCTTGTCATACCACTCACCAACAAGACTCACTAACCATAACCGTTGCTTATCTTCTGCACGTGTTGTTTCTTCTACTTCGCGGTATATGTGAGCTTTTTTAAAGGTTAGGTCTACAACATACTTCAATACATCGCTTGTACCACGAAATCTTACAATGCCCTCGCCAGAATAGCCGTAGAGTATTTGTACCTCTTGTTCCTTCACACAGTTCAATATAGCCTTAAAAGTATCAAAGGAGGGTGGAATAGGGAGTGTTTTAGTATCCACCACATCTTCACACTTTGCCGAATACCACTTTATAAACGTTAAACACGCAATATTAAAAGTAGCCATTACTAATTTTCGTCTACGCGAGAAAATACACGTCTGAGCTCAAGGGTTTGCAGAGGTCAACTGAGCACGCAGGGATAGAGATATGCTCAGGTCGTGGCAGGAGTCACGTGACCGATCTTACAGTGGGCGGAGCTTAGGAATGTACACACGCACGCACGCAAAGGAGAAAATGAAATCTTAATTGGAGCAAATATACGTAATAAATAAACATATCGTTAACAATACACACACACACACACACACACACACACACACACATATATATATATATATATATATATATATATATATATATATATATATATATATATTTATATATATACAATTAAGGATTAAGGTATCCAAAGGGTACGGTATCATAGGTACCAGGCACCTGGTAACGTTTCCTATCGGTGTTACGACATACCTTCGTGCCCCTAAGTTCCTTCACACACACCCCAGTTTCTACGCCCGAAAATTATGGGTCCCCACAGTCAGTTGGGGTGGCTGGTCGCCCTCATCTTCCAAGCACACTAGATCCTTCAACGAGTCAAAGTTAACGACTCGTCGGTTCGCATGGTTAAGCGTGATACCCTTAGCCTTCACGATATATTTCATATCATCCCCCACCATCACCCGTACCCCATAGGGTTTTGGCCCTGTTGATACAAATGAGTCTGCGTATGCACCATCACCATACTCATCCTTGTTCTCGTCAGTTAACTCTCCGAGGAATTCCCCAATAGCTGGCATGTATTGACCTCCCTCGCTGTGAATATTACGCTATCTGTGTCAGCGTACAGTAGGGTGTATCAATGCTCAGGTCGAATATTGAAAAACTTGGAATTTCAAGATTGGCAGTATGTACTCCTATGTAAAATTGAATTTTAAGAGGGGTTCGTCTTTTGCAACTTTTGCGAAAAATCGCATTTAAGTATTCAAAATCGCACTTTTTTGTCGAACAATGGGATTTTTGGCCAATTTCAGACTTGGTAGCCTCAAATGACCTCCATATGTTCCATATTGTTCACATACACCCTTAAGCATTTCTAGTGGCAGGCTTGGACCCATTTAAGATCAGCCAAAGTGGTTCATAACCCCTAAAATAACCAAAATCACTCAAAATGGCCCAAAACTAAGGAATTGTATGATTTTTAGTCTCCTTACACCACATTTCGCGGCTGTTCTCTTTATCAGGCAGAATCTTTTTGTTCTTCTTTCTTGGTCTTGCATTTTCTTTTTTTTAGAAACGCCTCCACCAATTTTTATTTATTTTCTTTTCGGCATCACTGAGTGTGATGGCAGCTGCCACCATCTTTCCGCAAGCTGCTGTGACTTCCAACCTTTTTTTTGCAATTGCAATTCTTCTTTAATATTTGTATAAGTCCCTCCTTTGAAAGCATCTTGATTTGTCTAGCAGGTCTTGTAGAGATCTAAAACATGTTCATAATGTCTTGCTTTGACTTGAAAACTGGCAACAATTCTGTGATCGATCCTAGCACGAACAAAACCATCTCTTCTCTCTTGCCCATACACTGCATGAACTGCAGCTGAAACTTCCTGGATTGCTCTTTCACAGCTTTGAGTGTGAACTGAGAAGTTCTCAACTTCAAGTGGAGACCTGAGAAGCTCCTTAACTTCTCCTCTTGACATCTTACAAGTGAAGAGTGGCTCATACAGTTTCTCTTTATCTCAATTAATCAGAGTAATTGAAGAAGTGGCATCAAAATTCAGTTTAGGGTTTCTATGAGTTTTCAGACTCATGTCTCCATACTCAGACTTACCTCTGATCTTCTTGATCATCTCGACCCCCCCCCCATGCCCTCTCCTCCTCATCCTCACTGCACAGGAGAGAGGCAATGAGGTTCTCACTGTGAGCATGATATGCTCCACGAACTATCACATGAGTGATTATGTTCCTGACTTCAGAGGTCTGGCTTCTCAGCAGTCCCAGAGCGGTCACAATATGGTGAGGTCCATACCTCA
This sequence comes from Bathynomus jamesi, assembly GCA_023014485.1. Lineage (NCBI taxonomy): Eukaryota > Metazoa > Arthropoda > Malacostraca > Isopoda > Cirolanidae > Bathynomus > Bathynomus jamesi. The sequence goes on along the minus strand of JAJOZX010000637.1, from coordinate 811,635 downwards.
TGTGGTGTTTCACCTTGATCTCAAAATACATCTTGAAGTAGAAGTCCAGGCAGAACTTCAGCAGCACCTCCAGCGCTTCTTCAACACCTCCCCCTTCAGACCATGCTGCCTCATCCACAGCATCAACAGAGCCTCACCTGTAGTCAGCCAGCGTGAATGATTCAGTGGGCCACACTTCAGACCAGCAACTTCCTTGCTCAAATCTCCTGTCTTGAGAGCTTTGATCAGTAGGTAGCAGTTCTTCTGGTCAGTGCTAAGGTTCTGTACAATGTCTTCTGGCAGTTCAATTATATCTTCTCCTGGCAGAGCCTTGAAGCTAAAGTTGACAGGTATGTCATTGATCTTCTCCAAAAGTTTTCCTATTGGGCCACTGAACCCCAGACTTGTGCGTGTAGGGACCATTAAGCTTGATGATCATGCGCCTGAGGCTGAGTTCATTAATACGTATGCAACTGGCATATCAGCCAGTGACACTTGTGACCTAGCAGTCTCTCCAAGTGAGTAATGACTCCTCCATCAGGTCCTATGTTTGTGGAGTCACCACCAAGGACCACAATAGTATCTTCAGCACCATGAGCACAAATCCATTCAAACAGAGCCTGAGCTATCTTCAGTGCAGATTTTTCATCTCCTTCAGGTGTACAATGGAAGAGATACTTCCCCTTAGGTTCCCAGTTAACACTATAGTGCTCTTCAGTTGTAATATCAGGATGGAAGCGGCCAGTTTCTTCATTGTACCTCATGGACTTTGTCTTCTTATCTTGTTTTCTATCAAAGGAAATTCCCTTGATCTTTTCTCCCTCTGTCCTTTTCTCCAGGACCTCCACCGAGGCACCTATTACAGACTCTTTGCCCCTCCACATCTTCATCCTGTCAACAGCTAGATATGCCTTATCAGCAGATAGATGGCCAGCTTTGATGAGATCTTGCAAGAAACCAGTTGCAATGGCTGCTGCAGGAGTGTTTGCCACCTTGAACCTGACTGCAGCCGCAGCAGTGCTTGAGATATCCACGTAGTTCCTGCTGGCAGAGGTGGAGACTTTGCCAGTGTTGACACTGGCGCTTGTGCCTGGTGCAGTACTGGAAAAATCTGTGTCAGCAGTAGGAGCTGCTCTGCCTGGAGACTCTTGCAAGGAAGTCACCTCATCTTCATCATCATCACCATCATCAGCTCTAAGCAGTAGCTCCTTTTCTTCTTCCTCTTTTCTGTTTCTCTTCTCAGCTGCCTTCTGTTCTTCCTCCTTCCTCTTAGCAGCTTCACCTGCTTCACTGTTTCCTTCACATCAACAGATGCCATCCGGAAGCCAGAAACTTCTGAGGTTTTGATCCTCTGGTAATGGAGTCACTCTAGCTCTAGCTTTGGAATCTTCTGAGGCAGAGGACAGTCACAGTTGACATGAACTCTAGCAGCACAGCCAGAGCAGCCAGATGCTTCAGTTCCACAGAGAGTGATATCATGTCTACAGGTTGTTATGTTAAACAATGTATCAAGTTCAGATATTCTCTTCTCTCTCTTTACAGCCTTCACTCTGCCATTCACAGGTCAATCATTTCATTCCACCTGACAAGAATCTTCCTGGCAATAGATCTCTCTTGAATGATCACAGGAGTGAACTCGGTATTGCTTTTGCGCCACTGTGCCAGTACCAGTGATGCCAAGTCCTTAGCCAAATCTTGCAGAGGGTATTGAGCTCTCTTCATATCATCCAGAAGCAGCTTCTCTTCCTGGAGAAGGATTCCTCTTTGAAACACAGCTCTCCAGGTTGGAACTTCTGTGGGAAATAACTGCTTGACTGGGCCCACCAGATCACTTAGCTTTGAACCAGAACTTTTTCTGGTTTTTCGTCCTTGCTTAGCCATAGTGGCTACACAATCTTCACCAAGCTTTGTATCTGAAAAATAGAAAATTATCACGGTGAAACTCTAGTAGCCTATAACAGCTGTTACAATGGTTTTGTTTGGTAAGAAACCGGTCTGTTACATTTGTATTACAGTGTATGTCCTGCAGAGCTGTTCTGTACGTAACCAGGAAACGAAAAAGTGGAAATTTGAACACTTAAGCGTGATTTTTAGCAAACGTTCAAGCAAACAAACCCCTCCTAAAATTAAATTTTACATAGGAATACATACTGCCAATCTTAAAATTCGCTCTTCAATGAGCATGATACACCCTAGCGTACAGCACCCTCCGCCCAAGAGAGTGCAGTAGTCCCCAAAGCTTGATACGGGCGTAGGCCTTTGTGAAGCTGGCTACAGGTATGTTTGTTACCCGTGAGGTATCTGTGGCCAGTGCGGTGATGTTGTACTTTATTATGTAAGTATTACCTACATTCACGATCTCCATAACCTCTTTATCGGGAGCGTTGGCATAATCCCAGACTTCACTATAACTTTGAGCCAAATGAACGTTCCCCTTGCCAGTATTCTGTGAAAATTTCCCCCAAAGACTGTCTAGACACAACTTTGCACTAAAGCGCTTGCCAGGATTCTTAACAATTTGGGAGCGGTCAAGCTGTATACCTTCATGGGCACGGTAACGCTGAATATAAGCCGTTTTTTCATCTTCGGTATCAACTCCTCGCGGATATCCCGACACTTCTACCTTATCCTTCAAAAAAGCGTTTATATATGGCGTGAAAAGGTTGGGTAGTTCTGAAACCTCTACACCTTATGTATCTTCAATATTCTGTACCCATGGCGAACGGCTAGGTCCAGCTCAGGGCTTGTATATACACCTCTGATCTTACGCTGGTTGGATGTATGGTTACAATCACCGTTGTTCTCCTCTGCGCACTTCACGCACAGGGGAAACATGAGCTTGTAGTCTATAACGACGGGTAAGATCGGCACCCATAAATCGCGAGAGGGGAGCACGTCTACGAAAGAGAGTCCAAAGTAGCGCTCATTCAAGTTAGCTGAGAACTCCTCGATGGTTGGCATGGTGGGACCCACCAGTTTTTTCAGGGGTATAAAGAACAGAAGTAGTAATGGAGTTTCACTCCCTCCGTAGGCGGAAAGTATAGCTTGAATGGGTTTGTATGCCCTCCAAACAAGCTGTCATCGCATTTGAAGGGGGTCCAACACCATTGAACGTTTGATGGCCCTTATTTCTTCACGGTGCTGGCCATCTGTTTCCATTCGTGCATCATACTCATGCTCCCACACGATCTTGTGTGTGAACTGGTAGCCTATAAGTTGATCGCGGTTACGGGTCCATGTGAGGCACTCGACGGGGGATCTTCCATGGAGGTCCCCTGTGACGGCACACTCAGGCGTGGGCATCCATGCCACCAGCAGCCGTTAAAGGAGTACACAGTCTTCTCACCAGTGGTTGGATCCTCACTTAGGCCATCAACCCAAAAAACACGACCATTGACTTTAATGGGTACTTCTCCCGTATTGCGGGCGTGTTTTATGTATACCCCGGTCTGTTGCTGTGGGTGTATGAACCAGTAAATAGCCTTGTGCCCATAACTGCGGGGATTGTTTCTGTGAATGACCGCTAAGGTGTCTTTAGGCATGAAGTTCTTCTTGAACACCGTAAAACAATGAGGCGATCGTGGTTGCGACTTGCAACGGATCGCATTTGAAACGGGCTATGTACATCCTTCTAAAGGCCTGGAAACATACTCTAAGCACGCGCACATCATCCACGCAATAACGTTCACATTCATCAGCTATATCGTATGGACTGGCTTCATTAAAACTGTTGTAGTAGCGGTCAAACTCTTCACGTTCACTATCACTCACGTTGGTGTAGTTAAAGTAATGTTTCGGGGAGGTAGCCTTACGTAGTTTAAAGTTTCGCAAGTGAGGAATGTGTAAGGGAAATATCCTTTTGAAACTTTAGCGGCTACGCCCATGACCTTGGGTAGCTTGGCTAATTTACAAGGTGTGAACAGCAGGGTGTCTTTAAACTGAACATTACCTCTTATCTGCATTTGTATTAGTTTGTTGCCTCTTTTCAAGGACGCCTGTAAATATCGCAGACGACTCGTGTTCAAGCAACCTCTTACAAAAGAACTGTGTGTCAAATTTTGCCCCGTTATGGGCAAGAATATACACAGTCATTTTCTTTAACTTGTCCGCTAATTTGACAATATAGGATACAAAGAATTTCACAGGGCTTTCGTGTACAATCGTTTTAAAAACGTTTTTCCGTTTTCCACATTTGTGACACTCATCACACTCGATCTCCATGCACTCATCGCAGATAGTCTGATTTACGAATAAATGTGGAATAACCTCTTTGGTTTCAGCATTCGTGTATGTTTCTATATCGTAGTATACGGTTATACAAGGGCTATTTTTAGGCTTAGCATCTTTCATATAACATACATGCTTCACTCCATCCGCCTTATATTTTTCATGACATGTAGAACAGTGAATTTCATCGCATTTATGTTTGAAATTCCCCCAATTATCCATCATGTGAAACATACCGCACTGATAAATCCTCATTTTCCTGCAAGTGCCAATTGATTTATGGAGCTCAAAGCATTTATTATTGAAAAATGTACGTTTACACACCTTATATTCCCTCTTTTCGGTTTCAACTACACGACTTTCACATTTGGGGCTTTTACAATGCTCACATACCATGTAGCACTCCTTACAATGTTTCCCTATATCATCCGCAAACTCGAGACATCCCTTACAGAAATCATGATGCCTTCCATATTTTCGACTTTTATCATAACTAGCGTAGAGAGTCCTTATATTACGAATGGGGAGATACGATGTTCCTGACAATCTTAAAATAAATAGAGGTCTTGTACGATTTCTCACACATCTTTCAAAAACATACACAGTCCTACGACGATCATCCATTCCAAATACAACTATACGAACATTCATTTCCTGCTCGACCCTTCTCAGCTCTTCAGGGCCCATATTACACTCAAATTCAAGCTTACAATCTGAAGCCAGTTTACGGGCACGCTGCACAACCGTAGGTAGCCAGATATTATATGCGATTGTACTTAGTACAGTGAACATATGAGCTAAGACTATTGCTATAAAGCCGCAACCACGATCGACGTTTATATGTTTTCTGTAAATAGCCTGAGAATTGAAATTAAGAGTATAAGGTATGGCACTATGACCCGCAACCCGGAATACTCTGTCAATATCTACCATGAAGTTGTCCATATTGAAGGCTGTACTACTTTGAGAGGCCTGCATTATACGGCCCAAGCTATATTCTGTGTCTACAGCTGCCAAGCGTCTGAACGGTATTATTACCCAAAAATCATCTACGTCCCCGTCATCTGAACCGAACCTGAAGGACAACCTCGTTCGGACTTCACGTTCGTTGCGGTTCTGAAGGGCAAACTCCACAATACGTTCAACTACGAAAGCACGAAAGTGATCGATCTGGGGGTAATAATGACCGATGATGCGAAATTCGAAATACAAAATCAGACAGTACATGTAATAAATAAAGCAAAAAGAGTCGCGGGACAGGTACTAAGAATGTTCAGAAGAAGGGACAGGACAGTAATGATTCCCTGATTATACCAAAACTTGAATACTGCTCAGTTTTGACGTCCCCATATAAAAAAGAAGAAACTAATAAACTAGAAGAAACACAAAGACATTTCACAGCCAAGATTTATGGCTGCAAAGAACTCAACTACTGGGAAAGACTATGTAAACTAAATCTGTGTCCCTGGAAAGAAGAAGAGAGAGGTACACCATAATCTACATATGGAAAATGATCGAAAAACTGGTACCAAACCTAAAACTAAACCCAATTACGATTCAACAACACTGGAAAATAGGAAAGACAGAATGTGTAGTGTTCCCAAATTAAAGGCCCGACAAGGGACCTCCTCAACACTGGAAGAAAATAGCTTGGTTGTCAGGGGGCCAAGGCTTTTCAACCGGCTTCCAAAGGTCCTCAGAAACGTTACAGGGGTCAAAGATGAAGTCTTCAAGAGAAGACTAGATACCTGGCTCAGGACGGTATCAGATGAACCGGGTGTACCTGGTTATGTACGGTGGAGAGCGCAAGAAAGCAACTCGCTCCCACACCAGGCCAGGCCTAGAGGCGGTGCCACCAGCTTGACCTCCGTGTGAATAGACCAACGCACGAAACAGCAACAAGGTTAATAATGTGTATATATATATATATATATATATATATATATATATATATATATATGTGTGTGTGTATATACGGTGGAGAGCGCAAGAAAGCAACTCGCTCCTCCACCAGGCCAGACCTAGAGGCGGTGCCACCAGCTTGACCTCCGTGTGAAGAACGAACGCACGAAACAGCAACAAGGTTAACAAGGTGTGTATACACAGTATATATATATATATATATATATATATATATATATATATAATATATATATATACAGTCTAAAAGTCACTAAAAGGAAAATAAATTACAACACAAAAACATAAACACTAAGACGCGGCCTGTTCTGTTCATGGGCTGACCGAAGCAGCATGTAATTTTCTGTCTGCAGGAATCGTTGATTCTAAGTCCTATTTATTGTCCAATTGAAGAAACTAGGTGGTGATTAGGTTAAGTTGTCTACTTATTATGTCAGTTAGGGGTAACGTCTATGGCTTCTAAATTGGTAAAGTAGGACTGGGTTGGTCGAGGTTTGTTGATGTTGGCTCAAATGGGCACCGAAAGAACAAATGATAGACCCCAAAGACGGTTTAAAACAAAACACCTGTAAGTACCTATTATGTCTAATTGCTAACCTAATACCTAACGGGGCCTAATACCCCACGTTATTACATTTGGCGACGAGGATGGGATTTGTTTGTTTGGAAAAATGGAAGTAGCCTAGCCTACTGTGGGTCTGTCGATTGGGTTGGCTTGTGTCGGTAAACTACCTTGCTATAGCTTAGGTCCATCCGGCCTAACTCTAATACAAATTCCTATTCAGCACTAACCCTAATACAAATTTTATTCAGTCCTAACTGGGGAGTAAAGAATGGTGAGAAATCAACGCAGTTGGACGATAGTTGGAGGGTTGAGAGCGGTCACCCTTCTTTGGGACAGGCTGAATGAAAGCAGATCTCCAACAGGAAGGAAAAATATCAGATGAAAGGCAAAGACGAAAGATTTTGCCTTGGCAGAATGTCAGCACAGAAGCACATTTTTTGAGATTAACACGAAGGACCCCATCAGGACCGTACATCTTCTTGGACTTGAGTCTAGGTGGGAGCAGAAAAAACATTTTTGAAGAGATTCTAATTTTAGACAATTAATTCAGAGGGGGAGAAGATGGAACAACAACACTAGAATAGTCCAGGGTTGACCTGGGGGCAAAAGTCTGAGCGAAGCGTTCAACTTTATGAGGAGTAGAGACGGCAACTGAGCTGTCATAATGGAAAAGAGGATGGAAAGAAGTGAAGTTGTTGGAGAGATTTTTGGCTTGGTGCCAAAAAGTGCGAGAGAATTCGATACAAACAACAAGCTCAAGTTGGAACAACTTGGGGTGCTGACGTAGAACTCACGCGGATCTGTCAGTGGGTCCCACGTTGTTTCAGAGTGGGAAGTAGACACCGATTAGACACGTTCATCCACCGTTTTTCGACAGTACGGGATCCTATGGGGCTCGATTAAACACGCCCAGCCACCGTTACTAGGCCTTGTACTGGATCCTATGGAGCTAATAATTCCGCTTCGGATCTTGAGGTTCATCCATAACGGTCAATGAAGTTACTAAATTGTGTGAGTTCTACTAATTAACTTGTTGTTAATTAGTAGCCGATACCCATGCTCTGTATGACAAAACTTACCTGGTGTTAATATATTTTTTGATTGGGTTCAGAATCATAGCTGAGCCTTGAACGGCCAAGCTCTGAAGGGCTCTTTAACTTATAGCCTAAGTTAAAATAGACTTCACGGACATGAAGGTCCTATTCGGTCCTACCTCAGGGTTGTTGACTCGATGTGAGCCTATTTTAAGCGTCAGTAGTATCAAAATAAAAAAGACAATATTTACGCTCTTCTTTCTAAACCTTGCAACAACACAACCTGCACCATTGCGCGGTGCAACAATCTTGTATCTAAACTACCAAACTGAATTGCAAGAGACTTCTCTAAAAGACCACGACTCATCAGTGCTGCATTAAACAAAAGTGTAGAAATGACGTTGCCAGTACCCAAAAATGGTGCCACAAGAGCCCCAAAATGCTGGCTCTAAAATAAGTGACAATTTTTCATTAACCTTACAATTATGAGATAGATATATACCTTAACTTAATATATACAAGCAATGCTACATTAATTAGCTTAGTCATCATATCGCCTCGGGATAACAATGGCTCTTCCTCTTCTAGATTTTTAACAGTTGGATCATAGCATCACTGCTAGAATACATTAAGGCTTAAAACTATGTATATTTGATAATTAATTAGACAACTTAACCTAATCACTACCGAGCTATCTTCGATTAGACACCAATAGGATTTAGAATCAACAATTCCTGCAGATAGAAAATTACATGTTGCTTAGGTCAGCTCATGAACAGAACAGGCCACATCTTAATGTTTATGTTTTTGTGTTACCATTTACTTTTCTTTTAGTAATTTTACCATTCGATGACTTTTAGACTATATATATATATATATATATATATATATATATATATATACGTCACCTCACTACTCCCCTACGGAGCGGGGTTGATGTAATAGGAATAGGTGCAACCCCCCCCCCCTAGGTGGGCTATTTGAACCATTTTCAGGAGAATCAGGCCTCCCTTCAGGAGGACACTGGTCATCCTGCAATTCACGTTCCCATATCTGGTCCTGATGGTGTTTAATAGAACGACCATCTTCTAGTCGGCACTTGAAGGAAACAGGACCCGTTCTCTCCTGCACCGTTGCAGGAACTCATTTTAGTTCCGACCCACAGTTGCGAACCATAACTGGATCATTAGGTTGCGCTTCTATACTGTAATCCTCATTTTCTTAGTGTCATGATACAACTTCTGTTTTCCCTGTTGGCGTAAAACTCGTTGTTGTAACTTTTCATTTGGACGTACCAGATCGAAAACAGAACGAATTCCCCGGCTAATCGTGAGTTTAGAAGGAGACACCCCCGTCGTTGTGTGAGGTGTTAGTCGATATTTAAACAAAAATTTATCCAACACCAAAGATGTTACAAGTTACGTTTGTAATTGCGTGATGTTTTGTGGTGGGGTGCATTTTTTATTTTTTATAGTTTATCACCGTTGGATGAGTGCCAGAGGCATCTATACGAAATCCCAAATACGAAACCTTATTTGTGACCCAAGAACACTTCTTTTTTAGCTAAGTCCAGCGTCCCGGAGTCTTTTTAGAACTGCTGTTAATCTAGTTGGGTGTTCTTCTTTAGATGAATCTGCAATGAGAACATCATCTAGAAAACAAGGTTCACCAGGAATTTGACCTAGAACTTGGTCCACTGTTCTCTGAAAAATACCCGGAGCCGATGCTATTCCACAGTATAGCCTATTGTACCTATATAGGCCTCGATACGTATTTATGACAGTTAGCTCTTTAGAATTTTCGTCTAAACTTAGTTGAGCATGGCTTGTGACATTAGGGTGTGTCGAATTTTTCAACTTTCAAATTCCAAATATGAGGGGTGCTAAAAAGTTGCAGCATGACTTAGGAATTCTAAAGATATTTTTGTTAATTTAATATAATTTAGTTTTGCTTGGTAAGAAGCTACATAAAAATAGTGACTTTTTTGACTTTTTTGTGGAATTATATAATAATTATTATATTAATAATTATATATGCTGTATATATAATGCACTGCTGTTTTTGCTTATTTCACAGGTTGAAACATATTCATCAGTGTGCTGAAGATTACTTGTCCGTCAGTGCTACCATCCTAACCAGTGGGAATTGACCTACAATGGCTTCTAAAAGGAGGACAAGACTGGGGACATTCACACATATGAGCAACCTAATTGGAACTGGTAGAGAGTTGTTGCCCTCTGAACTCCCAACTCTGCGAGACGTTCTGAAATATGGGCTACTGCTAAGAGAACAAAGTGGTGAGGATGTGAGAAACTACCCAGCAGCCAGTCTTGCAAAGGACATTTACCCTAAAGTGCTTGAAAAGTGGGAACGAGCAAACAGTTCTTTTGTAGCCCCCGTTGTAAATTCACGAGTCACAATCTTAAACAAGATCCAAGAGAGCTGGGAGCAGGCCAAAAACATATCTCTTGGGAGAGGAAAGCTACATGTCAAAGAGGCTTTCATTGCAAAACTTGACAAGCTTTTGACATCCTCAGTTGCAAGTGTAAAATTGTTCTCTGCTCTGAATTTGGCTGCCTTGCAGATGCTGGTTGCAAAAACGAAACTCACATTAACTGTACATGCCCTAGGGAGATGAAGATCCCTATGAAGGAACTTGCTTTCATTAAAGGTCAGAGAGACAAGTCTGGTTCTATTGGACCACATCAGATTGGCTTGCCAGATCAACCTGAGCACAACAGACAAGTCAAAAAGCAGAAGCGGCAAGAAGACGAAAGAAGAAGGCTTGCTGAATATAAGCAGACAAGTAAGCAGGATGTTTCAATGCCATCAAATGAAATAATTTTCTCTGATGATGAAAATGAAGAACAAATAGCTGATGCTCAAGATGGAAAGGATGGAAGTTATGAAGTGACATTAGAAATACCAAGCACGTCTTCAACTTCCAATAAAAAGCCAGAGTACAACACATTAGAAATACCTAATGTTGCTATGCATAGCATCAGATACGGTGTTGGCCTGCGTGCCACAGCTGCCATCACCACTGCTGCCTTTATGGATGCTGGCTTGATCATTGAAGAAGACAAGAGACTTGTAATTGATCACAATAAAGTCAAGCGGGCCCAAGAAAAAGTTATGAGATCCCTGGATCAGGAATTTGATGATCTTTGTAAGAAGGGTGAAATTGACTGCATCTTCTTTGACGGCCGTCAAGATACAACTAAAGTTATGCTGAAAGCAAACAATTCAGATCGTCAGTTCCCCAGCATCATCAAAGAAGAGCATTATTCTGTGTGCAGTGAGCCAGGTGGAAGATATCTCTACCACTTCACTCCTGAGAAAGGCTCAACGAGAAAAAAACCTGCTGAAGTTATTGCTGATAATCTTGTGGATTTCATGAAGAAGAAGGGCATTGATAAAAGCCTGCAGGCCATTGGAGGTGATTCTACAAATGTTAACACTGGCTGGGAGGGTGGTTCCATGCATTGGGTAGAGGTCAAGCTTTGCCGTAAGCTGATCTGGTTGGTTTGTGCCCTCCACACTAACGAGTTACCCCTGCGACACTTGATCACAGCACTGGATGGGAAGACCTTGTCTAACAACAAGTGGACAGGTAACATTGGCAAGATGCTAGACACTGCAACCGAACTTGAAATTGATCCTTCATTCACCAAACTCTCAATTGGAGAGCCTCTTACTTCACTGAGTGACAATGTCGTAAAGGATCTCTCTACTGATCAAGCGTACGGGTATAGGATCACACAGGCCATAAGGACAGGAGAACTTCCCACAGATCTGGCCCTTCTTGAAATTGGTCCACTGAGCCATTCAAGGTGGTTGACAACAGCAAACAGGCTTTGTCGCATATGGGTTTCAAAACATGGCCTTAAAGGCAAAACCCTCAACAATTTAAGACTGATAGTGGAATACATTGTTGGTGTGTACTACCCCTGTTGGTTCAACATCAAAGTAAAACATTCTTGGGTGGAAGGCCCACGCCACATCTTGTTTCAGCTGCGGCTAGTTAGGCTGCAAAAGAAGGCTGTAGTGGATGCTGTTTTGCCAACCATCAAGCGCTCAGCATGGTATGCATTCAGCGAAATGATAATCCAGACACTCTTGTGCTCAGATGACAGAGAGGAGAGGAGAGCTGGTGTCCAAAAGATTGTTGACATGAGGGGTGGAGATGATGACACACTTGGAGATCTTTCTGTACGTCCCAGGAAGACACCTTCCATCAACCCCAGTGCTTCTTCCGTGTTGGAGCTGACAGACTGGTCTGACGGGGTATTTGAACCTCCTTTGACATGTAAACTGGCGGATGTAAAGAAGTTCTTTGACAAGCCTATGCAAGTTCCACAGTGGCCCTGTCATGCTCAGTCAATAGAGAGGTGTGTGAAACAAGTCACAGAGGCAGCAGGCAGGGTGTATACACATGAGAAGCGTGAGGGCTATATCAGAGGCCAAGAAGCAAGTCGGCGGCTGATGTCCAAGAACGAATCAAAGCAAGACTTGATGAAACTTGTTGTTTAAATATTTTTTTTTACTGATGTCATTAATTTCTAATGTTGTTTTATGATTACTAGGATATGTTTTATGCAGAGAAACTAAAATTTTTATAGCATTACCTGACATTTTGAGAAGCTAAAATTAATAAATGTTGTTTTCCGAGAGCAATTTATGTGCTTTTTAATGAAACGTAGATTTACCAAGCTAAGTGTTGAGCAATCACAAAAATAATAGCAGATTTGAATTCTTCACATCCAAAAACATATTTTTAAAACCCCTCAGTGAAGGAATTGGCAAACATTAATTTTCACCTCCCAAATTGACACACCCTATAATGTGACATATCTAGTTTTGTGAAATATTTACCCCCCGGCTAGACAGCTAAATAATTCGTCAGGCTTGGGTATAGGGTAGCAATCTAGAAGAACTGCTCTATTTGCTGTTAAAAGGTAATCCCCACATAAATGCACTGACTTGTCAGGGTTTTAGTACAGGAACCACCGGGGCAGCCCACTTATCTGTGTGACTGGTTCGCTAATTCCATCTTTGAGTAATCTATCAATTTCTAAATCTACCTTCTCCCACAACGTATGGGCAATTGGACGAGCCTTACAAAATTTTGAAGTTACATTAGGGTCCACCTCTATACAGACCTGATGGTCTTTTAGTTTGCCTACTTCAGGCCCGTAAAGGGAAGAAAACTCTGTTAACATGAATCTATGTCAGACGGATATGTGAGTATAGTTATAAAACCTAGCACTTTGTTCGCCTTAGTTATCGCTGGTGCATGACACGACAATTGGGGGCAGGACAAATGAGCGCCGACAAACGAGCGCCGACAATTGAGCGCCAAGACAAAAGAGCGCAAGACAAAAGAGCGCAAGACAAAAGAGCGCAAGACAAAAGAGCGCAAAAACAAAAGAGCGCAAAAACAATTGAGCGAGAGCAAGCAAATAGAAACTGAATAAAAGAAACAAAATAAGCTTGAACAAATATTTATATAGGATGTTAAAAAACAGTATTTATTAAGGATGTTAAAAATAATGTAGTTCGGTTAGGTTAGGTTTGGTTAGGTTAGGTTATTTAATATTTATTAAGGGTGTTAAAAAACAATATTTATTAAGGATGTTAAAAATAATGTAGTTAGGTTAGGTTAGGTTAGGTTAGGTTATTTAGTATTAGGTTATTTATTTAATTTAATATTAGGTTATTTTAGGTTATTTATTTAATTTAATATTAGGTTATTTTAGGTTATTTATTTAATTTAATATTAGGTATTTTAGGTTATTTACTTAATTTAATATTAGGTTATTTTAGGTTATTTATTTTATTTAATATTAGGTTATTTAATATTTATTAAGGATGTTAAAAAAAACAATATTTATTAAGGATGTTAAAAATAATGTAGTTAGGTTAAGTTAGGCTAGGTTAAGTTAGGTTAGGTTAGGCTAGGTTAGGTTATTGTTTTGCGCAAAAACAAAAGAGCGCAAAACAATTGAGCGAGAGCAAGCAAATAAAAACTGGATAAAAGAAACAAAATAAGCTTGAACAAATATTTATTAAGGATGTTAAGAAAACAATATTTATTAAGGATGTTAAAAATAATGTAGTTAGGTTAGGTTAGGTTATTGTCTTGCGCTCTATTGTCTTGCACTTATTTGTCTTGCGTTTATTTGTCTTGGCGCTCAATTGTCGCGCTCATTTGTCGGCGCTCATTTGTCCTGCGCTCATAAGTCGGGGTAGCCCGCTGGTGTACTCTGTTTCGCCACTTTCAAATCTCAGTGACTATAACTCCTAAATCTTTTCCCTCATCTACGCTTGCCAACTCCTTCCCTGACATACTATACGCAAAATTACCGTTAAGCGAACCTCTATGTAAAATTTTGCACTAATCGTCGTTAAAGCTCACTTGCCATGTGACCGACCAATCAACAATTTTATTAAGATCTTCCTGGATTTTACCTCTATCTTCGTCATTTATCGCCCTACCACCCAATTTCGTGTCATCCGCAAACTTTGAAACTGTACTGACAAGGCCGACATCTAAATCGTTAATGTATATAAGAAAAAGCAAGGGGCCCACTACAAAACCCTGAGGAACGCCGCTCGCTACATTAGCCAAAGAAGACTTCGCTCCATCAACGACCACCCTCTGTTTCCTACCTCGCAATCACTCTTCTATCCAATTTATTAGTACACCCCTGATCCCATGAGCCTTAGTTTTTTCAACGAGTCTTTTGTGCGGTACGGTGTCAAACGCTTTTTGAAAATCTAAAACAGTGGCTTCTCAAATTACTTGGACCAGCCCCAGATTTTTCTATTTTTTTGATAAATTCCAGAGAAGGTAGCAATTCTTGAAAACCTTTTCTAGAGCTCATTCCACGTCAAACATGTAGGTGGTCCAAGTAATTTTAGAAGCCACTGTACACTACATCTACCACCCGATGACTACCATAAACTTCAACCACGCTTTAGAAAAATTCTAAAAGATTACTTAAGCAAGATTTGTTTCGCCTAAAACCGTGCCGATTATTCCTAATGAAGTTATGCAATTCTAAGTTCGAGTCCAGTAGCTTACATCCAACAGACGTTAAAATGATTGGCCTATAATTTCCCGCTGCACCTTTATTGCCTTTCTTAAAAATAGGCGTTACATTTGCTAACTTGAAATAGACCCCTCAGAAATAGACTCGTTAAAAATCTTTGTTAACGGCACAACAATGCCTTCCTTTCATTCTTGCAGTTGTATGGGAGATACGGGATCCGGCCCCGGTGATTTAAGCATTTTCATTTTGCAAATATAGTGCAGTACCTCCCTTTCACTCACAAACAATATTATCTAAAGTATTACCATTATCGAAAGGTATTATGTCTATGACCATAGGGATATTTGTTACATCTTCTATTGTAAAAACTGAAGAAAAAAATTCGTTTATTAGAGTAGCCATTTGTTTGTTTTAGGAAACTAGCTCACCGTCAGAATTTCTCAACGGTTCCAACACACTCTTTACCGGATTCCTGTTGTTAACTTGCTGAAAAAATTGCTTGGGGTTTTCTTTGCTGTCACGAGCTATGGAAATTTAATCGCGCTTGGACTTTTTTATTACGCTTTTCGCTTCACGCCTTAAAGATCTATAGTTGTTTCGTAACCACAAATTGTCTTTATCGCACTTATGTAGCCGATAAGCCCTATCTCTACTCTTTATAATATCCCCTACTCTAAAAGTAAACCACAAGGGCTTGTTATTTACTTTCTCACGCTTAATCTTGTATGGTACACATTCCTCATTTATAGTCCTAAACACTGTTTCAAACGATCCCCACATTATTTTTGTGTTGAAGGTCTCCATTACGTTTTCCCATTCAACGCGTGACAATTTATTTCTAAATTTACAAATGTCTGCGCGCTGGAAGTCAGGAATTTTAATCGAGTGAGCTGGTTTCGAGTGACTTACCGAGAGGACAAACTCTACCATATTGTGATCGCTATCGCTTAACGGTTCTATTACTTGAAGATCAGTGATAAGCATATCATCCGTAGTTATTACTAAATCTAAAATACGATCCAACCTCGTAGGTTCCCAAACGTTTTGAATAAGAAAGCTATCCTCAAGAAAATTAACTAAACGGTTGCTTTCCGCGTCTCCCTGCATTGTATCGCAATTCACGTTAGCGCAATTAAAGTCACCCACGATTAAGGTCTGATCACTATCTATTATTCTCTTTAGTTCACGATATAACGCTTCGTCCGTATCAACTGTTTGATTAGGAGGCCTATATATAACGGCAACGACAAGTTTGAACTCGTTCAATTTAAGTTCTGTTATAGTCGAATCTATCGGTTCTGGAATTCTGTGCTTTAATATTACTCTACAAAGTCACGTGTTTCAGTGCTACGCCACGATTCATTTATCGCAATTAAATCATAGTCTTTATAAGCAATTAAAGAAAAAAAATCGTTTATTTTGTTTTGTAGGCTACGAACATTTAAGATAGAACCTTCAAACTGTTTGTTAAAATCGTGTTTCCTTGGCGCGCGCAAGGTAAATTCATATTTTTTTGACCAGTGATTTAAGGAAATTACGCCGGGGCCGGTCGAGTTACGGCAGCCTGAAAAGAAGAGACAGTATTATGAAGTAGTCTTCCTAGACGCGCAGCTCCAACGTCTTTAAGATGAAGTCCATCTCCGAGGAACAAGTCCTCCTATCGTAGAAACTGTTCCAAAAATTTGCAAAATGCACTCCTCCTGTTGGCAAAGAGACTTCAAGTTATTGTTAATATAGGTCGCCTTGCTGTAGAACTCGTTGGATATTCGAGGAAGTATACCTGTTAAAACAATCTTATTAGTTTTTTCCTTTAGTTGCTCTAACAAGTTCCAGTACCTAGTCAGCAGCTCTTCCGATCTAGAATTTAAAACGTTATTAGTACCGACATGAATAACAAATGTTGTGTCCTCAGAGGTTCCGTCTGTAAATCGGTCATCACTATTAGTTATATCCTCCACCCTTGCACCAGGGTAGTAGTAACGGCGCATTCGACGAGGGTTTCTCCCACAGAATTCCTCGAGCTGCCCTCGAACAATGGAATCACCAACGAGTCGTATTTCGGTTCATCAGCGTCTTCGAAACCTAAAACAGAAAACGTATTATTTGTTATTAGTGGTGGACGAGTCTTGGGTTGTCTCACTGGGCTACATTACGCGCTTGAACGAAGGGTCGGGAACTAGGGGAAGAGAGAGGGCTATTAGTGCTATTTATATCATTAGTAGAAACTGAGGTAGGAGGGGCTGTGACTGAAGAATAACTCCTCTCAGAAGGCCCAAGGGATTCTAATTTCGCAGTCAGGAGCATCACCCTTTCCTCAAGCCTCACTCTGGCCTCCCTCTCACGCGTAGCTCGTTCCTCAGCAATTCCCAATTTGTAAGTTTAGTAGTATTTGCAGCATACTTTTTATTAGTTTGTCAAGTAGGCTCATTAGGTCTAGCAGGCATAGGAGATTTAAAGCTATTTACTTGTTGGACTTTACTAGTGTGTCTGCCAAAAGCTCTAACATCCTTGGAGTTTGCTTCTCCAGCCGCAGCTACTTCTACAGCCTGACTAAAAGTTAGGTGCGGTATAGCTAATAGGGCTCTCTGGGTAGACTCCTCTTTGGGATCCATTACAAACCTATCTCTTAGCACTTCGTCTAATTTGTCCCCAAAATTACGAATACGGGCATAGGTTTTTAAACCCGCAACAAACTCTGAAATGCTTTCATTTGTAGTCTGCTGCCTAGAATAAAATTGAAAACGTTCATAGATGAGAATCACTCGTGGTTTGTAGTGACTGGTTAAAGCCTGTACCAATTCACTTTAGGTGCAAATTTCCGGTGCTTTAACAGCAACCAGGTGTTTGACAAGCTAAAGGTTTTAGGGCCTATTATAGTTAGTAAAGCAGGTACTTTCTTAGCATATGGAATGGAATTAGCCTCGAAAAATAACTTCACCCTAGTGGCATAAGATTCGGAGTCCTCCTCCGAGTCTTCGTAGGGATTTACATTGCCATTCACCGACATGCTACGAACAAGACCAACTTAGTCCAAATAACGTGAAATAGGTTAGGTAGGGTTTACATTTCATCAAATTACCCCCCAACTGAGTTGGGGTGAAGAAACTGCAGAGCCGGTATAGCACACCTAATCTCTTGCAAGCTGTTTTGGAAAGAGGGTATATGTGATCTTTCCAGGAAAGATCACGAGAAAAGGAAATACTAAGGATGTTTAGAGAAGAGGAAGGATTGAGTTGTGTATTGTTGAAGAAAAGGGGATAGTCGTGTGGAAGATTGTGACGAGTAGGCAGATGAAGGAACTGAGTTTTTGAAGTATTGAAAGCCACAACCCAATCAGAGATAGCAGAAAGATCAGAGGTCAGGTGTACCATTGCCGTCCTACGCGAATCATGAAGTGACTGTTGAGAGTGACGCTTTGGGAAGTGGGTGGAGAAGTGAAGAGTGGAATCATCGGTATCGGAGTGAGTAGGACAGGAAGTGCGAATTAAAAGATCATTAATAAATAAAGGGAAAAGAGTGGGTGACAGGACAGAACCCTGAGGAACACCACTGTTAATAGCTTTAAGAGAAGAATAGTGGCCATCTACAACTGCAGCTACAGCCCAGCCAGAAAAGGAAATCAGAGATTTCAGAGGATAGTTTGGAAATTAAAGATTTGTGCCAGCTCTATCAGAAGCTTTTGATATGTCTAGCGCAATAGTAAAGGTTTCACCAAAATCCCGAAAGGAACATGACCAAGAGTCAGCAAGATATGCGAGAAGATCGCCAGTAGAGCGACCCTTGTGACAATACTGACGATCTGAAAGAAGAATGTGTGAAGAGAAGTGTTTAAGAATCTTTCTATGAAGGATAGATTAAAAATCGAAGCAAATGGACGATAGTTGGAGGGTTGAGAGCGGTCACCCTTCTTCGGTCACCACACACACACACACACACACACACACACACACTTTTGGAATAGTTGTGAGTAGTTGGAAACAGTAGTTCAGTATTTGGACTGGGTGACCAAACTGTTTTCAGGTAATTTAGGGAGCCAGTTCGGATTCTACATAAAGCTGTAGGTCCCCTCCGTCACATGAAAGGAATTAAACAGCCCCAAACATTATTACTAAAAGCTCATATTTCGTTATTTGTAGTCACTGATTGGACGTTGATTACTGCCTGTAGGAATATAAAAGAAACTTTTAAGAGGGATGTTTTTTAATATTTTAAAATAGAGAAGTGACTTGAGTATCAGACAAAAATGACTATCATACTTTTTAAATTGAGAAGAAACGCTACTGATGAAGAAAATATTTCTCTGCACATACAAGAAAGTGATAAGGTAGGTGCAATAAAGCACAGCTCAACACGTTTTACAATGTATTATACATGAATGACTAAAGTGTCTTTCATTTCATAACGTAATTACCCGATGATCTTGACCAACATCATTTACATAGAATGACAAATATGTACAAATTTACATTTGAGCGGAGAGGTTAAGCCTATCATTATTCATCGGTACTAAATCTACATAAAATTTACTTATCTTAAATCATCACACGATATGTGGTTACAATGCACAGATATTTATAAACACAAAATTACACACACACACACACACACACACACACATGTACTTAATATAAAGTAGTAAAATAAAGTTTAAAATATTTAATACTACAATTAATATAACCTACGCTTTTATACACTGAAACATATATAAATATATATTTATATATTTATGATGCATAGCATGGTGCCTGCCCATGGCATCTGCTGTACTCCGCCGCCTTAAAATTAATGTTTTGCGTTTTGTATATAAAAATATATGGTAAAATGGGTGCCCGCCCATTATAACATTATTTGGTATGAAAGACATTCAAAAACAGAATTCAAACTAATTCTAAAACTTTTTGATTACAAGGTAATAAATTCATGAGATTAAAAATAATTAATCAGCAAGATAATTTTTGTTCTTATAGTATATATATATATATATATATATATATATATATATATATATATATATAATTATATATATATATATATATGATGCAAACCCACAGGGAAAAAAAAAAATTATTCTAAGGCCTGTCGTGAACAGTTTAATGAAAAGTTATTCTTACGCCTAAACCTGTGAACATATTTTACGTTTTTCGTCTAAATTACTTTTTGAAGACTACCTCTAATGGATAACTTTCATCACTTTAATTTTTGTAAGAAAAGATTTATCTTTTAGACTAAAATAGTTTTAGCTTTTAAGGTTCAAACTACATACGCGTAATGACTTTAAATGAGCCTAGTAGCCGTCGGAACTGCCATATGGGCAGACCGTTTTGTAATGAGGTTCTTTCTTGGTGTGCGTGACTGTATGGTAACCGTGCTTGGTTTCTGTGACAGTAACGTACTGCTGCTGTTGTTTTGTTTCAGTGTAGGTATGGGTGACATAATGAGGTTCATCTTCAGTTGCTGTTACGTAATGCTGTTCCACTTTCGTTTCAGTTACGTAATGAGGTTCTTGGATCGTTTTATAGACGTGCTCGGTGACCGATACGTAGTAAGGGACCTGAAATAAAAAAAAAATTTCCTTTACGGGTGTTCACTACAAGCTATTAATTAAAAATAAGTGAAAGTGAATTTCTACATGTCCTCATCATGCCCAATACATCAATTCCTCATTGTTTTTCATACTCTAAGTCGGTGCTCAAACAGGCTTGTGACACCCATTCTTGAGAAGGTTTCTACAAATTCCCCACATTTGCCAAAATATTTTCTATAGGGTTCACGTCACAACCTTTACTGGGCCAGTTTAGCAACTCCCTATCGCGTTGTTCTTCAAACCAAGATCTGACCATGCGTGTAAATAGTTCTCTCTGGATACTGATAGGAAGACATATCAGTAGTATTTACCTGAACATTCTCGGTGCAGTAGTGAGTATTGACAAGGGTTTTCATGTAGTAATGAGTGCCTGGCATCATGTCATAGGCAGTAGTGACGTGTGCCTCTTTAACGGTAGCAGTGTTATATGCAACCTGAAATGATGTGAAATTTATTACTCAACAACCCAAACGTCACTGCTTCATCCTTTACCTGTGATAAACGTCAAACTATGACGCATTCCTGTGGGAAATCACAACTGGTTTTATTTGCATTCACTTATTTGATAACGTCGTTGGTAGCACATCTTTGAACGAAAAAGGTGCCACCACTTATGATGAGATTCAGTGAGAAGATTTGAAAGGGAACTTCATTATTATATTATTCCCATTAAAACAAGAGATCTGATAAATAACTTTCATACGATGCACGGAGTAATGTGCATGAAATATTTTATTCAATGAAGTCATTATATCGGTGATAATAACATAGTAATGTTTATTTTATATATATATATATATATATATATGGGATAAATTTCACACTTACACACGTGAAATGAATGAATGATGCAAACCCACAAGGAAAAAGAAAAAATTATTCTAAGGTCTTTCGTGTATTAATTTTTTTCACTTATTTTTCATTAATAACTTACAGTGAACACCCATAAAGGAAAATTCTTTTTGATTTCAGGTCTCTTACTACATATCGGTCACCGAGTACGTCTACACCTGAGCACCTTGTCAGGGAATGGTAGGTAAAAACAGTATTTTAACACTTATTCCCTGACGAGGTGTATTACTGAATAATTTTTTATTTTTCTTTGCGGGTTTGCATTATATATATTTATACACACACACACCTTATGTTGAAAGCTGAAAGAATGAAAATAAGTTATGTTCATAAGATATCTTCGTAAGTCTGTGAACACTTTTTTTAGTATTATAGTAAATGGCAAGCACATATGACGTTTTGTTTGTAAATGAACATTCATGAATGAAATAGTAAGGACGTTTGTATAGGTCATATTACATCATCAGTATGCACATTCGTTTTTGTGTAAACTTTTCTCATTCTGTTTTGCAAAGTAAAAACAGTATTTTAACACTTATAATAATAATAATAATAATAATAATAATAATAATAATTTGGTATTTTATTGTTAAGGCATTTTTACTACATCCTACACAGTTCACTCACTTGCACTCTCAAACTGTAAGCTATGGAAAATCATAATCTATTCTCTTTTATATTAGTGATAGTTGTATTACAATATTCACTACTATTCAGTGCAGAATGAAACACTAATGAATTCCCTTCGCGTTTTCAGACGAAGGCTTTTGTGAATGCGTCCGAGATCGGGACTGGAGAGAGAGTCACCTATAATGATTTTAAATAAACGAACGATTTAGTTTTTCATTTGCTTATTATTACGAATTATATTCAGTTCTTTTACATTTATTTCTTAACAAAAATAGGCAGAAATGTGATTATTTTGGGGTTACGACTCGCATGCATACTTTTACGTTGTCTCAAGTGATAATCAGAATGGAAAAGATGAAAAAAATATAATAGAACAAATGTAAAGTTTATTTTGTAACAAAGTTGTAAAACTATAAGTATAAATTTTGTATATTATCCTCCTGCATTCATAATCTTGCGGTTCGTTCGGAAATGATTCTTTGGGCTTGGTCATAAGATAAGGTCTTCTCATTGTTTTTCATACTCTAAGTCGGTGCTCAAACAGGCTTGTGACACCCATTCTTGAGAAGGTTTCTACAAATTCCCCACATTTGCCAAAATATTTTCTATAGGGTTCACGTCACAACCTTTACTGGGCCAGTTTAGCAACTCCCTATCGCGTTGTTCTTCAAACCAAGATCTGACCATGCGTGTAAATAGTTCTCTCTGGATACGAAATGCATCTACTGATGGTAACATAATTTCTTTGAGAATTTCCCCATACTGTTCTGCATTTAACCTTCCAGTATCAGTGTCAGCTCTAACGCGGTGCATATAAATCCATCTCCACACATTACAGTATATGTCACATTATCACTTCGTACCACTTCGTATAGATCTTTTCGCGGGCATAGCGCATATTGTTTAGCTGACAGCATTGACTTCGACCATGATTTGTATAGCGCTGAAAGTTTCCTCATCCGAAAATATAATTTTACTCTAAAAGTCTATATACATACCTTCGTTTACATAATCGTTTGCAAAAAAGAGCCTATTTTCATGCAGTCTATATGATAGCGTTTCTTTAATAGCAGGAACTACGGCAAATCTCTTGCTCAACTAGCCGCCATCTTACAGCTCTCGCGAAAACGTTAATTTGTAAATTAGAAGCAGGCAGAAGTAAATTATTGTAGACATTCAACAATGGAATTATACCCAAGACATTGATGATGGAAATTAATCTCAGGTGCATAAAGTGTTTCATTAAATGAAAATATCATAGATAATGTTCACAGCTTATATTGAATATTGATGTGGCCCCAACGGTTAATGCCTAGAATAAAATGATTTAGATTCTTTGCGGTGCGTTCAACGTATATTTAATATTGCTGATTAACAAATTGAAAACTGATAAAAATTTAGTGTTCCAAATTTATTTCATTGGCTTGCATAATTACTGAAAAAATTGAGCACACCACCTAAATTGGGGCAATAGTCGCAGGATTAACCTATTGTTAGATTAGAATTTGGTATTGGGGTCTTTGGAATCAAAATTGTAAAATTGTATAATCAGTATTAACCACTTAAGATTATACATTATTGTAAAATTGATTAAGCTAGTCAGTAATAAGACCTTACATTATAACTTCTTTATGTTGATTAGTTGGGCAATTGAAATATGTGTTGTTCATTGCAATTAATTTCTACTGGAAATCACTTCTCCAATACAAAGTACCGTAATATTGTTACATAAATATTAAAATATTTTTAAGTATTTTATAATTATTAGAATGTTTTAAGCATGTTATAAATATTATTTTATCTTACTACACTCAAAATAAAACCTTTTAAATTTAGAACTTGTAACTTTCTTTTAGAGGGTGCATTCTAGGGGAAGTTTTTCTTCTTTTAGGTAGCAAAGCTTCTTCTCAGATGATATAATAACTTCTTTTAATGATACATAACTTCTTTAGACACAAGAAATTATCTTCAAAACACCTTTTTTGAGCGAGTTGAGACAAGAGAAGATAATATTTCTGTGTAGAGAAGGTTGTGGGATATCTTTGTTTTCTGTGTAAACTTTTTTTTTTGCTAGCGAGTGTCTCATTAGCCTGTAGATAGCACTGGGATGTCACATCTGCTCTGAAGGACCACAATTCTCATTGTTTTGTAATGACGTAGTCGTAAATTTGTGACATTATAGGGTGGGCGGAAAGTAGCTCCCTAATTTAAATTACATATAAATTATGTATAAATTGTGATTGTATTGTTATATTGTTATGGTGTGTTCTCTAAAGTGGTACAATTGTAACGGTAATCTTTTTTTCTCTAAAGTGTTCTCTTTGTGTTCTCTAAAGTGGTACAATTGTAACGTTCATTTTTTTTTTTCATTTCAGATTGAAGGGTAACATGGCTGAGCGTTTAACACTGCAGGAGCGTGCCCAGTTGGCGGCACGGTACGAAGTTTGGCAATCTGTCGTTCGAGTTCAAAGATGGTGGCGGGCCATTCACGGACCACGTGCCCAAGTGGACCCGAAAACAATCAAGAACTGCCACTCGAAGCTCATGACCACGGGGTCTGTGGCAGATGTTCGAAGATGTGGTCGCCCTTCGACATCCAGGGCCCAGGAGACGGTGCAGGCAGTTCAGGAAATGTTCGCACGGAGTCCACGAAAGTCAACTCGCCAGGCAGCTCGGGAAAGTGGACTCTCCCTCTACTCAGTGCGAACTGTGCTGAAGAAGGAGCTGAACTGGCGTGCGTGGAAGCCGCATTACTGCCAATCTCTCTCGGACGAGGACTGCGACATTCGCATGGAGTTCGGGGAAATCATGCTGGCTTGGCATGAAGACTGGCCCCATCTCTTCCGCAACATCCTCTGGAGCGACGAGGCGGTGTTTCACGTCGGAGGCTTTGTCAACCGCCACAATTGCCACTACTGGGCAGGAGAGGATCCCATGGTTACCGCTGAAAAACGGCAGAATCGGTTCAGTGTAACGGGTGGTGTGGTATGACCTCAGATCAGGTTGTGGGCCCGTTCCTTCTGCGCAACACCATGAATGCTGAGCGGTACCTTGATATGTTGCGAAACGAGGTCTGGCCGGTTGTCAGCACATGGGAGAACATCGACGATCTGATATTTATGCAAGATGGCGCCCCTCCGCACTTCGCTCTTGTTGTCCGTGAGTGGCTGGATGCCCACTTCCCTGGGCGTTGGATGGGTCGTCGTGGTCCACATCAATGGCCAGCCAGGAGCCCCGACTTGACACCGTGCGACTTCTTTCTTTGGGGGTGGGTAAAGGAAGAAGTCTACCGCACCAAACCGAGGACATTGGAAGAACTGGAGGACCGAATTCGGGAAGTCATGTCCTCCATCCCGCCGGAGTTCCTGCTAAAGTCAGTGGACGCCATTCCTGGGCGGCTCCAGAAGCTGGTGGAAAGAGTTGGAGCCCACATTGAATTTTAGAGAAAACCTACCATGTATGCCTACCTTCTCATATTATTTCTTCTGGAATAAATGGATAATATACGTATTTGTTTACCAATCCAAAATAGGGAGCTACTTTCCGCCCACCCTGTATATATGTAGTTGCTTGTACCCTGTGGTGAATGGACGTGCTGTTTTACTCTCTCTATTAAACACCCAAATTAGAAGGGAAAAATCTACTCGGCGGTTATTCTGTTTGCACCCGAAAGTGTATAAAGTATCAGTGAATCCGTGCATATAAATTATAAAGTGAAATTCCTTAAAATAAAGAAAGTACAATACAGTTTACATAATCTATCACCAGTTTTAACGTATATATTCAAAACGAAATACGGTGGGGCATTCGTGAAAGCTTGAAACAAGGCAGGAAAAAGGTCATAAAACGCAAAGGTCAGAAACCTCTCGAAATACACCAGAACATCGAAAGAAAGGAAACAGAAACAAAAATAAAAATAAATAAATAAAGAATTTGTGTGGGTATTTCTTTTTACGCTAATTAAGGAATAACATGGATATTGGTCCAAATTCTCACTTAATCTGTAATCTGTGCAATCTAGTAACAACGGAAGACCTAGCGATTAGATGCGATTTTTGCCAACGATTAAATGACTTTATCTGCATGAATTAGAATGATAAGGAATTAACGTTTATCTCGAACGCGAAACACGTCGTGGGGGTAAAATTTCTATGTGGCGCCTGTACAAAGACCGTAAACTCGTTCGCGGTCTTTAAAGAAATGAAGATAGCAGAAAAGAACGAAAGAATGGGAACACGTGGGTCAGACATGGTCCCAACGGAAAACCAGGTGAATGAGAGAGAAGACGAAATAACGAGTAACAGCGTAATAACGAACAATAGTTTAATAACAAATAACGATATAAACAATATGATACGAAAGGAAGACGTAGATGTAAGAAAAGAAATAAGTAAAAGCTGCGAAATAGTCAAACGGCCCAACGAGCGAAATGATAAAAAGATAACTGAAAACGTAGAAAATAAACAATCAAAGAAAAATAATGATAATACCAAAATTAAGGACTTTGAAGATAATCATAAAAGAAGCAGAAGCGTAGAAAATATCGTATGTAAATACTATGCGAAAGGAAACTGCAGATAAAGGGATGGGCAATGCATATATGCACATCCCACATTATGCAAAACGCAGTACACAAGTGGATAATGCAAATCTGATAAGAAATGCATGTTCCACCATCTTACGGTCTGCAACACTCATGCAAGATAGGGGAGTTGCAAATACGGAACAGAACAGAAAAAACAAATATCAAAGAAGAGTGCCAATTTTTTAAACGCAGCCAACACATTTCAGCTGCTAAATACTATCCAGCAATTAAAAAACCAGCTGACAAATATAAATATAGGAATCTGAGAGCCGGACAGAAGGTACGAACAACGGCACTTCATGCGCTATCGGGACAACAGGTACTGACAAAGATAAAAAGAGGTAAATTCTCGGAGGACCACAAGGCAACGAAACCGGCACCCTCATTGGAAAACAAATTGGAACCACCTGTATGCGAAAAAGAAAGAGAAAAAATAAAAATAATCCTAGCCAACATACAGGGCCTTAAATCAAATCATTCCACGAACAAAGTTGTATACCTGAAATGACTCATGCAAGAAGCCGGAGCAGACTTTGCATGCCTCACGGAAACTCATCTAAAAGACTGCCAGGCGAACTGTGAAAACTGGGAGTCCTGTATTGACAAAAAAGAAATACAAATTGACAACTATAACATCCTTCGAGCCGACAGAACAGTGAAACGTAAAGGAGGATGTGCTGTTTACACACGCGAAAGTCACATAGCAGAAATGGCTATAAGTACCTCAAACAACTACGTAGAATGTGTAGCAGCAAAAATAGAAAAATTAAATTTGGTACTAATTGTAATGTACAGACCCCCAAACACGCCAACCTCAAAATTTTCAGATTCCATTACAGAGGTAAGAAACCTGGTAAAAGATCTTCACTCTCCAACCCCAAATATTTTTCTCTGTGGAGATTTTAATTTCCCATTCATGGATATAAAAGGATAGGAAAAACTATATGTATACACCAGGACAAGGGGGGCACACGAGAAGACCAGGAGCAGGTGAAAATGCTACTAGCTCTAGCTGATGAATTTATGTTAACGCAAGAAATAACAGAAAACACAAGAAAAAACAACTGCGTAGATTTGGTATTCACAAACAACAGTAATCTAATTGAGAAGGTAGAAATACCCCAAACTATGATATCGGACCACAACATCATTGAAATAACAACTAATATAAAGACAACAGGAAAGGAAAGAACACGCACAACAGAAAAAAGCAAATTCGAAATTTTTAATTTTCACTCCAAAACTATAAACTGGGAAGATGTGACAGCCAGCATGGAAGTAGTAGATTGGAAAACCATTTTCGAGGCCAAGACAACGGAGGAGATGCTAATGACGTTAGAGGAGACGTTAGAAATTGCGGAAAAATATGTCCCAAAGACACAACAAAGAGGAAAGAGAAGCAGGTTTAAAAGACAAAAGAGAGCACTGTTTCGAAAGAGAAAAAGAGTGACTGCAAAACTAAGTAATTGTAAAGATAACAACATCAGAAAAATATTAAATGATAAACTGCAAAGTATCGATGTCGTCATACAGGAACTAATCGAGAAGCATACAGAAAAAGAAGACGACGACGCTATAGAAGCGATAAAGGCTAACTCAAAGTACTTCCATAATTTTGCAAAAAGAAAGTCGAAAAACGATGCGACTATCGGACCTTTAAAAAATGAGAACAGTGCTTTATGGGATGATTTAACAGAAGTATCTGAAATATTAAGAGCTCAGTACGAATCATCTTTCAGTATCCCAAAAACTGACAAATTGATGTGCGATAGAAACGCGTTCTTTGAAGAAGAACCACAAGGGGAAAGTATAACGGATTTCGACTTTACGACGGACGATATTACAGAAGCCATAGGGAAACTAAAAACACACTCAGCGGCAGGACAGGATCAAAAACTGCAAGAATGCAATTGCTGAGCCCCTATACTGGATATGGAGACGATCACTAGACACGGGAGAAATACCGGGCATCCTGAAAATCGCGAACATAGTTCCAATATATAAAGGAGGAGATCGATCCCAGGCCAAAAACTATAGGCTAGTATCGCTTACATCCCATCTCACTAAAATATTTGAAAGAATAGTTAGACAGAAAATCTATGACTTTTTAGAAACGCAGAAAAAATTCAATGATAACCAACACGGGTTTCGGTCAGGCAGATCATGCCTATCACAACTAATGGAACACTACAACAACATTATTGATTCACTGGAAAGTAATGAAAATTATGATGTACTATACACAAACTTTGCTAAAGCGTTTGACAAGTGTGACCACGGAATTATAATACATAAACTGAAATATATGGGAATAACAGGAAAAGTAGGGGAATGGACATATAATTTCCTTAGTGAGCGGCGGCAAGTCGTTACAGTACAAGGAGTATCTCCATCAGAATCAGAGGTCCTCAGCTCAGTACCACAAGGAACAGTATTAGCTCCACTACTCTTCATAATCATGCTAACTGACATAGATGAGGAAGTTACCAGAGACGACACAGTAACATCCTTTGCGGATGACACAAAGATCAGTAGAAAAATAAGAAACCCAGAAGACATAAGATCCCTACAAACCGACATAAACAGAATCTACAAGTGGACGGAAGACAACAATATGAAGTTTAACACCGAGAAATTTCAGCTATTACGGTACGGAAAAAGAGAAGACATAAAATCCATGGAATATTATACCCCAAATGGACAGGAAATTCAGAGAAATCCCAGAGCAAAAGATTTAGGGGTTGTAATGACGGATGATGCGAAATTTGAGACACAAAATAAGATAGCAGTAAACAGAGCAAAGAAAATAACAGGACAGATATTGAGAACCTTTAAACGAAGGGATAGGAATGTAATGATTCCTCTACTGAAAACCCTGATAATACCCAAATTGGAATACTGCTCGGTCCTAACATCTCCATATAAAAAAGAAGACATTAGAGAGCTGGAAGGGATCCAAAGAAGCTTCACAGCCAAGATCAATGGGTGCAAAGAACTAAATTACTGGGAAAGGTTACGCGAACTAGACCTATACTCACTGGAAAGGAGAAGAGAGAGATACACCATTATTTACACTTGGAAAATAATGGAGAAACTAGTCCCTAATCTTACTCTGAACCCTATAACTCCCCAAACAACGGTGGACAGTGGAAACGGCAGACTGTGCATAATTGAAGGCGAGACAGGGCACATCCTTAACCCTGAAAGAAAATAGTTTTGTAGTGAGAGGACCAAAATTGTTTAATCAGTTGCCCAAAGACCTAAGAAACACGAAGGGAGTTGCAATGGAAATCTTCAAAAGAAGACTAGACGCCTGGATCAGAACAATCCCTGATGAGCCGGGGGTACCTGGCTGAGGTGGAGAGCGCAAGAATCCAACTCACTACTTCACCAGACCAATTCGAGAGGAGGGGAGACAAGCTTGACCTTCGCGAAATGAGAGATCATCACGCGAAACCTTTGTAAGGTTGTAAGGTAAGGTAAGGTATATATATATATAAAGGGTGATCCAGAGAAATGGGACCCAAAAGAAACCCCTGTAACTCTGAAAGTATAAGTCCTTTTATAAAATCATACGCATCATTCGAAAGAGGATAGTTACAAGTTTGTACAGGATTGTATAGGTTTTGACAATACAAGACAAGATAAGATACAAAACAAAATAAAAGTGTTAGTTAAAACTAACCCTTCAAGATGACTGCATGGACTGTGGAACAGCTGCGTTTCATAACTGAGCAATATTATGAGCATGGAAGAAGTGTAGTTTCAGCTCAAAGATCTTTCAAGACAAATTTTCAGATGTCAAAATCACCTTCTAAGAGCTGAAACTACACTTCTTCCATGCTCATAATATTGCTCAGTTATGAAACGCAGCTGTTCCACAGTCCATGCAGTCATCTTGAAGGGTTAGTTTTAACTAACACTTTTATTTTGTTTTGTATCTTATCTTGTCTTGTATTGTCAAAACCTATACAATCCTGTACAAACTTGTAACTATCCTCTTTCGAATGATGCGTATGATTTTATAAAAGGACTTATACTTTAAGAATTACAGGGGTTTCTTTTGGGTCCCATTTCTCTGGATCACCCTTATATATATATATATATATATATATATATATATATATATATATATATATATATATATATATATATATATATATATAAAAGTTACCCACGCATGCGTTATAAGTTTTCTTCCATTCAAAAATAAAATCAAAGGTGGAAATCCTGTATTTGTGGTGTAGAATACATAAATTATGTACGATATACAAGGTGATCCAAAAGTTTGTTTTCCCCCAAAATTACTGTACTTTATTTTGGTGAACACATTTTGGATCTCATGAAACTCTTGAAATGCCAAATTCTTAACTCTACAAGTTATTTAAATCAGCAAACAGAGCTGTTCACTTCAGACCAAATTATATCCTGAAAATAAGTTTTTTTTTGTTTTTGCTCTTTGTTAGGAATTGGTTTTCGTCAAAGGTGTTTTGCATTAATGTTTCATACTGCACTAAACAGTGGTGAATAAGGTAATATAAATATCATTAATATAAGAATGAGAAAAATTATGATTTTCAACGTCATACAATTTAGGAGTGTAAGTGAGTGAAATGTATAGGATGAAATAAAAATACCTTAACAATCAAATACAAAGTAATCACATTATTATTATTATTATTATTATTATTAACATACTATTTTCGCATACATATATATATATATATATTTTTTTTATATATTTTATGCTGGGATGAGAGGTATATATATATATATATATATATATATATATATATATATATATATCAGCAATCGACTTTGCCCTAGGGACAATATATATATATATATATCAGGTTGTTACATAAATTCTGCTCGATTGGAAAACGGACGATAGATAATTACCTAAAGATAATGTGAAATAGTTTTAGAAATGTTGCAAAATACACGCGGTGACAGGTTCGCACAGGTTTTATCACGATACAGAATGATACAGAATGACTTAGGCTAGTGTAGGCTTAGGGCCTTAGGCTAGTGTAGGATTAGGCTAATGAATATTTTCTCTGGTGTTTTTCATAGTTACAACGCCACCCCTACGATATTATAGTAATTGAAAAAACATGGAACCCACAAAAGATCATATTCGACATGTGATGCTGTATGAGTTCCATAGAGAATCTAACGCTAGTGAATCCGCAAGAAACATTTAGAGTTTGTGGAATGTGAGCGAATGGATGTGTAGGAGATGGTTTGAGAAGTTCAGAAATGGAGACTTCAGTTTGAAAGATTATTTATCAACGAACAGGACGACCAAATGAGTTAGATGAAGAGTTGCTGAAAGCAACAGTGGAGGAAAACCCAACGGTAACTGTAAGAGAACTTGGCCTGCAACTCGGCGTTAGCCATATGACCAATTTAGGGTGGATCGATTTTACATTTCTTTCGATTTCCATATTCTAATAGAGACAAAAACTTGCGCATGCATGAGAAAATAGCCTCTGCAAAATCTTAGCTTAATAGGTAATCATCTTCTGCCCCCGGCAGAGCGATGAAAATCATATTTTATTAGTCAAAAACGTATTTTTCTTATAATTTTTAAAATATTTCAATATGCAGCAAAATTATTCCTAATAACTATAAAGTCGATGAAAAAGACCTCATATGATCGTTTTTCCAAGCGCGTTGTCCTACGTTAATATCTTTTGCCCCCGGCAACAACGTCAAATGTTGAAAAAATAGGTAATTTATATACATATTTTCAGATCGGCTCTTTGTCTTAAATAATGCATTTATATATTTCCCATAGCATTTATATCGTTGCTTAGGCATGAAATAATACACACGCAAAATTTTATGACTCTAGGCTAGGGTTTAAAGGTCATCTCTGGTGAGTGCTGCCAGCAGCAGCTGCCACTGACCCGCCAGTACGCACTGCGCAGTTCCCTCAGTTGCCTTTTGACAGCGTCGAAGGCAGGTGTGTATTTTGCAGCTGGCTCCTCGAGTCCTCAGTGTGTGTGTGTGTGTGTGTGTGGGGCTCCTCACTCAGAGTCCTCAGTGTGCTCAATCTCTCTGCTCATATCCTTGTTTGTTTTCTCATAACTGTTTTTCTTCGATTTTATTGCGTAACAGAACAATACATTATTCTTTAATCTTTACAGGATGGCTACCGCTACAACTAGAAGATCGGTTACGTGTTCAATATTTGGTGCTGGGAAAGATTTGAATTTGCGATGTTTTCCCACATGTGAAGATGTGATGCAATACTACTATCATGTGAGAACTGAGTTGAGATCATCAAAGAAGGAACCTCCATTCAAAGACATCGCCGCTGTGGTCACGGAGAGACTGGAATTATGAAATTTAGGATATTGGGAGGGTGGTTGAGAGAGAGCAGAAGTGGTCCTCAGAGGAAATAGATTTGGTAGTCTCTTTAATGTACAATAATTTATGGTTAACAAAGGTATGTGAATAATTGTTCATCATACTGGGTCATATCCACATTAGTAATTTATTACTATGTGGTTAAGGGTGTGCTCGGTGAGATTATCTCCCCGACAACAACAACCAGCCAACAAAACTGAAGTCAAACACCAGAACCTTGGCTTCAGTTCGTTCTTCCTTTTGATCGCATGAAGAGAGGAACAATTACGGAGTTGGCTTGCGAACTACTACAGAAATAGTGACAAACAAAGGTTGAAGTTAAAAACCAATACAGGCTAGTGTACCCAGAATAGGCCTACTTGAATTAGCTTAACTGAAGACTACGATTTTAAGATTAACTCTACAAGACGCTACATCATCCCATTGACCAACTGAGGTGAGTCAATTCTTTCACTTTACCTTTCGGTTAACAGTTAACAAATATCCCCAATTTATTGCATGAACCGTAGTAAATTTTCTATGGTTTTATTTGTGGGAATTGTATCTGTGACTTTAATCATCCTATTTGCTCCGGACCATTTCTGGATTCTCGAGTCCTAATTTAATAGGTTGGATTAATTTTAACCTGCGTTAGGGGTTGGGAAATTGAGGTAGGTTTAATTGAGGTCAATCTCCAACAGTGCAGTTTTTTCACAATGGTGGCCCGTGAAGGGGAAGACTAAAACAGATATACTATTAAATTCTGAGTGCATTTAACATAGCCTAGTGAACATTATAAATTTCACTTAACGCTCGATTTTCGTTTGTCGTAACTCGCGGTTACGAACAAACTCCGTACAAAACTGTACTCTGCTCCCGAGAGTAAACAAAAGTTCTTTTTCTTTGCGGTATTGAAATAGGTGAACTAATTATTTAATTAAAATTAAGGCCTACATTTAATAACGTAAGGCTTACAAATTTAATTTAACAGTGAACTTATTGAATTTATTGTTAGCCTATTAGTGTAGGGCTAGGCTACTCAATTGGGCTTCAATTTGCTTAACCTAGGACTCGTAAGGGTGGACACTGGACAATAATATAGGCTAGGTAGGCTAGCCTAGTCGTAACCTTAGCCTAGGGTCATACATTTGACATAGGTTTAGGTTAAACCCTTGTACATTTAATATTGCCTGGTGTTACTTTAAAATGTGTAATTTATCCTCTTTAAGATTTCCTTCTTCTGATTGAAGTTAGGGCCTTTTATTTTTAGCCTAATCTATAGCCTACATCTAACTAACGTAGATTTAGCCTATTTAACTGATCAATTAGGCTAGATTTATTGACAATGGCTGATAAAGAAACAAACAATACAGATAGGCCTAGGGCTAAACCCAACACAAATTCTAAATTAATAGCCCTTAAAAAGAAAAAGGCTGTGAGAAAGGGTGTAATTACTAGGTCACTTAATGACTTTAGAAGAAAATCTACTCCTTCAAAGGCTGATTTTGAAAGAGTCTTAAACACAGTAGATCGAATAAAAAGTGAAATCATAATAATTGATGAGGAAATAAGATCAGAAATTGAAGATGATAATTTACTATCAACTGATGATTTAACATCACTATTAATAGAAAATGAGGCCTACTTAGGTGAGGTAGACAGTTATATAGATGAACTTCAAACTCAAATAAACACGTTAACCTTACAACAAGAAATGAATATGAATCAAAGCTTTGCTAATGCTTTGATGAATTCCTCTGTTCGGCATAATTCTGAACAAACTGAATTAAAAGCAAGGTTACCTACTTTACAAGTTCCAAACTTTGAAGGTGACAGAACCCAGTTTCAGTCATTTTATGAGAAATTTGATAGCCTCATTGGGAGTAAAGACTATATTTCTGAAGTGGATAAACTCA
Organism: Bathynomus jamesi; assembly: GCA_023014485.1. Lineage (NCBI taxonomy): Eukaryota > Metazoa > Arthropoda > Malacostraca > Isopoda > Cirolanidae > Bathynomus > Bathynomus jamesi. The sequence continues at coordinate 776,931 of JAJOZX010000637.1, read as the reverse complement.
GTTATTTACTAAATTACCTTAAAGGACCTGCTCTCAAATTAGTTGAATTCTTGCCTGTTATTGGTAGCTCATATGCAGTAGCAATAGATCTTTTAAAAAGAAATTATATTAATAGAGCAGAAATAATTTATGAACTTGCTCTTAAACTTAAACAAATGAAGCCATGTAAAGATAATTACAATAGTATTTATGAATTTTACTGTTCTTTTGAATCAACTCTGGGCCAACTTACAAATAACAAAATAAATTTAAAAGAATCTGCCTGGTTTATTCAAGCTATTGTATTTGAGTGTTTGCCACCACAGGTTAGGGAGATTTTTCAACGTAAGACAGTAGACATTTATCCGACTTTAGATGAATTGAGGTCTGAATTTCCTACTGTATTATCAATTTATAAAAGTAAAAGTTCATCTTTGCCTGCCACTTCTGAGACTCATAAAGATAAAGCCCATTTTCAAGAACAAAACTCTGAGACTAAAACACCAACTTTGCAAAATTTTAATATTGCAACAAAAAAGGATTACACTCCATACTGTAAATTTTGTTCCAGTAATGAACACAGTAGTACAAGATGTACTAAATTTAATAACTTTAATTCTAGATCTAAACGTTGTGAAGAGCTTAATCTTTGCAAGAAATGTACTGGGACAGGACATCATAAAAAAGATTGTAAATCTGAACTAAAATATAAATGTAAACTTTGTGATAATTTAAATCATGTCACATCAATGTGTAACTCTGAAAAGAATTCAAACAATAACAGTAGACCTAGTCATAATAAAACTTCGAGTTTATCTCAAACTGAACAGAAAGATGGTGGTAATACCTTTAGTGGACACATTTGTCCAAATAGTGTAGCTAAAAATTCAGAAATTCTTTTACCTACCATTACATTAGATTTAAAGAACAACAAAGGAGGTACTACTCCCATTAGATGTCTCATAGATTCTTGTTCACAACAAACATTTGTCAGTCAATCCTTGATAAATAAATTAGACTTAATACCTAAAAGTAATAAACAAGAACTCTGTTTAACATCTTTTGTTAATGATAACTCAGAAAAAACTAACTATGAGACAGTTGAACTGGGACTGGACCTAGAAAACCAAACTCATAATTTAAAAGCTGTTATTGTTAAACATGTAGGACAAGATCAACTTGTAGTCCCTAAACTGAGTCAGACAATTAAAGAATTGAAGAAACATCATGTAATAGCAGATAGGTACATTAAAAACAATATAGTGGATAATATACAAATGTTATTGGGAGCTGACTATATTCACCTTATTCAAAGAGGTATAGTTAAAATTGGAGATGGAATAGCCATCAACACACCACTGGGTATAGCACCCTTAGGAGATTTAACCAAATATAATTTGGATAACAAACAAGAACAGTCTTTATGACTAAGCTCACCAGATAGCATGTTTGAACACAGTTTTGCAAAACTCCTGTAAAAATGTTAATAATTTAAACACTACTATAACAAATAATTTAAATTCCCCCATTTCTGATGAAACTTTAGATGAAGGGCTACAACAACTATGGTTGCTGGAATCTGTAGGCATTTATGACACTATTCATTCAGATGAAGATCAATTAATGGCAGAATATTTTGAAAACACAATTGAATACAAAAACAATCATTATTTAGTTGAACTACCCTGGAAAACAAACTGTCCTACCTTAACAGATAATCTTAAAGTTGCTAAAGGTCATTTATATAAAGTAATACAAAAACTTAGGGCAGACAACAAGATTCAAATGTATAATGATGTTTTTAAAGAACATTTACAAAAAGGGTTTATTGAACAAGTTACAACTAATCCTTTTAAAAAGGAAGGTTGTCATTACTTAACCCATAGAGGTGTTTACAGACAAAATGCACCGACGACAAAACTCAGGGTTGTTTACAACTGTAGCCTCAATGATTCCAACAAACATAGTTTAAATGATTGCCTTATAGAGGGTCCAAATTTAATTTCTGACCTTGTAAAAATCTTGCTGAGGTTCCGGTTAGATGAACATGCATTACAGAGTGACATCTCTAAAGCATTTTTAAGAATTCATCTAAAGAATGACAGTGATAAGGATCAACTCAGATTCTTATGGTTTAAAGACCCTCATGATTTAAACAAAGGATTTGTCACATACAGATTCAATGTTATTCTTTTTGGTGCTAATTGTTCACCTAGTCTATTAGCTTTAACTCTGAAACACCATTTAAATACATTTGAGAATTCTTTCACCATAGATTTCTTAAAACACTACTTCTATGTTGATAATCTAATAGGCTCCACTTCTACTCAGCCTGAATTATTTGAGATCTATGGCTCAGCTCAAGACATCATGAGTCAGGGTAATTTTGAATTAAGAGAGTGGATCTCAAGTGATGAGGGTTTGAACCAAAAAATCATGTGTGATGGTAAGGGTCTCACTGAACCTACAGACAAAGTTAAAACCTTGGGCATGACATGGTACTTGGATTCATCTTCTAATAAACATGATTCAATCTGTACTAAAGAGTTTCAACTCAATTTAGAAGCTGACACTAAAAGACAAATACTCTCAGAATCATCTAAAATATTTGATCCAATGGGTCTATTCCTTCCTGCCACAATTAGATCTAGAGTTTTTATTAAAAAACTTTGGAATCAAAGTCTAGGTTGGGATGATCCAATTCCAAATCAAGATAAAAAATACTGGAAAAGGTTAGCTTCTGATTTAAATAAAATACAGAACATAAAAGTTCCCAGAACTACTGGATTTAGGGAAAAGCTTCAATCTCTGCATGTATTTGCTGATGCAAGTACTCATGCTTATGGGTGTTGTGCTTACCTTGTAAGTCATGAGGAAAGTAATTTAGTTTATGCTAAGGGGAAGGTTGCACCCATTAAACCCAGTAAAACAATACCACAATTGGAACTTTTGTCAGCTTCACTGGCAGTTAAGATCATATCCTTCTTAAAAGATACCTATTATGATGTAAATATCACTGACACATATGTTTGGCTAGATAGTCAGATATGTTTGTCGTGGATACAACATGATAGCTTAAGCTGCAAAAATATCTTTGTCAGAAACAGAGTAAAAGAAATAGCTGATGCTAATAAAACTCTGAACATGTATTTCAAATATATTCCAACAAAACAAAATCCAGCAGATTTCATCACTAGAGGTTTATCCTATAAATTGTTGAAGACCAACAAAGCATGGTTCAGTGGACCAAAATGGATATCTCATCCAGAGCAGTGGCCTACTGAGCCAGCTAATCTAACATCAAACAATACAATGTCAGCTGACACCATAGAGCCATTTCTTAATTATGAGAAGTACTCAGACTTCAACAAACTCATTAGGGTTACCTTACTGCTTGAAGTTTATACACAACTGTTTGATAAAGATAAACAAATATTTAAAGAAAGATGAAACAACATTCACAGAAGTTGCTACCAATTACTGGATCACTCATGTTCAACATTTAGAATATAAGAGAGAGTTAGAATTTTTAACTTTTGGTAAACAATACAAAGAATCTTTACCTTCAGCAGTCATAGATCTGAACTTGTTCAGGGATGAAGATGGTCTTCTTAGGTGTAGGGGAAGACTAAATAAGTCAAAATTAGCTTATCCAGCTAAATGTCCAATTTTGCTTCCCAGATACAATCACCTTACCACCCTAATTATTAGACATGTACATAATGAAATCCATCACATGGGGGTACCTCAGACATTAGCAACCTTAAGGAAAACTTACTGGGTACCAAAAGGCAGAGTAACAGTAAAAACAGTTCTTAATAACTGTATAACATGTAAAAGGATTCACTCGAGACCCTACAAAAAACCAGATCCACCTGATTTGCCAAAAGAGCGAGTTACTCTTAACAGACCATTTGAAACTGTAGGCATAGATTATACAGGGGCTGTAACTGTGGGGGTTAACAACATCGAAATAAAAATTTACATCGTACTATTCACGTGTCCTGCATCACGAGCAGTTTATCTGGATGTTGTTGGAGATCTTACAGCAGAATCATTTGTTGCCGTCTTTAAGAGATTTTGTGCACAACATTCAGTACCTAAAACAATTTGGACAGATAATGCCACTTATTTCAAAGCTGGTGAACAAATAATTAGTGAACTTTTACAAACTGAAACTGCTCAACTCTCTTTGAATAGCTTAAACATTACATGGAAATATATTCCTGTTGCCTCCCCATGGTATGGCTCTATCTGGGAGAGGAACATTCAAACTGTCAAGAATTGCTTAAAGAAAGCAATTGGCAGGAAACAAATACAATTATTTACACTGCTCACTTTCTTAGCTGAGATTGAAAGTGTGTTAAACAATAGGCCACTCACTTATGTGAGTGACAACATAAATGATTTAGAAGCATTAACGCCCAATCATTTGATGAAAGGTGAACAAACTCGCTTGTTGCCTGACAAATCAATTTCATTGGATGATCCTGATTGGTCTCAAGAACACAGTGAACTTCAGACAAAATTCAGACATTTGACTGACATTAAGACTCATTTTGTTAAACGCTGGACTGATGAGTACCTTACAAGTCTTAGAGAAAGACACAAACACTTGACAAACAAAAACTGGACAAACACTATTAAAGTAGGTGACATTGTGTTGATTCACGACAGTGTACACGACAATACTGGTCTCTTGGTAGAGTTTTGGAACTCAAACCAGGAGAGGACAGGGTGACAAGGGTAGTTAGACTCAAGACTGCTACTGGGGAGACTACTAGGGACATTTCTCTATTATACCCACTGGAGTCTGGGCCTACTATCTGTTTAACAGAACCTAAGATAGAAACTAGTTATCCAGTTTCTCAAACAAAAGCTTATGATTCCGTACGAACTTTCTCTCAACCTTTAACAACTGGTGTGGTAACGCGCACAACAACGAGTTTAACTTATACAAGGCCTCAGCGCCACACAGCCTTAAAAGCCAGGAGCTTTTTACAACAAAAAATTAATGCTGGGGAATTGTAAATGTTTCATTTTCAAAGGATAGCTACTTTTACACGATTGTACTTATAACTAATTTAGCTAGACCTATATTCTTTCTCTTTACTTAATCTTCATAGTGAGAACTATATTTATTTTCATTCTGTGGATGAAACCTCTTATTCTTCTTCTTAATGAGGATTTATAAATGCTACATTTCTTTTATAAAGGAATGAGGATATAACACAGGCAATTGGTGGTTTCAATGCCACTAACATTACAACAATTATCTTTATGTAGGAGAAAAATTGATGCTTAGCATTCAAATTTTTCTTTCCGGGCCCCCCAGTATATGAAATTTAGGATATTGGGAGGGTGGTTGAGAGAGAGCAGAAGTGGTCCTCAGAGGAAATAGATTTGGTAGTCTCTTTAATGTACAATAATTTATGGTTAACAAAGGTATGTGAATAATTGTTCATCATACTGGGTCATATCCACATTAGTAATTTATTACTATGTGGTTAAGGGTGTGCTCGGTGAGATTATCTCCCACTGACAACAACAACCAGCCAACAAAACTGAAGTCAAACACCAGAACCTTGGCTTCAGTTCGTTCTTCCTTTTGATCGCATGAAGAGAGGAACAATTACGGAGTTGGCTTGCGAACTACTACAGAAATAGTGACAAACAAAGTTGAAGTTAAAAACCAATACAGGCTAGTGTACCCAGAATAGGCCTACTTGAATTAGCTTAACTGAAGACTACGATTTTAAGATTAACTCTACAAGACGCTACATCATCCCATTGACCAACTGAGGTGAGTCAATTCTTTCACTTTACCTTTCGGTTAACAGTTAACAAATATCCCCAATTTATTACATGAACCGTAGTAAATTTTCTATGGTTTTATTTGTGGGAATTGTATCTGTGACTTTAATCATCCTATTTGCTCCGGACCATTTCTGGATTCTCGAGTCCTAATTTAATAGGTTGGATTAATTTTAACCTGCGTTAGGGGTTGGGAAATTGAGGTAGGTTTAATTGAGGTCAATCTCCAACAGTGCAGTTTTTTCACAGGAATACTTGTGGAAATTAGCTTCCATTCCAACAGTTTCGACAGCACGGATAAATCAAATGTTGAAAAGTTATCGTGATAAAATGGCTAACATCATCAAATCACTGAACGCGAAAAAGAAGAACGAATCGTTACAGAAAAATCTTGAGGCCTTCAAGAAATCAACTAAGACCACCTTATTTGACATATCGGCTTGTAAATGCCCTGATTTGACAAAATGCAGCTGCCCTCGTGAACGACGAGTACCACTGAAGAGCAACAGTTTTTACTCGAACCAAAGAAGTATCGCAAAATGGCAATAGAACTTTGGATGTGAAACAACAAATAAAAACGAGATGACTCTGCAAGAGATTGGCGATATTGAAACAAGAAGGAATAGCAGAACATCAAGAACCGTCGACTAGTAAACGACAAGAAACTTCTCAAGAACAACCTTCTTCGTCAGCCTCTAGTGAAACCGAGGATACATCTATAGAATCATCGTCATCGTATGAACTAACACCGAGAGATAAACATGACATGAAGGAAAAAACACGATGAAACTCCAGTACTTCTGAAGCTTGTGATCGTACGGGCGTCCTCAGACCAGAGCTGCTTCATTTATTGCTTCTTCTTGTTAGAGGATGTTGCTGGATACGAGAAGATGATGTCAGTTCAGTGATTGATCGAAATAAGATAAGAAGAGCCAGAAAAAGAGTTCGTTCTGAGCATCAGCAAGATGACAAGATCACGCTCCATTACAGGGCTTTTCTTTGACGGAACGTAAAGATAAAACAATGACACAAGAAGAAATAGACAATGTGAAGCATAGAAGGACTGTGGTAGAAGAGCATATAGTTTTAGTTCAAGAACCAGAATCCCAGTACATGGAGTACATGGGGCATTTCATTCCTGCATCAGGTTCTGCCACTGCAATAACATCAGGTATCATCAACTTTCTAGAGACTAACAATATTAGCACGGACGACATTGTGGCTATCGGCTGTGATGGTACCGCAGTGAACACGGGTCGAAAGGGTGGAGCCATTCGTATGATTGAAATGAAACTACAAAGGCCAGTTCAGTGGATCATATGCCTATTACACGGTAATGAATTATCACTGCGACACCTCATTCAAGACTTGGACGGCAAAACAACTGGGCCAATGGCTTTACTGGACCAGTTGGAAAACAACTGAACGACTGCGAAAAACTTCCAATTACAGAATTCGATGCCATTCCATCTCCCGACATTGACATAGATGATGCCGAGTTGAGCACTGACCAAAAATATTTGTTAGGCATCTCCAGAGCAGTGTCGAGCGGTAGCTGCTCTTCAGCTCTCGCGGCTCGAAATCCAGGTAAGATGGCGCATTCCAGGTGGCTGACAACAGCAAATAGATTTCTGCGCCTCTATGTTTCAACCAGTGAACCCTCCAGCACCTTCAACGAAATCGTGCGATTCATTATGACAGTTTACGCACCAATTTGGTTTAAGATAAAGAAAAACTCCAGTTTCACTGAGGGCGCAAAACATTTTTTCGAAATGATGCGTCTCTCTCAGACCATGACTCAAAGATCTAAGACAATCGCCAACAAAGTCCTCCGTAGAAATTCTTTCTTTGCTCACCCAGAAAATATTTTGATCTCCATGCTACATGCCGATGAGCAACACATAAGAGAATTGGGATGGAGAAGAATATTAAAAGCACGATCAAAACAATCACCAGCGGGGGAAATTCGAGCCTTCGCCATGCCTGAGCTGCTCTACGATAGTCAAAACTATTACGAAATGATCAACTGGCAAACGGCTGAGGTGACCGAACCCCCCGTTACAAAAACAATACCTGATATCCGAATAAAAGAGTTTGTTGAGACGGGAGACCAGCCTGATGGACTGATCCCACTATTCCCTTGTCATACTCAAGCGGTCGAGAGACTCATCAAATTAGTAACCGAAGCCTCTGCCAGTGTAAGTGGAATAGAAGAGAGGGACGGATTCATCCGCTCCCGTCTTCACTCCCGAACAAAAATTCCACGATTTGATTCTAAGAAAGATTACCGTATGTAAATCGACATGCAGCCAAAGGAAGGGTGGTTGGGGCTGGATAGGGTGGAACTCGACGTACAGCCACCTCCTCGTGGTGAGTTCTGGGTTGCTAATTTTATAAAATTAGCAAGCGAGGAGCTGTACTTAGTACTTATCGTACTTATAACCAAAGCTGGGCACTTGCGGTATTTTTTGTACTGCGGTACTGCGGTACTGCGGTACTGCGGTACTACCGCACTACCAAACCAGTACCGCAAAGGATCGCTGAAAGTACAGCAGTACCGCTACCGCATTCAAATTTCCCGCGGTACTTTCCGCGGTACCGACAAACACGACTTTTCAAAAAATTAACACTTTTTTTGAAGTAAACCTTATTACAGGAGTACAGTAAGACGAATGCTGCGTGTGTTGCATCAGCCTAACTCTAGACACGTTAAGTTTTCGTTCAGAACATGTTACGTTGCCATCCTATCACAACGCCTCAGTGCAGTGCTTGCTTTTGAGCCGGTTGCACGTGTGTTACATTTCTGTGACAAAGATCGATTTTTAGCCATTATGGCAGAAAGTTCAGGTGCGAAATCGCCGATATGCAATTTCTGAAAATATGTGCTATTACTTGTGTTGTTCTTGTGCGCAGTACCGCAGTACCGCGGAACGCACCAGGGGGACCTGAAAAAGTACCGCAGTACCGCGTAACGCACTGGGCATGCTGAGGTACCGCAGTACCGCGTAACGCACCCCCAAATTTTGGTACCGCGCCCACCACTGCTTATAACATCGCATTAACGTAATTATAATCCACATTTAGACTTTTCTCGGGGACAGAAGATATTACTCTAGAGTCATAAAATTTTGCGTGTGTGTTATTTCATGCCTAAGCAACGATATAAATGCTATGGGAAATATATAAATGCATTATTTAAGACAAAGAGCCGATCTGAAAATATGTATATAAATTACCTATTTTTTCAACATTTGACATTGTTGCCGGGGGCAAAAGATATTAACGTAGGACAACGCGCTTGGAAAAACGATCATATGAGGTCTTTTTCATCGACTTTATAGTTATTAGGAATAATTTTGCTGCATATTGAAATATTTTAAAAATTATAAGAAAAATACGTTTTTGACTACTAAAATATGATTTTCATCGCTCTGCCGGGGGCAGAAGATGATTACCTATTAAGCTAAGATTTTGCAGAGGCTATTTTCTCATGCATGCGCAAGTTTTTGTCTCTATTAGAATATGGAAATCGAAAAAAATGTAAAATCGATCCACCCTAAATTGACCATGCATCGTCATTTGAAGCTGTTAGGAAAAGTAGTGAAGGTTGGAAAATGGGTTCCGCATGATTTGTCACAAGCGATTTTTCAACGTCGAATCGATATTTGCACATCACTGCATTCTCGGCAACTGCAGGCACCGTTTTTGAGTCGGATCGTCACTGGGGATGAAAAATGGGTCATCTATAACAATATTAAGCGTCGACATCAGTGGCTTAGCCGTGAAACAAAGCCTGAACCTCAGCCAAGGAATGGACCCCATCCAAAGAAAATTTTGCTATGCGTTTGGTGGGATATGCAAGGAATTATTCATTTTGAGCTTCTGCCAGATAACCAAACAATCACAGCTGAAGTCTACTGCCAACAACTCCAACGACTGAAGATGACATTACAAGAAAAACGTCCTGCATTAATTAATCGCAGAGGTGTTCTATTCTACCAGGAAACGCGCGCCCTCACACTGCTCAAATCACCACTGCCCAATTGGAGATATTTGGTTGGGAAAAAATGCCTCATCCACCTTATTCTCCGGACAACGTACCTTCAGACTACTATTTATTCAGAAATCCGCAACACCACCTAGATGGACAAAAGTTGCAATCCAGGGAAGCTATCAAAAACGAAGCGATCGCTTTTTTTAACTCGAAACCAAGGGATTTCTTCGAACGTGGCATAAAAAAACTTTTCCACAGGTGGGAGGAGGTTATAGAAAATGAAGGGAATTATATTGATGATTAATATGTCATTATGTCATTTAATTTTTGTTGTGAATAAACTAAAAATTCGAACAAATTTGTCCTTACAAGTCCTTTAATTTTTGTTTTGAATGAACTAAAAAATCGAGCAGAATATATGTTACAACCTTTTATTTATATATATATATATATTATATATATATATATATATATATACACACACATACAGTATATGAAAATTATTTCACGAAAGTAACATGTGAATAATATTTATGATTAAAATAACCACGAAGGAAAATGAAACACGAAATAGTGTTCACGCGCTTTCGTCTCATGACATCCTCAGGAATACTCCTGAGGATGTCATTAGACGAAAGCGCTTGAGCACTATTTCGTGTTTCATTTTCCTTCGTAGTTATTTTCACTATATCTATATATATATATCGCCAACAAATTCAAAATAACATGGAAAAGTTTACAATGTGACATACACGAACGTCATTAATATTTCTTTCATGAACGTTTGTTTACAAATAAAACGTGAAGGGGTTGCCGTTTATCATAATAATTCAAAAAATGTTCACGAACTTGTGGACTTATTATATGTACCTTATTTTCATTCCTTTAGCCTTGTACGTGGGGCTTCCGATCCGAAACGTTGTAATGACATTTTCTATGAATAAATTTAAATAATAGTCACTGCTTTGGTCCTCCCCTTTATCATCAATGTATTAACATATATATATATATATATATATATATATATATATATATATGAACTTACCTTTGTTTCATAGATGAGTTGATCTGGCAAGGGTTGCGTAATGAACTCATACTGAACCACCGTCGTGGGATAATAAAGCGTCTCTGTTATGTACTTATAGAGCGTGTTAGGAACATACTGGAAGGAAGCGTAGTAAAAGATTAGGTTGAATTACTTCATTTAAAGCAAAAATGGGTGAGTTACGGTAATAATCTTTAGTATTAAAAATGTAGAGTAATGCAGACTATATTTAAAAGTCGGAAATCCTGTAGGAGAATGTGTAGGAGAATGTAACACATTTATATAAACCTTTAGATTTAAAGATTTTTTTAGATGAAGAAAATTTTGAGATTATGTCAGAGCTATATTTAAATGTTTTTTACGATACAGGAATTGCAACACCTTCTTTGATCAATAATAATTACTCAAAATAAGAGTATGCAAGACATAATTTAGTGGAAAATATATATATAACAAAATACTTAGACATAACTGTGACATATAACTTAATACAAATCTTTTTCTCTCTTTATAGATAGTCTATATATTAGACTGTCCCATAGGTTTTCATTTTGTGACACTTGAATGAAACAAGCATCATGTACAAATTTTATCCAATTTGGTGCATATTTAGTGACTGCTCACAGCATTCAAAAATATGAATTTTGGGAGAAATCACAATTTCTTACCTTTGATACCAATTTGCGTCATAAATTTATATTGCTTGATTTTATAAAAAACTTGCTTTTGTAGAGGTTAAAAAGTTTCTACGATGGAACTCAACAACTTGAAAAAGAAACTGGCGTTGCTCTTCACTGGTCGTAATGGTTTCATTAAAATCGGTGGCAAGTTTTACCATTCTTTCAGCGCAGTCATTAACCACTTTCAACTGAGAAACTAAATCCTTCCCATGAATATATGCTGGGTGTTCAAACCATGCAGCTGGATCTGCTGTCAGAAATGATTCATCAATTTTCATAGCCTTGAAAAAATTTAGTGATCTGCACATTATAAAGTCAGAAAGATTTTTACATTTGAAAGTCCGAATTGCTTTGCATTCTACTCTGCGAAGATCTTTAGTTTTAGCTTGGTTTCCAAGAGCTTGCACCACTGCACCCTTTTCTGAGTTGTTGACTTCTGAAAAAAATGCTAAAGGTGCTAAATCCTCGCATAAGTATCAAAGGTGGGATCTGAGTTTGCCTAATGCCACAGTCGATATTTCCTTATCAATTTCTTGGTAATCTTCCAGCTTTGTTATCATCATGGCATAGATCATTGATAGGGGCACTGGCAGCTCTTGTTGCATTAAACCAGGCTTTTATACATACACACACACACACACACACACACACACACACACACACACACATATATATATATATATATACACACACACGCAAAATATGTTAATACGTCTGATGGCTTCTCTTTCTTTGTCTCTCAAATTGAATTGATCTCTGAATAAATAGATTTTTAAGCAATAAATGCCTTTTGCCATCCATCTTGCCCTATGGTATGATCCAGGAGCTGTAAAGTGTATCCCTCTTGATGGTTTTTCCCCAAAGAAATGAGGGTTAGCTCTAGGAATTCCTGATAATCGTGGCGCTCATGGTTGTCTCGCAATTTTTCATGCAGAAATTGTACTAGGTCATCACGTTCCCACTTCACCCATTTAATTATTTTTCTGACATTTCTCTGGCATCACTTTCAAGGGGAGTATATTTACTTTTGTCTAACCAAGACCACTGATCTTTGAACCTTGCAAAAATATCTATATCAAGCCCTCGAGATACAAAGAATTGGTCAAAAACAGCTCCCACTACTATTTCAAGAATGTGGTGGCGGCAAGCTAGGAAAAGTATTTTCTGCTGGAATCCCTGCTCAATGGTGATGCAGGTTCCTCCATGGATGCCAGTATTGCTGGCTGTTGTATCAAAACAAAGACCAGCAATCCAGTTTCGTATGCCATCCCATTTCTCTATTAACTGTAATATTGCTTTACCCATCTTGACACCCGTACCTTCCACCAATTTAGGGATTCCTAGGAATTTTTCTACATTTCTACCCGAGGCAACAACAGCTAAACGGTCAGATTTTCCTCCATCAGAATTGGGGAGTAGCTTTCCATCGAAATGTATAATGAGACGAGTTTCTGGGTTAAATGTTTTCTTTATTTCTTTACTTAACTTGGCTCTAGATTTCAGTCTTGACCTTTGTATTGATGATTTTGAGAGGGTAACCTCCTTAATATCAACTCCAGCTGCTTGGAGAGCAGGAGTAACTATGTGCATTGCTTCTCTTAAAGATGTATTTGTACGATCCAATGCAGCACAGAACCTAGGATCGTTGATTATTCACCGAGGATTTGGATTTGATATTTGTCGTTTTGAGGGAGTTGAAATAGAAGTAGAAGGCACGGGATTGGAGATTTTTCGTTTATGGTATTCAATTATGCATGTTTCCTCCTCAGTGTCACTGGATGTAGAATCTAGTTCATCCTTTGAATTCCCTGTCTTTGTTTGCTTTTCATCAGTGTTTATGTCATGTTTTTTTTTCGACGTTCGTTTTCTGCCTCTAGCCTCTTTTCCTTCCTTTCCGTTTATGCCATGAAAACCTTGTCTTGACCAGCCATGTACATTTTTCGCACTCCACGTTGATCTTCCAGAAATTCCCAATCTTCTGCAATCTTTATTAGGCCACTTGCATTTGCATGATATATATCCAAAAGAATATCAAGCTATTCTTCAAATGCTTTTGTGTTAGATTCTTGGGTGCTGCTTTTTCTATGCTTATTTTTCCCCAAGCATACGTACTGGTTATAGATTTTTTTGAGTTTGGCGACAACATTTGGTTTCTGTGATTTGGTATATTGGCCTTCCTCCACATTACCAACGTTTCATCAACAGTAATTGATGCTGCTTCTGGCAGCGTTTGCTTCTCCTTTTTGATGCCATGGAATAAGCGACAAAGCACTTGTCTAAGTGTTGGAAGCTGAATTCCAACAACACTATTTACCATGACACCAATCAGCCATACTGTATTTTCCTTCTAGTTTCAGTCATTTTTGTGGTGAGCCTAAATATAGTTAGATAAATTTGCTTCCAAATAAGATAAATGAAAAAACTTAACGAAATGCGAAATTTACCATATTTCAGCAAACTTCATGTCCTGTGAGCAGTCACTTAATGTTACTCAGTCAAGCCTATATTTTACCAGGCATATTCTAAGACCAAACCTCATCAATTGACAGGGTATGCGAACTAAATTTTCAAAATTATTTTTTTGGGACAGTCTAATATATATATATATATATATATATATATATATTATATATATATATATGGATATATATATATATATATGGATATATATATATATATGGATATATATATATATATATGGATATATATATATATATATGGATATATATATATATATATGGATATATATATATATATATGGATATATATATATATAATGGATATATATATATATATATGGATATATATATATATATATGGATATATATATATATATATGTATATATATATTATGGATTATATATATATATATATATGGATATATATATATATATATATATATGGATATATATATATATATATATATATATATATATATATATATATATATATATATATGGTGTTCTAAAGTTACCAAGTAAACTTTTGTGTTCTAAAATTACCTGGTTAACTTTTACATGAACGCAATATCTTAACAAAAATTACACAATATTTAAAATTTTTATTTCAGATACAGCAACAAACAAATAATTGTTTATTTTAGTTGTTCAAAGTGTCTTCCTTCAACTTGAACACACTGTTCACAACGTCCGATCGACAGACATATAAAAGTTTACTAGGTAATTTTAGAATACCCTGTATACCGGACGATTACAAATGATCTTCCCGATTTTAAATATTTATTATGAAAAACTAACAAAGCTACAGCGAAAAGCAAGATATACAAATAAAGAAGAACTCAAAAAGTTTTATTTACAAGCTATTGAAGTTCAATATGAGCAGTAGCGGATTATAATGGGGGCAAAGGGGGCATTTTCCCCTTGCCCAAGATGCTGACCGGCCCCAAGATGCTGACCGGCCCCAAGATGCTGACCGACCCCAAGAAACTATGTAAACGCTATAATCTACCGTTGAAATAATTGGTCAACCGTGAGGAAGAAAAAAAAAATCTAGATTCCGCTTCTACAAAACCTAGTTTAGTATCTCATTTATGTGAACAAAGTATACATTTTCTGTAATCACATCTTTGTTTTTGTTTCGTTTTCTGTTGATCGATCCCAGTCAGCTGATCACGTCACTCATGTATGATGTATCAGGTAAAGAATTATGTTTTTCTAGTAACACCGGCCTGAAAATATTTATTGCCCCCGGCCCTAACAATGCTTAATCCGGCCCTAACAATGCTTAATCCGGCCCTAAATATGAGCTCCTTTTGTGGCTCTGCGGACATCAAAGCGGTATTCTGTTTCCCTCCATACATTTTTGTAGCATATCATACTGAACTTTTCTAACAGCCTCACGTATCGTTTCCTTCAAATGTTCCAAAGTTGTTGCCATTGGTGGAACAAAAACTTCATTCTTGACGTAGCCCCAGAGGAAGAAGTGAAGGGGGGGTTAAATCGGGCAAACGAGCCGGCCAAGGAATGGGACCCCCCTCGCTCGATCCAACGATCATTCGGGAATGTTGTAACCTGGTTGTGGAAATCAGGTGGCGCACCATCCTGCTGAAACCACACATCAGCTTTGTCGTCTACGAACTGGGGCATCAGCCGCAGTTGTAGCATATCGCGGTAAATGATACCGTTAATTGTTTGTTTAGCAAAGAAGAATGGACCGTTCACTTTCTCAGCAGCAAGAGCACAAAACACATTAACTTTAGGGCTATCTCTGACGTGTTCAATATTACAAATAAAAAAAATCCTGAAATATTCTTTATTTTCATATCTTTCTTTTCGCTGTAGCTTTGTTAGTTTTTTCATAATAAATATTTAAAATTGGGAAGATCATTTGTAATCACCCGATATATATATATATATATATATATATACGGTACGGTAACCTTTGGCTAGCTTCCGCCCGAACAGAATGAACAATTCTTCATTCTGACGAAGGTCAAGCTTTTCACTCCACTTTAGACCTACAGTTTAACGTGGAATACGAACCACGCCCCACCAGCAGCCCAGCGTCTTAACCACTAGGCCACCCAGGGTCCCCATTTATCTACCAACCACTTTCTTTATTGCGTGGAGGAATGAACAGCTGGGTTTTGCTGCGCGCCGGCTGCCGTCACCGGGTCTCGATTCCGGGGTCGATGGATTCGTAGTCAGCGACACTAACCACACCACCACCGAGGCGCAGTATATATATATATATATATATATATCCGTGATTGAAAGAGTTGTTGAAAACTTTTTTATCGGTTAAGTTTAAATTTGTATAAAGAATAAAAAACATTGAAAAATAAGAACCGTAAAAATAAACACGTCAAAGCAGAAAATACAGATGGATAAAAGTAACTTTTGTTTGGCAGATTCCCTTTTTGAAAAGTAGTTTTTACAATTGACTTGATTTGATATATGATTTGCAGGAAAGGACTTTCACTAACTTTAAACATATCTACCGAAAGAAACCTTTTGTCAATGCAGTACTTTTTCACACGTTTTAATTGCGTACAACAGTATTTTAGAAGGCTTTTGTATACAATGTTTACATTCAGTTACTCTTTAATCGTAAATTTATCTTTAGGATTAGTACCGTTATTTTTATGTAAGATAGGAGGAATTTTAGGCTTATATATATATAATATATAATATATATATATATATATATATATATACAAACTCAGAATGGTCCCCTGAGAAATTTATATGTTAAACACAGACCGTGCATGGAACAAGGAACTCTTCTGGGAAAATTAAATCCACTATAGTCCGAATAAGTAATGGTAAATGACAAATACCATAGTTTTTCTTTTTCATGATGCTAGCCAGACGTGGGTCTGTGTTTAACATATAAATTTCTCAGGGGACCATTCTGAGTTTGTGTATATTAAACGGACGTGTTACGTGCCTTGAAAAGTGGACGCTCAATGTCCCGGTTGAGGTTTAAGTTTTGGTTTTTTTGGCTAAAAATACAATAGTTACCCCCTTTTTCTTTGATTTATTCAACACGACGTGAATGCAACGAGTCTTTTACTTATATAGAGGTTCTGAATGTAGGGACTAGGCTTGCTTTAAACCCTAGGTCCATGTCCCAAAGCTGGATCCTGTCTGCTTTGCAGATAGCTGGTGAGGGAAGCTATATTTATGGGATCTCTTTGCGAGAGACCCGTTGCCCACGTCGGGCTAGCATCATGAAAAAGAAAAACTATGGTATTTGTCATTTACCATTACTTATTCGGACTATAGTGGATTTAATTTTCCCAGAAGAGTTCCTTGTTCCATGCACGGTCTGTGTTTAACATATATATATATATATATATATAAGGATGTTTTCAACTGATTTTAAAATGCTATTAATGAATTTTCCGTGAATAAAAACGTAGCTATGTATGTTTGTGTGCATAATGTTTACTTTGTACATTCAGCAAATAAGATTAATCCATTCTACTTTTATTTTGTTTATCGAAAGTTATGCACAAAAGGAAATTTCTTTAGATTTGTTGTTGAATAAAGATTAATGTGTAAGAATCCTGTACTGAAGTTTGAGGCGCATTTGTTATGCTACAAATTTTGCTCAATTCTTCTTCCAAGATGAACTAAAAGTGGCGCTACTGTCGAAGGTGTGACCACGATGATGTCGCGTTAAAAGTTGATTGAAACTACTGACGAAAGACGAGAATGAAAATGGATGAGATAAATCTTTTGTATACCTGTTCTGCCGTCTTCCAGTGAGTGTGGTGTTCTACGCCCTTCTTCGTGATCGTTTCGTAGACGGTTTTGTCGTAGCATTTCTTAGGGCAGTGATCTTTGGGTTTTGGTGGAGGACCATAACTGGGTTTAGGCGGGGGTCCGTAGCCTTGAGAGGGAGTAGGCGGAGCTCCATAACCCGAAGGAGGTGGGGGTGGTGGTGCCCCATAGGAGGGAGCAACGTCAGGATCGGCTTTAGCTTCTGGTTTAGGATCAGCTTCACCTCTCGCAAATGCGGCGAGAGCCAGTAAAATGAGCAGCCGGGACATCTAAAGGAAGGAAGAAATTTGGATTAATTAAAATCGCGATCTTCATTACCATGTTACTTATTCCTAACTGGGTTTTGGCATACAAATTTAAATTTAAACTCATCATCATTATTTAAAGCACAGAAATATTAATAATGTATATTTCTAAATTAAGAGTAAAATACATTTTGCGTATCTTCACACAGCAATCATCGTGGCACTCCGACCTTTTGGGAGACAGACAAATCTTTTGACACACTGAACAAATTCTCGAGATATCGAGAAATGTTTCTCGAATGCAGAAATTTTCAACGAAAGTGTTTGGACCGACATTAACACAGACGACGAGACGAGATATATTTCATCTACTCTAACTTAATTTAACCTACAGCAACTCCACCTAACTTAATCCAACCTAGCTTTACCTAACCTAACTATAATTAAGCTACATATATACACAGACTACTATTAGGAATTTCTTAAACAGTAAAAATCGGATAAAACGTTTCTCTACTCAGTTTTGAGAAAAATTCAAAAGCAGCTTTTGTGCCTTCATTTAAAGTGCAATACTCCTGAGTAATCTATTTCAACATAACTTGACTTAACTTATTCCAGCTTTACCTAACCAAGCCTAACCTACATTTACAAAGACGAGTAAAATTACTATATTAGATAATTTACAGTACAAGTTTCGAAATTTCACGTATCATCGTTATTCAGGTTTACAATGGGAGAGCTGCTTAGGAAAAGTGTGTTAAACTCTTCCATTTTACATTTGAAAGATGATACGTGAATTACTGAAATTTGTACTGTGAATATTTTTAATAAGTTTTCTCTACAAAAGTGCTTAAGTTTCTTTACTGAAAATAGAGAAAACCTGTACATTATTATACAAAGGACGAAGGATATAAGAGCACCCTCGGTTCCCAGGCCAAACGCTCTTATAACCGTTGTGCTCTTATATCCGTCGGTGGCTGTGGAGACCTCAGAAACGATTGTAAAGTGCTAATGATCATGTTCATTGGGTGTAGAATCATTATCAAAGGTACACTGGTCATTAACAGCCATTACATTACATTACGTATGGTCAAATTAGAGAAAAAAACATGTTCAAGTCAATAATAGATCAACAATCACGCATCAGCCAGTGTACGTCATCAGCACAGTGAAAATATTGTCATCAGCGCATTGTCAAATTATTACGTGTTCTTCAAAAAGTCTGGAATTCGAGATTGTTTCTTCTTGGCGACCAAGCGCTGGGCAATCGATGCTTCCACATCCTGAATATGGCGATTTTCCGGGTCCATTCCCTCGGCAGAAAATAGCCGAATGAGGTTCAGGGCCTCGAGGACCTGTCGGTCCGATGGCACATTCTCAAACTCATCGTAGTCGTCGTGATTATCCTCCTCGACCCGGGCAAAAAAGACACCTTTTTTAGTCTAGATGTGTCGCTGGAATGCAAAATTCGATGAATTGGGCGAAGTCACAAATCATAAACGAACACGGATAACACAGCCAACAACAACAAACACAAGATTCTAGAACTCAAGAATCTAGTCTGGCCTAGCGCCGGGAGAAACGCTCTTATATCCGTCGATGGCCGCGCTTATATCCGTAGGGTTTTACTATGTAAAAAATCCGGTGCCCTTGATTCCCACTCTTATATCCGTTGTGCTCTTATATCCGTCGCTCTTATATCCGTCGTCCTCTGTAGTTACAAAGACAACTATTAGGATTTCGTAGACCATAAAATTTATTTAAAATCTTTGTCAACAATTTCGAGAAAAATTTAATCTAATTCTTATTCTGCGGTTTAAGGTGAAATATTGCTTACACTTACGATATAATTAATCAATGTTAAGACAATCGTAATCAGAGCTTAAGGCCGAGGCCGATGGATTCGTAGTCAGCGACGCTAACCACTACACCAATGAGGTGCATCTACACCACCGAGGCGCATTATATATACTATATGTATGTATATATATATATATATATATATATATATATATATATATGATACAACTCAGAATGGTCGCCTGAAGTAACTTTTATATAATACACAGACCGAATGTGCATGTGACAAGGAACCCTCCTAGGATATTAAATTCCACTATAGTCCGAATGAGTAATAGTAAATGGCAAATACTGAAGTTTTTCTTTTTCATGATGGAAGCCCAATGTGGGCAACAGGTTACTAGCAAAGAAACCTCAAAATATAGCTTTCCTCACCATTTTTCTGCTAAGCAGATGAGACCCAGTTTTGAGACAGGGACAGGGTCTAGGGTTTAAAGCTAACCTAGAGAGCTACATTCAGAACCTCGATGTATGCAAGAAACTCTTTGCATTTGTGTGGAATTTAATTAAAATCAAAGAAAAAGGGTAACTATTGTATTTTTAGCCAAAATCCAAAACTTAAACCTCAACCGGCAACTTTGAGCTTCCACTTTCGAGGCATTCAGTATGTACACGATGAGATAAAGGACCTTAAATCTAACCTAAACTATCATACTTAGTAAAAGCAGTAGCAGTATGGAGGCGATAAAAACTGAGCACGATTCAATTAAGAACAAATTAAACAGCTTAGACAATAATTCACGTGCCAATAACTTAATCATAATGGTAGTAGCTGAAATGAATACAGGAACGAACTGTAAAACTAAGATAAAGGAGGAGAACATAATAAAAGATAGGCTGAATTTGGGGAATATCAAGATCAGAAGTGCCTACAGATTAAAGGAATTTAAGACGTCCACATCAGCTATAAAAGTAATATGAGAGGAAGAAACTCACAGAGATTTAATACTCAAAAACAGAAGAAAGCTGAAAGGATAAAAATCTTCTTCAGTAACGACGTATATGAAGAAACTCATAAAATACGTAAAGAAAAACTCCTTAAACTCATAGAAGTGAGAAGGCTCAGGAAAGCTGCCTACTTCAACGCAGAATACGTCGATTAAAGGAGTTCACCTTGTTAGTGAAAGAACATTCCAGGTTGTAAAAGCTATGAAAAAGCCAGTCGAAAGTCATCACACAGGCGGCCTGCGAATAACAATCTCTTCAGTCGACTTTACTATTCTCGACTCAACTAGGCGGTAAGGGGGCGTCCATAAATGATGTCACGCTTTTAGGGGGGTCTGTAATTTTGTGACCTTTTATGACAGAGGGGAGGAGGGGTCTAAAATTTTTGTGACATCACAAAACATTTTTTGGGAGCAGGTGTAGTTTACGTCCATCTGACGCAAAAGGGGACAAAAACTACACTAGGTCAAAGTTGGGGAACGTAAATTACACTAGGATCTTTAGGAGATATTTTTTAAATGAATCCATCAAATAAAACCTTAAAACGAACGAAAATATTACGACTTAACCTAACCAATCGTCAATATATATATATATATATATATATATATATATATATATATATATATATGCACTAAAATCACAAAATAACACGTGACCTTATTAATAAGCAAACAACCACAGGGAAAAGGAAACACAAAGTCCGAGCGCTTTCGTGATATATTCACATTATCAAGGAGGAACAGAAAAATCATTTTTCTGTTCCTCCTTGATAATGTGAATATATCACGAAAGCGCTCGGACTTTGTGTTTCCTTTTCCCTGTGGTTGTTTGCTTATATAATTATATATATATATATATATATATATATATGAACCATTCTGAGTTCATTCCCATATATATATATGGTTATTGTTTCACCATATGTATAGATGTATGAAGTGGGATAGTTCTAAAGCGCTAGTTAAAAACATATAATTGAAAGGAATATTCTAGAATGTGCATTTATCCATTTTAAAAATCATTTCAATAACAGTGCGGGAATGTATAAAACTGACAATACCCTGTTAAAATACCTTTTGCCTCTAATCAACTCTTGTTAATCATGTGCTAATCTTTTTGTTTTTCTGTCCCGTTGTATATATTTTTGTCATCTCGCCTTCTCTCTTCATTCCCTGACGAGGTGTACTTTTGAATACACGAAAGGCCTTGGAATCAGCTTTCTTTTTCCTTGAGGGTTTGCATCATATATATATATATATATATATATACACACATATATATATATATATATATATATATATATATATATATATATATATATATAGTTACCAATTTATAGTTATGAATTTATGATTATGTTTAATGCGTAAATCGGTACTATAAGGAATGATATTTATAATTACGGCTATAAGTGATTTTTACTAATAATTATAATCAATGATGAATGCTTTGGCCGAGGTCACCAGATCTTTTAGATCAAAGAATGTTATTAATTAAGTTATTAATTAGGTTGATTGATTGATAGAATGAGTTTTCTTCCTTTATTACACAAAATAACGATTTATGAATGAGATAGAAACATGTCGTTTACAGTTACAATAATGTATACACTAGAAGTAATAACGCGCGAGGTAAATGATTAGTCTTTATATAAAGTTAGGTGAATGACAACGTGGCCAGCGGGGCCCTGCACGAATGGTGTTTACATGGTGGTAGCTCGTGGGTCACTGAAGCTGGTGTTCGAAGGGAAAGAAATCGAGGTGCGTCCAGAAGTCCTTGTAACGAAGTTGAAGCGTGTGGCAATGCATGAGGATATGCCTTGAGTGAATCCTCGCGATGTGACGTCATCTTAGTCGTGTTTGTATGACGTTATCTTGATCGTGTTTGAGTTGATGAGTTATATTGCTAATTGTGTTGATGGTATATTGCTAAGGTGTTTGCAAACGTCTCTGCATGTTCAGTTGGTCACTATATATATATATATATATATATATTATATTATATTATATATATATATATATATTGACGATTGGATAGGTTAAGTCGTAATATTTTCGTTAGTTTTAACGTTTCATTTGATTAGGTATACGCGGACAAAGTTGGGGAACGCAAACTACACTAGGATAATGTAGGAGAACGTAAACTACACTTGGCACCACAGGGGAACGTAAACTACACTTGCTCCAATTTTTGCGTTATGTTCACAGTTTGAAAAGTTTAATGTAAAAACTAAAATATTGATAGGATTCTTTTTGTCGACTAGAGTAATATTATGTAGCTGAAAAACGTAAATTTTCATACATCTGGCTGCTTGCATTGCTAGATGTTAACAAAAAAGCTACTATTTGAATGAATTTTTAAATAAATAGATTTTATTTCACTGTATTTTTTTTACAATTTTACATATAGTTTGTGACTCTGACAAAGGGGGGAGGGGTCTAAAAATTCAAAATTTTGCGTGACATCATTTATGGACGATCCCTAACTTTTTATTTTTGTATTCTGTATTCAACGAAATTGTTTGTGAACTACTGATAAAATGGGTTTCGACGATAAAGACTTTCATAATATATGACCCGATACAATCATTTCAATTCATTAACAAAAAATTTTATATTAACTATAGAGTATTTTGAACAGAAATCTGGTGTAGGCAATTGTATGGTCTCATCGATGTGCGAGTTTTAATGCCTTTGTTTTACAAAAAGATATTTATAAAGTGCTAAATCTAAATATTCGGAGCTTACCTAGGAACTATAACTACTTATTGGCCTTTTTGAAAACTCTTACGGTCAAATTTAATGTTATAATTCTCGCTGAAACCTGGGGATCACCGAAGATCCGTCACCCCAGCCTTTTTTAGTTAGCTTTATAAGGCTAACTAACGAAAATATCACGACCTAACCTAAACAATCGTCAAGGACGTACAGTTGACCTAACGATTGGTTAGGTTAAGTCGTGATATTTTCGTTAGTTAGCCTTATAAAGCTAACTAGAAAAGGCTGGGGTGACCGATCTTCAGGTGATCCAAACCTGGTTAAATAGCAATATTAAAAACCTGTATAATATAGATAATTATGTTGCTTATCTTACTGCAAGAGATGGTCAGGTTTGAGGAAGGGGGTATCTCTGTGTATGTACATAAAACATACTACCCTAACGAAGTATTTTCTCTATGTAATAATGATACTGAAAACCTGATTGTTGATATAAAAGGCAAAAGTAATGTGTATTCTGTTCATGCGATATATAGACCACCTAATACTTATTTCAATAGCTTTTTAATTCACTTAGATAATATGTCCAACTTCCATTAATCGAATGCCATAGTTGCAGGTGATTTCAACATTAATTTGCAATCTGAAACAATCGCTCATAAATTTTTAAACTAACTCAATTCTGAATTGAATTGAATTGAATAACCTTTATTAATAATAAAATAAATACAATCGTTTCAATTTACAATGACATGAATAATTTTGAAGCTCGACTATTTATTTTATTTAATTTAGTCCTTAAGCTTTAGGCTTTCTGTTTTAGTCATACTACAGTATTACTAAACCCTGCAACTATGGTAATCGAATAACATAATCTACAATTGATAATATATTTGTAAATAGCAGTGCCCTCGTAAATTCTGGAATTATAACCACAAACATCAGTGATTATTATCCTACTTACACTATGTACGAAAACATTGTTCAGGTTGCAGATAAAACAACCATTAATTACAGGATATTTTTAGAGGTTAACAACAGAAAATTTATTGGGGCTAAAGAAAATACTCGATTTGACTGTGACGAACTTAGAAATAATCTAGATTATATGTTTCAGTTCTTCTATGACACTTTATTCCATATTTTTAATTTTTAAGGAGGAAAACAGTTTTGCCCAAAATGTAAATCCATGGATCACTCCAGGAATTATCACTTCAAGAAAGAACAGAGGTAAATTATTCAAATTGCAATTACGAAGAAAAATTCCTAAAGTACAATATATGTAGAAAGAAATTAAGGTACTGGTTAAGTATGCAGTCTACCTCCGATTGGTTAGGTTTAATCATGATATTTTCGTTAAAACTAACGAAAATATCATGACTAAACCTAACCAATCGTCAAGGGCGATTGACAATGGGATGTAAACAAACAATTAGTAAACAAGATAAGAAGCTATAATTAAAAGGTAGACCGCCGAATCGTAGGTTGACCGCATACTTAACCAGCACCGAAATTAAGGATCACCTGAAGATCAGGGCCCCCAGCTTTCTTTAGTTAGCCTTATAAGGCTAACTAACGAAAATATCACGACTTAACCTACCCAATCGTTAAGTCAACTGTACGCCCTTGACGATTGGTTAGGTTAGGTCGTGATATTTTCGTTAGTTACCCTTATACTCAAAATCAAAATTGCAAAATTATATAACTATTATAACAATCAATTTTCCGAACATAAAGGAGACATGAAAAACACTTGGACAATCATAAATAGTCCTCTCGGAAACCAAATTAAGAAAAATTCAATAAAGTAAATGTTAATAAAGAAAGTACTAATGATACTTCTGTTGCAGACTCTTTAAATAACCATTTTACTTCAATAGCTGATAAGCTTTGCTCACAGTTACTAAATAATGATCACTCACCTTTAAAATACATGCCACCCAGCCCACCAAATTATTTCTTTTTTGTTTCTGTTACCTCTATTGAAGTCCAGAATATTATTGGTAAATAAATAATAAAAAAAAACATTCATAACATTCCTGTATCTACAATGAAGCTTGTTGATAAGATATCTGAAACTTTGGTTAAAATTATGGAGCAAGTGTAGTTTACGTCCCCCTGTGGTGCCTAGTGTAGTTTACGTTCCCCTACATTATCCTAGTGTAGTTTACGTTCCCCTACATTATCCAAGTGTAGTTTACGTTCCCCTGCATTACCCGAGTGTAGTTTGCGTTCCCCAACTTTGTCCGCGTATACCTAATTAAATAAAACGTTAAAACTAACGAAAATATTACGACTTAACCTAACACCTCGGTGGTGTAGTGGTTAGCGTCGCTGACTACGAATCCATCGGCCCCGGGATCGAGACCCGTTGACGGCAGCCGGCGCGCAGCAAAACCCAACTGTTCATCCTTCCACACAATAAAGAAAGTGGTTAATAAAGAAAGTGGTTGGTAGATAAATGGGTACCCTGGGTGGCCTAGTGGTTAAGACACTGAGCTGCTGGTTGGGCGTGGTTCGGATTCCACGTTAAACTGTAGGTCTAAGGTGGAGTGAAAAGCTTGACCTTCGTCAGAATGAACAATTCGGGCGGAAGCTAACCAAAGGTGTGTATATATATATATATATATATATTGACGATTGGTTAGATTAAGTCGTAATATTTTCGTTAGTTTTAACGTTTTATTTGATGGATTCATTTAAAAAATGTCTCCTAAAGATCCTAGTGTAGTTTATGTTTCTAACTTTGACCTAGTGTAGTTGTGTCCGCTTTTGCGTCAGGGGGACGTAAACTACACTTGCTCCAAAATTATCAATCAAAGTATTTCCAAAGTAATATTCGCATCAAAGCTATAAACTGGTTGTATAATACCCCTTTTTAAGAGGGGTGATCCTGCACCAGCAACTAATTACAGGCCAGTGTGTTCATTGTCTGTGTTCGGTGAAGTTTTAGAAAATATTGTAAAAAGCACAATGCAGCGATATTTAGAATCTTACGGTTTATTATTTACAAATCAATATGGCTTCCGTAATAACAAAACAACGGAAATGGCTATTTTAAATCTTATGGGAAGTGCAAATATAGCTAAAGAGAACAAAGAAATAAATTCAGTGGTGGGCACGCGCAACAATTTTTGTAGCGCCGCAACCGCAACCGCAACTCTGCTGAAATAGTTGCGCCGCACGCGCAAGCGCAACCCTTTTCAAAAAGTTGCGCCGCAAGCGCAAGCGCAACCAAAAATGTTGCGCCGCAAGTTGCGCCGCAACTTTTTGCGGCGCAACTGCCCACCTTTGTTCAAATAATGATATCAGTATTTATGGATTTGAGTAAGGCGTTTGATGTAATAGACCATAATATTCTACTTAATAAAATATATTATTACGGTTTTAGAGGAGCAATCAGTGATTGGTTTAATAGTTATTCGTTCAATAGATATAATTTGGTGCTCCTTTAGTATGCGGTCTACAGACAAATTCACACTTTAGTATGCGGTCTACACCAATTTGTTTTTTAAATGTAGTTAAAGAAGGTTGAAATGACAATCTTACTCGAAAAAAATTTATTGAAAAGTTAAAAACAAAAAATTTAAATGTAAGGAAAAAAATTTATTGAAAAGTTAAAAACACAAAAAGTTTAAATGTAAGTATACCTTCTTAGCTTGTTTACTAATTGCTTGTTTACATCCCAATGTCAGTCGCCCTTGACGATTGGTTAGGTTTAGTCATGATATTTTCGTTAGTTTTAACGAAAATATCTTGACTAAACTTAACCAATCGTAGGTAGACCGCATACTATAGTAGCACCGGCAATTGAATTGTTTACAACTTTACTGCTTCCAATTTCTCAAGCTACTGATGTTAAACAATCATTTTGAATTTCAAGGTCAAATAGGGTCTAAGTCATGTGAGTGAGTCATTTAGCGAAAAAAAAGAGCGGCAGAATGCGTGAGCAGGCACAAATTTAACAAAAAAAACCTGTAGACTGCACTTTGAAAAAAGTAGAGCGCGGCAGAATTTGTAGACCGCGGCAGAATTTGTAGACCGCATACTAAAGGAGCACCTATAATTTTGTATCAGTAAATAAGGCTTGCTCATCTAAAACGCTTGCCAAACATGGTGTACCACACTACCACAGTGCTCAGTCTTGGGTCCACTGTTATTTTTATTATATATAAATAACCTTCCACGCTCATCTGATATACTTCATAATGTTTGCAGATGATATAACTGTTGTTGGGTTCCAAATTTCGGATTACCTGAAGATCAGGGCCCCCAGCCTTCTTTAGTTAGCCTTATATGGCTAACTAACGAAAATATCACGCCTTAGGTTAAGTCGTGATATTTTAGTTAGTTAGCCTTATAAGGCTAACTAACGAAGGCTGGGGACTCTGATCTTAAGGTGATCTCAAATTTCTCCCGGGGTGACGTTCCTTCCCCGGTGACCCCAAGAATGAAAAAATTCCATTCTTTCGTTGCTCCGCTCGTGGGTGGGTGACGACAGGAATTTTTCACTTGATGTGGTAACGTGAACCCAGTGATGACTTTCTTCCTATTAGTTTCTCACTTGAACTCTTCAATTAAGTAACTACCATTGTTTATCGTTGTAATATTTTCAGAATTTACCTTTAACTGTTATAAAAAATATTGAAGTATTTTACCTTTAAACCACAAATATAAACTTCCAGTTTTATTTTGAAACATCGTTGTTTTATACTTTTAATCTTATGTTCTTACACGGAGTATATTAAATTACACTTACGTTATACAATTAATAACGGGGAATGGATTTTGATCGGAATTCAAGTAGGCCTAAGGAAATGAAGAATATGGCCTAGCGCCGGGCAAGAGTAGGCCTAGCCCAGGAAGGAAAGTTTCCTTTCAATATGCCCTAGGAGAAAACTGAAATTTACTTTACTTGCCTAAGTTCATTTTAAAAGTGAGCCCCATTTCCCACGGCACGATGGGAATATTAAAATAAAATGACAAGTGAGGTATGGAAAAACTATACACGCCTGTCATACAGTTTACAACAAGGCCTAATTCAAACCCAGACCTAAACACGCCTGGAATACGTTACCGTGTGCTGTACCTTTGTTAGAATTTAATGCAAAATATTAACTTATTGCATTGAATAACTACAAATTGCCTCGGGTTTTGGGATAAAACCCACTGGGAATAGGGAAGATTGCCGTTGGTGGAACTAAAGAACAAAAGAATATGCAGGCATTGGGCTCACATTAACAAGAAGTAAGAAAGCATTTTTTCGTACAAAAATTCTCCATCACATTCACTCATGAAAACTATTTCGAAAAGAGAAGTAAGGAAAATATGTAAATTATACGTCTGGTGATTTTCCGTCTGCAAACGTAAGGAAGAAAGAATTATAACTCGGGGCTAGCTAGTTGGAAGTGTTGCTTTAGACAAGAAAGATGTGTCTTTCTACAAATTCTGAGTAAAAAAATTAGCAAAATAATAGGATAGGCCTATCCCAGTGAAACAATTAGGAGTAGTGGTTTCCTGTGTTAATTGAACTTACAAACTCTCCTTGCGTAACCTAATTGCCTACATCCAAAGAGAAAAAGTGGGCAACCATCCCAAGAAGTATGGTTTTTGCTTTTTACCATTGAGCTGCACTAAATACTGAATGCAAATACATTTAATATTTTAACTGAAAAAATACTTAACATGGTCTTTTGAAGACCTACACACACACACACAACTTTTTAACGAAAATAAATAGGCTTTTTGCCGTCGAATCTAGGCATCAATTTGGAGGTCCGGTGCTAGTGTCTCCGAGCAGCTGATACAATTAGAAAACGGATTAAATCTGCTGGAAATTTTCATCGGATCGCAGGTCGAAAGCAATCAACCATAGGCCTATATAGTTTTTTCATATGCTCATCTGCTCACCCAGATGCCCGGTAGACTAAATTGGTCTGTCGGTTGGGAGCCTCTTGATGAATCCTCTCCATGCAGCACGATCTTGGCAAATGTCTTCCGCTGCTCTCAACTCCGTTCCTGTTCTTGAAACAATCCTTTTAATTCCGTCGATCCATCTAGTTCTGGGTCTGCCAACAGGTCTTTTACCTTGTGGATACCAATCATGTATTCGCTTCAGGTCTCTTGTTGGCGACATTCTTCTTAAGTGGCCATACCATCTTAATTGGCTTCGTTCAACTTGCATCACAATTGGTTTTATATTTAAAGTGTTTCTTATGCTAGTATTTCTAATTCTGTCTCTTTTTGTCACGCCAAGAATGAGTCAAGGACCCTCATTTCTGCCGTTTGCAGCTTACTCTTTAATTTTTCAGTTAAAACCCGTTTCACTGCCATGTAGGAGTATCGGTTTGAAAATAGTGTTGTAAATGTGAACTTTAATTTTTCTGGGAATATTTGCATCTTTTAGGAGAGGATAAAGGGCACCAATGTTCTTACTGAATTTGGAGATTCTGTTAGTAATTTCAGGTTCCATAGTTCCATCTGATGCTATTACACTGCCAAGGTAGGTAAATTTGTTAACACTCTTTATGTTGTTTCTATTTATAGTTATTCCTCCATCTGCTACATTTCGTCCAACTACCATGTACTCTGTCTCAGCTTTAGACCGTATCGCTTAAGAGCATTATCCCACTGTGTCATTACGTTCTCTAGCATCAATCTACTACTTGCTGTCTGTGCTACATCATCTGCATATGCAAAACGCTCAGTCACTCCATCCCTTTGACCCACTTTTCTGATCACTTTATCCATATATATATATATATGACAAAAAAGGACTGGAGACAGGACACTTCCCTGCCTGACGCCAGCATTTATATCAAAGTAATTCTTTCCTCCTATGATGGTACTCTTGTGGTCTTTGTATGTACTTTTTATCGCACTGAGAAGCCTCTGAGTTACACCTGCATTATTTATAAAACATTCCACATCTGTCCTCTGGGGACTCTGTCAAAAGCTTTTTCCAAATCAAGGAAGCACAGATGTTGTTCCCTGTCGTATTCCCAGTTTTTCTGAAGATAGATTCTCAGAGCTGATATTTGGTCAGTGGTGCCCCTGCCAAGTCTAAAGCCACACTGATTCTCCGACAGGCCTTCTTCTATTACAGCTCTTACGAGTAATCTTATCTCCAGAACTCTCTCGTATACTTTTTCCATGTGACAAATGCTCTGTTGGATCACCTTTTTGTTTGAAAGTAGGGCATATAGTTGATTTGCTCCATTCTGAGTGGACATCTCCCGTCGCCCATGCTAGGATGAAGATGGTGTGAAGAGATTCAATCATCTTGGGGCCTCCTG
Source organism: Bathynomus jamesi (assembly GCA_023014485.1). Taxonomy (NCBI): domain Eukaryota; kingdom Metazoa; phylum Arthropoda; class Malacostraca; order Isopoda; family Cirolanidae; genus Bathynomus; species Bathynomus jamesi. The sequence continues at coordinate 746,106 of JAJOZX010000637.1, read as the reverse complement.
CTTTTACGGTCTCTATTGGTATGAAATCAGGACCTGGGGATTTATTGTTCTTCTTCGATTTTAGTGCTTCATTTATTTCCTGTATCGTTATTTCTTGCTCTACTACATGGTCTGCTTGAACCTGTTGTATGCGATTAAGTTCTATTTCTTGGTCTGCATTCAGGAGCTCCACAAAATATTCATTCCATCTGTCGTTGATATTTTTAATGTCAGTTAAAATATTGCCCTCCTTATCTTTTATGCTCGCTGAGGATCTTTCATGTTCTCTCCTTCTACATCTTTTTGCCATGCTGTACATCAGTTTTCTAGTATTTTTAAAATCAGCTTCGAGATCTTCGCCAATTCTCTTCCACATTTCTCTCTTCGCTTGTCTTTTCGTTTGGTTTACTCTTTTTCTCTTTACCACATATTCTCTTCTACTTTGTGGGGTTTTGAGTTTTGTCCAGGTACAGAAGGCCTTTTCTTTTGCTTCCACTGCAGCCTTTATCTCCTCTGTTCACCACGCAGGTTTTTCTTCTTTTTACCCCCTACACTCACCACACCTATTACTTCTGTCTGAATTTGTTGGATGAGGGTTCTGAAAGCATGCCATTTTTCCTCCAAAGTGTTGCCCCTGATATTTTCACTCTCAGCATTTATCTTCCGTTCAATGTCTGACTTGACATCGCTTATATTTTCCACTTGCACTCTCTGACGTTTGGGTTTTCTTGGCAATAATGGCATATGTATCTTGAGTTTGCGTTTAAGTAGCCTATGGTCCGAGTCAAGTGAGATTGAGGGGATAGCTTTTACGACTTTTATTATAGATTTTCTATTTGTGATGGTGAAGTCTATTTGTGTTCTTTGGTTGTATCTTCCAATTTGATTATTGTGTCTATACCAAGTGTATTTATGCAACTCCTGATGCTGAAAGAAGGTATTCATTATGAATAATCTGTTTCTAAGGCAGAAATCTATCAACATCTCTCCCTCTCTTCGTTTCTTGTTCCTATTCCAAGGTGTCTTCCAACCTCTTCGAAAGTGTCACTGCCTATATGGCCATTCAAGTCTCCTATAATGATGATGTCACTGTCATTGGGCAATGTATCGAAAGTGTTCTGGAGATGTTCGTAGGACTCCTGCTTTTCTTCACGGGTTCTACCTTGTTGAGGGGCATATGTTTGAATAACTGATAATCGGTAGCCTCTCAATTTCATTGTTACGGCCATTACTCGTTCGTTTACATATTTGATATTTTCTATTTGATATTTTCTACCTGAATGCGCTATTCGTAGTTTAGCGTACATGTGCACACAGCTTGGGTCAAACAAGTAAGGGCCTGAGCTCGGGATCACGAATTCTATAGGAGCACTCGGTGAACTAATAGTGTTCAGCGGGTTAACTGTAATAAAGCAGCTATGTTCTATAGATGTTTGTATAGGTGGCATATCAAAGAGGGTCAGCTCCGATTTACAACATTGCGAACTACTCGGATGGATGAAACGTATAATGATACCTCTCTCGGCAAGTAGCAATCAGTCTATGACCCACGAGCGCAACGTCCTTAGCTTATATCAGTTAAAAATGTGGTTAACCATAGGTTTAATGCGCTTAGAACATTTCTTTTTTTTAGTCCTTTTGCGTTTAACGCCAGGAGTTGGTCACGCCATGGTCACGAATGGATCTTCTCTCTCTCTCTCTCTCTCTCTCTCTCTCTCTCTCTCTCTCTCTATATATATATATATATATATATATATATATATATATATATATATAAATTTGAGAATCTGGGAGTGGCAGCTTGAAAACGTTTTGAGTGTCCTTTAATCCGGTCATCAAAATCTGGCAACCCAAGGCGCTAGGAGTCACGTATGTTTTCTAAATTCATCTTAGGCCTATATGAACTTTTAAATCTGACTGTATGTTATGTTTTCCAATTAAATATAAATTAATTTATTTTATATTTATTAATAAACCCCAAATTTTCAATCCCAACACTGTCTTTTTCTTGTAAAGATGATAATTCAGTTAAGAACATATTTAAATCAGAATTTATCAATGTAATGAAATGGTTGACCACCAATAAACGCTTCCTAAACACTAGTAAAGCAAATTCCATAATTTTTACAAATAAACAAAATGTGTATCTTGATGAACTAAATTTGTTGAAATCGTTGTAAAGGAGTGTACTGTAACAGTTTCTTGGTGTAATGCTAGACAAGAATTTGTAGTGGAGTGATCATGTAAATTATACCTCAAAAGAAATTTCAAGGAGCGTTGCTATAATATTTAAACTTAGAAATGTAGTACCTAAACAGGTTTTATTAACTCTGTATCATACTCTTGTTCTTCTTTATATAACGTACTGCACCCTTGTTTGGGGAAACTCCGCTAACAATGCTTTAAACAGCATTTTTGTCATCCAAAAACGAGCAATAAGGTTATTATCTGATGCTGAGATGCTGATTTCCATGATTACTCTAGTATATTATTTAAAGAGCTAAACTACTAAAGCTCAAAGATGTAATTAAACTGGCACATTTTATTTTATTTACAAGTGTAAGAACAAAATTATTAACTCACAATGGATAAATAAATATTATGTAACGCATCAAGAAATCCACTCGTATCAGGCCAGACATAGCTGTTACTGTATTTCTCAATTTAGATTGTCTTCATCTCAAAAACTACCCATTTTCATTGGATTGAAACTATGGAATGATTTAAATGTGAAAAAAAATATTATGAATGTAAGTGCGTTTAAAACCAAGTTGAAATCTCTATTAATAATGGAACACTGATAAAAATTTAGGATTAAATGTACATTTACTCTATTCTTTATTCATTTCTCGTGTGTAATCTAGGATTAAATGTACATTACTTGTTATTCTTCATCTCTCATGTATAATATAGATTTCTTTATACAGGGTGGTCCAAAAGTCCCTATCTACTTTGCTGAAATAATAGTATTTTAGGATAAAAATTTAGTGACATAATTATTAGATGTATATTTATTTATCAAGCTTAGGTCTAAGATTCGACGTGAGCACCATCAGTGTCTCTGCAAATCTCAAATCTGTCCACTGCATTGCGGAACACATTCTCATGCATCTCTCTGGTTATTTTAGCGACTGTCGCGACACTGCGGGTTCGCAGATCCTGCGGGTCTGTAACTCTTGTTTTGTAAACCTCAGACTTTATAAAGCCCCACACAAACAAGTCTAATGGTGTTAAATCCGGAGATCATGCTGCCCAGGGCCTGTTTCGACCACTTCCAATCCAGCGATTTGGTAACAACTCATCAAGGTACGCCCGAACGATGTTTGTATAGTGATATGGAGCTCCATCTTGTTGAAAGACAACAGTGTCGAGAATGCCATCTGAACGAAGCTGGGGTTCATGAAACTACTGAAGCATGTCAAGATAAATTGGCTCTGTTACCATAGATTCTGCAAAGAAAAAAGGTCCATAAATCTTCGATCTTGTCATACCCAACCAGACATTAATTTTAGGAGAATCGCTCTCTCATTTTTAGAACTCGGTTGGGTTTTCACTAGCGCAGATACGACAATTATGTCGATTAACCTTTCCGTATGTGTTGAATGTCGCCTCATTTATTGACCAGCTCGCGAATTGCTTTGTCTGCAGGTGTTGGTTTGTGAAATCATCTTTCGAATTTTTCTCGAATTTCTTTGCACTTCTTCCCTTGGATACGTAGTGTTACTACCATCACACGTTCCTGTACATCCAACATCATATACAACAACATATAATTATTTCACCAAAATAGATAGGGACTTTTGGACCACCCTGTATGGTATTGGTATCATACCTTCAGTAATGACTTTGTATTTGTTTTATATCTATAATAATAACTTAAGATTAATATATACTTTAATAATTAATAATTTTTATTCATAATTTATATATTATTAATGATAATAAGTATCTGTTTTATTTTTAATTAAGAGCCCATTAAAGCCTAAATCTTAAGGGTCAATTTAAATATAATAGAGTACATAGTAAAATTTCACAATTATTTATGCTAAAATGAAAATTGTAAAAATTGTATTTATTTTATCGATAAAGGTTACTCAATTCAATACAATAAAATTGATAATGATTATTTTAAAAGGAATAAAATACTGTTACATAACTGTTGTTCGACTAAGCGACTTATCACGGGTCTAAGAAATTTTCAAATGGCCCGTTAGAGCGATTCTCTCACGGAATTGTTAATGAGAGTAGGCCCTACGGGTTCGTTTGTAAAATGTAGTTTTTCCTGAAATAAATTTGCCTTTTAAATTAATTCTTTCTCCACAATATGGTGTTAAAACATGAATTCGCACTAGCTTTTCTCCCCATTATTATTGCTGTGTTAATTTAATAAACCAGTTAATAGAGAGAATAGAGATCCTCGGACTCTCCCATCACTCAGCGATGCGATGCTATCGTTGTGGCATTGCGGGGCTTGACAGTGGAGATATGCCGACGAGTATGCCGATCAGAACTAGTGTGACTGCAGTTGTGTAGACTTCAATGGTGAAAACATTGAACTTTTTGTATTTGCATGAAATGCTTTATTTCTATAAGTGCTGTACTAGTGAACGTGCTTTTGGGAACCACTTTATAATTCTATTTCTTTGTAATATAAATTTTAAAATTCAAGCGTGTTTCCTAACCTCATATATATATATATATATTATATATATATATATATAATATATATATATATATCTGGGATTGAACTCAGAATGGTCCCCTGAGGCTCTTTCATGATACACACAGACCGTACATGGAACAAGGAACTCTTCTTGGAAAATTAAATCCACTATAGTCCGAATAAGTAATGGTAAATAACAAACACTATAGTTTTTTCTTTTTCATGATGTTAGCCCGACGTGGGCAACGGGTCACTCGCAAAGAGGCCCCAAAAATATAGTTTCCCTCACCACACGTCGGCTAACATCATGAAAAAGAAAAACTATAGTGTTTGTCATTTACCATTACTTATTCGGACTATAGTAGATTTAATTTTCCCAGAAGAGTTCCTTGTTCCATGCACGGTCTGTGTGTATCATGAAAGAGCCTCAGGGGACCATTCTGAGTTCAATCCCATCATGAAACGGACATGTTATGTGCCTTGAAAAGTGGACGCTCAATTTTGCCAGTTGAGGTTTAAGTTTTGATTTTTGGCTAAAAATACAATAGTTACCCCTTTTTCTTTGATGTATTCAATCCGACGCGAATGCAACGAGTTTTTGCTTATATTGAGGTTCTGGATATAGTAGGCTAGGTGTAGCTGTAACCCCTAGATCTTTTCCCAAAGCTGGATCCTATCTGCTTTGCAGATAGCTGGTGAGAGAAGCTATATTTTTGGGGCCTCTCTGCGAGTGACCCTTTACCCACGTCGGCTAACATCATGAAAAAGAAAAAAAAACTATAGTGTTTGTCATTTACCATTACTTATTCGGACTATAGTGGATTTAATTTTCCCAGAAGAGTTTCTTGTTCCATGCACGGTCTGTGTGTATATATATATATATATATATATATATATATATACACACACACACATATATATATATATATATATATATATATATATATATATATATATATATATACACACCATATATATATATATATATATATTATATATATATATACACACACACACACACTGTATACATACAGGGTGTCCATAAGTGTTTACCCTGAAAACAGTATGCTCTCATGTTTTAATGACGAATCTTACATCCGTTTTCGTTTTACAGGTGATCTCGTACACGTATAGAGTTTCTGTGCTGGTGTGTTTCGTCTACCGCATTCGCCGCTAGGAGCGCTGTAGTAGCTGTTCAGTTAAGATGGCGTCTGTGACAGAGAAGGCACAATGTGTTGTGTAGCTTGCAGAAACAAAATCTCCTGTCAGTGTTCAGCGAAGGTTCAGAACAAAGTATGGAAAGAATCCACCTGATGTGAAGTTAATTAAGTCGTGGATGAAAAAATTCTTGGAAACTGGAAATGTGGAAAAGGGAAAGAGCAGTGGTAGACCATCAGTTTCCGATGGGACGGTGGAAAACATTCAAACTGCTATCACACGGTCACCAAGGAAATCGGTGAGGCAAGCTTCATGCCAACTAAAGATACCGAAGTCTACGGTGCACAAGGTGTTACACAAACGTTTGAAGTTACACGCCTACAAGGTACAAATTGTTCAAGAACTGAAGCCTGATGACCGTCCAAAACGTGAACAATTCGCTATTGACATTTTGAACAGCAGTGACGAGGATAATGACTTCTTGTTATGTGTCTGCTTTTCAGACGAGGCTACGTTTCATCTTAGTGGTAGAATCAACAGACACAATGTGCGTATTTGGGGATCGGAAAACCCACGTTTCGTAAGGGAGCATATTCGGGGCAGTCCGAAGATCAATGTCTGGTGTGGACTAATGCATGACCAGATAATTGGTCCTTTCTTCTTCGCTGAGAACACTGTTTCCGCAACTGTGTACCTGGATATGCTCACCAATTACGCCATCCCCCAGCTGCAGGACAGGCAGCCAACTGTCATCTTCCAACAAGATGGGGCACCCCCTCATTGGGCGCATGTTGTTTGTGAAACTCTCGACGCAACATTTCCAAATCGATGGATTGGCAGGAACGGGCCAATCCCATGGCCCCCAAGATCACCAGACATTACCCCGCTGGATTTCTTTCTCTGGGGTCATGTTAAAGATTTGGTTTATGCAACAGTTGTTCCAGATATCAGGACATTGCGAGAACGCATTACGGATGCAATTGCAACAGTTAACCCACAAATGCTGGAAAATGTGTGGCGTGAGTGTGAATACCGTTTAGACATTTTACGTGCCACTAGGGGTGCACATGTGGAAGCTTATTAAGTTCATTAACTATGTATCAAAACTTTATATGTTTATCTACTTATGATTAAAACTGTGTTTGAATACGAGTGTTTATTTAAAAGTTATAGCATGCTTTAATCAGGGTAATCATTTATGGACACCCTGTGTATATATATATATATATATATATATATATATATATATATAAATAAGGAGGAGATTGTACACACCAATCGACCAGGGACGTACTCCGGGAGAGGGGGGGGTGGCGTTAGACAGAAGATAGGGAGTGCTGGAACTCCCGTTTCTCCTGTCACTGTCCTCTTTAGCTGATCTTTTTCCGTGTCTCATCTACCCTGTGAGCAGTCCAGCATGCTCTCAAACACACACTTCTCTTCCTATTCCTCACTACATACACATGCATCTTACACACTACATAATCTTTTCAAAATTAAAAAAAAAAAAATGGCATAAATTTCACGAGCCTCGGAGCCCCCTCGGGAGGGGACCATAAATGTCCCTACTTCTGGCTCCCCCCCTTGCCGATACCGGGAACACAGACCCGGGCAACGTGGCTGGATCTGCTACCGCCCATTCGAGATGTTCTGGACCTCTGTCTGATTCACTTTTCATAAACTTCTGCAACATTCGTGGCCTTTTCTCAAATTTTCAATCTATTGAACACCACCTCTCCTCCCCTAAACCTCATTCTCTTTTCCTCACTGAAACTCAGGTGTCTGGGACGACTGACAGCAACCCCTTTTCTGTACCCTCTTACTTTCCGTATACTCAATTTCACTCCAAAGGTGGATGTTGCGTATATGTACTCAATGACCTAACTTGTTCATGTATTCCCGAACCCGAATCTTCCGAATTCTATACCCTCTGGCTACGGCTTACATGCCAATTTTAAACTAAATACATCTGCGCTGTTTACCTTTCTCCTAATTCTACTGATTATCCCAAATTCTTTGACTACCTCACTTCCAAAGTGGAATACATTCTTTCCCGCTCTCCCAATGCTGAAATCTCCATTTTAGGCAATGTCAATGTTCACCACCACCTTTGGCTTTCCTCCCATTTTACTGACATCCCTGCTGAACTAGCTTACAACTTTTCTATCCTAAATGACCTAGAGCAGATTGTACAGCACCCCACTCGTATCCCCGATAGCCTTGGAGATAGGCCCAACATTCTGGATTTATTTCTTACCTCTCATCCTTCTTCTTACTCTGTGAAACTTTTCTCTCCTTTGGGCTCCTCCGATCACAATCATATATTTGTTTCCTGTCCTATCGCTCCAATTCGGCCTTTGGATCCTCCCAGGAGGAGTCGCCTTTGGCACTTCGACGCCGCTGATAAGGAGCCCCTTAGGCAGTACTTCTGTGATTTCCCCTGGAATGATTATTGCTTCCGTGGACCTTCTGGGTGTGCAGAGTGCATCACAGAGGTGATTTTCTCGGGCATGGAGGCGTACATTCCATATTCTATTCCTACTACTAATGCAAAAAAACCTTGGTTTAACTTTACCTGTTCTAATGCTATCCGCAACAGAGAGGAGGCTTTCAGAAGGTACCGTCGTCATCCACCAACTCCTGACTCTCACTCAGCTTATATTTCTGCCCGGAATCGTGCAAAATCTGTTCTTCGACTCGCCAAAAATTTCTTCACCCGACAAAAATGTGAAAATCTATCCAATTCTAATTATTCTTACTCTTTCTGGCATCTAGCTAAAAACCTCTTCAACAACTTTAGTTCCTCTCCTTTCCATCCTCTTTTCATTCCGACGTCACAGTTATCGTCTCTTCTCCTGACAAAGCTGAACTATTCGCTCAAACTTTCGCTTACAATTCAACCATGGACGATTTCGGTGCTGTTCCTCCATCTCCTCCCCCCTCTGACTTTATTATGTCTGAAATTAGAATCTCTTCGAAAGATGTTTTTCTGCCCTATCTGGGCTCAACCCTCGGAAGGCGTATGGTTCTGATGGTGTTCCTCCTGTTGTTTTTAAGAACTGTGCTTCTGTGCTGACACCTTGCATAGGCAAACTCTTTCGTTTTTGTCTCTCACCTGGTACTTTTCCTTCCTGCTGGAAGTTCGCTTTCATTCAGCCTGTCCCAAAGAAGGGTGACTGCTCTTAACCCTCCAACTATCGTTCAACTGTATGAAAATAAAAACCCACTCTAATAGACAGAGTTTATTTCCACAACAGTTTCGACGCCCACTGGCATCCTCCTCGGGTGGATACAGAAACACGAATCGTGTTTCTGTATCGTGTTTCTGTATCCACCCGAGGAGGGTGCCAGTGGGCGTCGAAACTGTTGTGGAAATAAACTCTGTCTATTAGAGTGGGTTTTTATTTTCATATTTTGACCTTCACGTAGAAAAAAGTGAAGTTTTTTTTGCATTTATTATCGTTCAACTGCTTTGATTTCTTGCCTTTCTAAAGTTTTTGAATCTATCCTTAACAGGAAGATTCTTAAACACTTTTTTCTCACAATCTTCGTTCAGATCGTCAGTATGGATTCCGCAAGGGACGCTCTACTGGCGATCCTCTTGCATATCTCTTTGACTTCTGGTCATCCTCCTTTCGGGACTTCGATGAAACTTTTGCTATTGCGCTAGACATATCGAAAGCTTCTGATACAGTCTGACACTATAAACCTTTTATTTACAAACTGCCCTCCTTCGGTTTCTATCCTTCTATCTGTGCCCTCATCTCTAATTTCCTTTCTGGCTGATCTATAGCTGCAGTTGTAGATGGCCACTGTTCTTCTCCTAAAGCCATTAACAGTGGTGTTCATCCATTCTTTTCCTTTTATTTATTAATGATCTTTTAATTCGAACTTCCTGTCCTATTCACTCCTATGCTGATGGTTCCACTCTTCACTTCTCCAACCGCTTCACAAAGCGTCCCTCTCAACAGTCACTCCATGATTCACGTACGACGGCTGTGGAGCACCTGACCTCTGATCTTTCTGCTATCTATGATTGGGGCACAGAAAATCGTGTGGCTTTCAGTGCTTCAAAACCTCAGTTCCTCCATCTGTCTATTCGTCACAATCTTCCACACAACTATCCCCTTACCTTCAACAACACACAACTCAATCCTTCCTCTTCTCTTAACATTCTTGGCATTTCCTTTTCTCTTGATCTTTCCTGGAAAGATCACATATACTCTCTTTCTAAAACAGCTTCCAAGAGGTTAGGTGTGCTGTACCGCCTCCGCAGTTTCTTCACCCCCCACTCAGTTGCTGTCTCTATACAGGGGTCTTGTTCCCCCTTGTATGGAGTGTGCTTCTCATGTGTCGAGTGGTTCAACCCACACAGCCGTACTTAACCAGGTGGAATCAAAGGCTTTTCATCTCATCAATTCCCCGCCTCTTACCGATTGTCTTCAATCTCTTTCTCTTCGCCCCAATGTTGCCTCACTCTCTCTTTACTATCGCTATCATAACGGACATTGCTCTTCTGAACTTTCTAACTGGATGCCTCCTCCTTTAAGGAGAACACGCAGTACCAGACTTTCTACACTTTCTCATTCCTTTTCTATCCAACTATCGGTTAATCGGTATTTTCAGTCTTTCATCTACTCAACCGGTCAACTCTGGAACAATCTTACTCAATCTATCATTCCTCCTGTCTATGACCTCCCATCTTTCAAACGTAGAGTGTCTAGGTATTTCAAAAACCCTGGACCTTAATTTTGGTTCTCTTCTTCTTCTATGGGATGGGCGCTTTTGCGTCATTTGCCCTTGGCCCCTCCTTCCTGCATAAAATATATATATATTATATATATATATATATAATATATATATATATATATATGGGATGAATTTCATAATTAAACACATGAAATGAATGAATGATGCAAATCCACAAGGAAAAAGAAAAATTATTCTAAGGCCTTTCGTGTATTCAGAAGTACACCTCGTAAGGGAATGACGAGATGTACTTCTGAATACACGAAAGGCCTTGGAATCAATTTTCTTTTTCCTTGTGGATTTGCATTATATATATATATATATATATATATATGAGTGAGAGGAGATTCAGAAGCAATGAATTTTATTGAGAATCAACATTAAAATCGGATTCATGCTTAAGGATTGCACTATTTTGTATATGCAAATTTTGAGCTGAAATTAAATACTGGATAAGTATTTAAGTTTTGCAGGAACCACTTAATAAAAAATTTACGTATTCTAAAGCAAACATTTAAGAGAGTTCACAAAATAGGCTATAAAGTATGATTCCAGTTAATTAATTAACTTCGTGACTGTGTGAACAATTCACCGTCGATTAAACATGAGAGAGACATCTTAAGGCAAGAGTTTACTTAAAGTTTATACAGTTTATACAAAGTTTATACAAAGTTAAAAATTAGGACTATGCGCCACATACAATCTAATTCAAACTATGTACTCTGTATTACGTACGATCTACTGTAATTCAAATTCAACCTTTGGCATTTCAAGCGGAAAAACAGCGATTTTCCCAAAGTTTACCAATAAAGCAACGACCACAATTCCGAGAGAAAATCGTTCCAACTAGATGGCCCTAATTAAGCCAATCGACCAACGATTACTGACGATGAAATGCAAAACAGAAAAATAAAAATAAAAATCTGTAAAAAAGAAAGTTAATTGCGCCACACAGTATAAAATAAAAACTGGACACACACATTAGGATTTATAATTATGTTATCAAATTTCAGATCGATTAAGATTGGAAAATGAAACGACAGATCGGCTCCATAATGAATTACAACCGAAATCGAACTAAATTATTCTCTCTCTCTCTCTCTCTCTCTCTCTCTATATATATATATATATATATATTATATATATATATATACACACACACATATATATAATATATATATATATATATATATATATATATATATATATATATATATGGGATGAATTTCACAATAAAACACGTGAAATGAATGAATGCTGCAAACCCACAAGGAAAAAGAAAAACGATTCCAAGGCCTTTCGTGTATTCAAAACTACACGAAGGTGTAGTTTTGAATACACGAAAGGCCTTGGAATCGTTTTTCTTTTTCCTTGTGGGTTTGCAGCATATACATATATATATATATATATATGCTCGTTTGTACGTGCTTGTTCCTGGAGGTTTCACGTGCGCCCTCCCGGCCCTAGCACCCAAGGATGATGGGGCTCGACCCTGCAGTCCTTGTCATCCTTGGTCTTTTTCCACTTCGACTGTCCCCTCCACCCTTTCTTTTTCCTCTGTCTTTCCTCTCACTTTTTCTTTGTTTTCCCGCTGAGATATGCCCTTTTAAATAGAGGCGAATCGGTTCTTCCCGAACTTAAAAAAAAAAAAAAAAAAAAATATAATATATATATATATATATATATATGTATATACGAAAGGCCTTGAATACACGAAAGGCCTTGAATACACGAAAGGCCTTGGAATCGTTTTTCTTTTTCCTTGTGGGTTTGCAGCATATATATATATATATATATATATATATATATATATATATATATATATTACTGTACAGCAAGGAACAGAAGAATAAATAGCTGGTACAAGTTGTAGTTTTATTAGGAAGCATTTCAGAAAATTATTTCCATGTTCATTGCTAAAATTTTGAACATGAACAAATAATTATGAAATGTAACAATCGTTAAATATGATGAAACAAAAAGGATATGAGAGATGCTAAGATATAAAAGTAAATAAATAATTGAAATATTTACAAAGTAGTTACGTAGGAATATACTTATTAAATAATTTATTAGTTGGACTTATCAGAATTTAGTGGGAGGTTAGAAATGGAGGTTGCAGAAAGGAGATCTATTAAATTTAACGGAAAGCGGATGATACGTTCTTCATTTCAGAAGGGTTTGGTTTTATATTTTAGCATCTCTCATATCCTTTTTGTTTCATTATATTTAACGATTGCTACATATCAGAATTATACGTTAATGTTCAAAATTTTAGCACTGAAGATGGAAACTAATTTTTTTCAAACGTTTGCTAATAAAACTGCAACATTTACCAGCTCTTCGTTCCCCGTTTCTTGTTAAATTTTGCTTCCCTAAAAAAAACCCTTCAGTCAAATTATATATATATATATATATATATATATATATATATATATATATATCGTTTTTCTTTTTCCTTGTGGGTTTGCAGCATATATATATATAATATATATATATATATATATATATATATATAATTTGACTGAAGGGTTTTTTTTAGGGAAGCAAAATTTAACAAGAAACGGGAGAACGAAGAGCTGGTAAATGTTGCAGTTTTATTAGCAAACGTTTGAAAAAAATTAGTTTCCATCTTCAGTGCTAAAATTTTGAACATTAACGTATAATTCTGATATGTAGCAATCGTTAAATATAATGAAACAAAAAGGATATGAGAGATGCTAAAATATAAAACCAAACCCTTCTGAAATGAAGAACGTATCATCCGCTTTCCGTTAAATTTAATAGATCTCCTTTCTGCAACCTCCATTTCTAACCTCCCACTAAATTCTGATAAGTCCAACTAATAAATTATTTAATAAGTATATTCCTACGTAACTACTTTGTAAATATTTCAATTATTTATTTACTTTTATATCTTAGCATCTCTCATATCCTTTTTGTTTCATCATATTTAACGATTGTTACATTTCATAATTATTTGTTCATGTTCAAAATTTTAGCAATGAACATGGAAATAATTTTCTGAAATGCTTCCTAATAAAACTACAACTTGTACCAGCTATTTATTCTTCTGTTCCTTGCTGTACAGTAATATATATATATATATATATATATATATATATATATATACACACATATATATATATATATATATACACATTCAACTGCAAAGAACACGCAGTATAAATAACGTAAAGAACGACGCTTGTATAGGAGATATTCCGCGCAAGACGAGAGAGAGAGAACGAAACAAATGAAAAAATGAGGTAACCACCCGGGAATCGAACCCGGGAACTTCCGATTGCCGGTCAGATGCGATACCATTACACCATGGGCCTCACTCTTCCAAATGCCGTAATTCTTCTACATACTCGCAGAAACCAATGCCCCAAGGGGGCACCTCTCGCATGCCGTAACATTATATACATTCAACTGCAAAGAACAAGCAGTATAAATAACGTAAAGAACGACGCTTGCATAGGAGATATTCCGCGCAAGACGAGAGAGAGAGAACGAAACAAATGAAAAAATGAGGTAACCACCAGGGAATCGAACCCGGGATCTTCCGATTGCCGGTCAGATGCGATACCATTACACCATGGGCCTCACTCTTCCAAATGCCGTAATTCTTCTACATACTCGCAGAAACCAATGCCCCAAGGGGGCACCTCCCGCATGCCGTAACATTATATACATTCAACTGCAAAGAACACGCAGTATAAATAACGTAAAGAACGACGCTTGTATAGGAGATATTCCGCGCAAGACGAGAGAGAGAGAGAATGAAACAAATGAAAAAATGAGGTAACCACCAGGGAATCGAACCCGGGATCTTCCGATTGCCGGTCAGATGCGATACCATTACGCCATGGGCCTCACTCTTCCAAATGCCGTAATTCTTCTACATACTCGCAGAAACCAATGCCCCAAGGGGGCACCTCCCGCATGCCGTAACATTATATATATTCAACTGCAAAGAACACGCAGTATAAATAACGTAAAGAACGACGCTTGTATAACCCGGGAGTTTCTGCGAGTATGTAGAAGAATTACGGCATTTGGAAGAGTGAGGCCCATGGTGTAATGGTATCGCATCTGACCGGCAATCGGAAGATCCCGGGTTCGATTCCCGGGTGGTTACCTCATTTTTTCATTTGTTTCGTTCTCTCTCTCTCGTCTTGCGCGGAATATCTCCTATACAAGCGTCGTTCTTTACGTTATTTATACTGCGTGTTCTTTGCAGTTTAATGTATATAATGTTACGGCATGCGGGAGGTGCCCCCTTGGGTCATTGGTTTCTGCGAGTATGTAGAAGAATTACGGCATTTGGAAGAGTCAGGCCCATGTTGTAATGGTATCGCATCTGACCGGCAATCGGAAGATCCCGGGTTCGATTCCCGGGTGGTTACCTCATTTTTTCATTTGTTTCGTTCTCTCTCTCTCGTCTTGCGCGGAATATCTCCTATACAAGCGTCGTTCTTTACTATATATATATATATATATATATATATATATATATATATACAGTATATGCGCTTCGGTGGTGTAGTGGTTAGCGTCGCTGACTACGAATCCATCGGACCCAGGTTCGAGACCCGGTGATGGCAGCCGGCGCGCAGCAAAACCCAGCTGTTCATCCTTCCACACAATAAAGAAAGTGGTTGGTAGATAAATGGGTACCCTGGGTGGCCTAGTGGTTAAGCCGCTGGGTTGCTGGTGAGGCGTGGTTCGGATTCCACGTTAAACTGTAGGTCTTAGGTGGAGTGAAGTGAAAAGCTTGACCTTCGTCAGAATGAACAATTCGGGAGGAAGCTAACCAAAGGTTAAAGGTATATATATATATATATATATATATATATATATATATATATATATATATATATATATATATAAGCGAAGAACCACAGGGAAAAGGAAAAGGAAACATGAAGTCCAAGCGCTTTCGTGATATATTCACATCTTCGGGGACAAGAGATGTCCCCGAAGATATGAATATATCACGAAAGCGCTCGGACTTTGTGTTTCCTTTTCCTTTTCCTTGTGGTTCTTTGCGTATTAAAAAGATCACGTGTTGCTTTGTGATTTCTTTGCATATATATATATATATATATATATATATATATATATATATAATATAATAAAAACTATTAAAACAGTTGTTAATTGTAATTTGTACTCAAATTTTAATTTATTTTTTTCCACATTTCTGTTCAGAAATAGCAGCTAAATTTTCAGTCTGTTCTTTGGTATGGCAGAAATTTCCCCTTATATATACACATAGTGTGTACACACATATATATATATATATATATATATATATATATATATATATATATACACACACAGACTGTGCATGGAACAAGGAACTCTTCTGGGATAATTAAATCCACTTAGTCCGAATAAGTAGTGGTAAATGACAAATACCATAGTTTTTCTTTTTCATGATGCTAGCCCGACGTGGGCAACGGGTCACTCACTCACGTCGGGCTAGCATCAATTTGTCATTTACCATTACTTATTCGGACTATAGTGGATTTAATTGTCCCAGAAGAGTTCCTTGTTCCATGCACGGTCTGTGTGTATCATAAAAAACTCAGGGAACCATTCTGAGTTCATTCCCATATATATATATATATATATATATATATATATATATATATATATATACAGGGTGTCCCATAAGTCCGGCATCATAGGAAAAATAATAAAAAAAGGCAAAACAAAAGCTTTTATTTACAGAACGTACTCAATATGTCCACCATTGTTTTCAATACGCAAATTCAGACGTAATACCCAGTCAGCAAGCACACGGTGAATGATGTCAGGAGTAATGGTGTTACATGCCCCAATAATGCGCTGCCGCAAATGTTCAACACTTCTAATTTTCTCTGCGTATACCAGCGCTTTCAAGTGGCCCCAGAGATAAAAATCTAGTGGCGTGAGATCTGGGCTTCTAGCTGGCCATTCCACAGGCCCTCGACGTCCTATCCAATGACCAGGGAATTGTTGGTACAGGTATTCCCTTACTTGGGTGCTGTAATGTGCAGGAGCGCCGTCTTGCTGGAACCATGTTCGGAAATTTCCTTCTTCGTTCAAGACACTGGGAAATGCTTCTTCCTTGAGCATACGTAGGTAGTTGCCTCCAGTGACATGTTCATCGAAAAAGAGGGGGGCCTATGATGCGATCCTTCCAAATGCTACACCATACCATCACCCGAGATGCACATTTTTCCTTTGAAGAGGTATACCAGTGAGGGTTGTTTTGAGACCAGTAGCGGGTGTTCTGTCGATTTACCTCACCATTTCCATAAAAAACAGCCTCGTCACTGAACAGAATGGTGGACAGGAAATTGGCGTCCCGAGCATGTTGTTCCGTAGCCCATTCACAAAATTCCATCCGCCGGGCGGAATCATCGCTTAATTTCTGTAGGATCTGAAGTTTATATGGATGCTATTTGTGAGCCTGAAGAATGCGATGGATGCTACTTTTCGACACTCCTGTTTCGGCGGACAATCGCCGAAGAGACTCATTGGGACTTCTGTTAAAATGAGCCAGGATAGCAGTCGCTGTATCATCGTCAGTGGACCTCCTTGAAGGTCCACTGAGTGGTTTATCTTCTATGGATCCTGTTTCCTTAAACTTTGCAACAAGTCTGCTAACACAACTCTGTGTTATTGGCTCGCGGTCTGGATGCAGTCTGTTAAATTCAGCAGCGGCCTCTCTTTGACTCAGATTTCCTATGAGTAGAATTATCTGGATTCGTTCTTCCTTGCTCACAGACATTATGGCCTGTAGAAAGAGAAAAATATGAATTATGGTTTGTAGAAATAGAAAAATATGAATTTTTTCTATGATGTGATGCCGGACTTATGGGAAACCCTGTATATATATATATATATATATTATATATATATATATATATATATATATATATATATATATATAAGGGGAAATTTCTGCCATACCAACGAACAGACTGAAAATTTAGCTGCTATTTCTGAAGAGAAATGTACAAAAAAATGAACTAAAATTTGAGTAGAAATTACAATTAACAACTGTTTTAATAGTTTTTATTTTAGTTCGTATATATATATATATATATATATATATATATATATATACCGTAAATTGCGGCGTACAAGTCGACCTGGCGTATAAGTCGACCTGAAAATTTTCAGCTCAAAATTCTGGTTACTCTGGTATACTCGCCGTATAAGTCGACCCCCAAACAAAAGCTAGGCTAGAATTGGAATGTCGATACAGCCTATAGCGAAAGCGACAATGTTTAAGGACAATGTTCGTTTGGAGTGGAATAAATGGATGGTTGAGGAAGAAAAGTCATTCACAAAGGGTGGTAATATGAATGCTCCACCACTGGATGTGTTGTGCGATTTTGTGATAAAGTCTTGAGAAGCTGTTCGTGTAGAAACTGTTGTAAAATCGTTCAAAAAATGTGGGATTTCAAATGCAATGGATGGGGAAGATGATGATTTGTTGTGGAGAGACGGTGACGAGGAGGATGACAGCGAAAGCAACGAAGACGAAGTTGGATCTTCCAGTGAATCGGACCCGTATGCAGACCTCGAAGGATATCAAAATGTGTTCATACATGCTTTCATTGTCAATAAAATATAATTTTGAAACAAAATTACCGTAATCTTGGAGTTACGGTAAAATGTTAACTGTTTATCTTAGGCCTAAGGTTTTAATTACAGTAATGTGTCATTGTGTGTATAATCAATAAACTGTCATTATGTATCGTTAACTGTCATTACCCCTGTAGTGTCTTGTTTAGATAGGCTTGTTTACCACTCTGTGGTAGAGGTTCACTTTTAATACCCGGCGTATAGGTCGACCCTAAGTATTGGAGAGATTTTTTCATGCTTAAAAAGTCGACTTAAACGCCGCAATTTACGGTATGTATATATATATATATATATATATATATATATATATGGGATGAATTCCACATGAATTTGTGGGTTTGCAGCATATATATATATATATATATATATATATATATATACACACACACACACACACACACACACACACACACACACACAATATTGTGCGAAAAATTTCAGTGCAGTAGTATATTATCAGAAGTGATCAGTCTTTCCGAGAAATGATCAGTCTTTCCTTGTGAACAGACGTGTTTTATCGAGTGTCCAGTGTTACCAATTGAATAAGTGGTTTTCGTTGAAGTGTCTTTGAAAAAAATAGTGTTTGGTACATTCTTAACTAACTTACCTCGTGTTACTAATCATTCATTAACGAATATATTTAATTTATTGACTTTATTCATTACTATATTATTTGATTAAACCAAGGCCAGTGCACGTAGCTTGCCTTGTTTGTTTTTCGAATCTATTAGAAAACGAGGTTTAGTAAGGTTGATTTTGCCTTGTTTGTTTTTCGAATCTCTTAGAAAACGAAGTTTAATAAGGTTAATTTTGCCTTGCTAAGGGCTCATCAAGTAGGGTGTGGTCACCCTCCGTGGGAAAAAGGAGAAAAGGAAAGAAGAAAGTCGGCCGAATAGCGGACAGATAAGTTTTATTAATACTTTTTCTTTTGCAGATACTTCGTCGGTAGCTTAATTAAGTATATATTCATTTAGTATAAATTTGTGTTACAGGAACATGTTTCTGCGTTTCAAGAACATGTTTTCGGGTTTCCGCAGGTGACGTCACAATAAGCACGCGGTAGACCTACGTTGTACTTTATTAAATTCCAAACGCTCTTTTTTGTTTTTTTTATAATTAATTAATAGTATGGCACGCCCGACAAGTACTTGCAGTCGCTGTAGAGTGAAATTTGTCGCTTACGCGTTTACTTTGGCTAATAATAATGATCAGTTAGTTTGCAGGTGGTACTCAAACATGGATGTGCTGAGGAACGAGTTAGAACGTGAGAGGGAGGCCAGAGTGAGACCTGAAGAAAGGGTGAGGCTCCAAACGGCAAAATTAAAATCCCTTGAGCCTTCAGTTACAACCCCTCCTGCCTCAGTTTCTACTAATAATATAAATAGTACTAATAGCCCTCTCTCTTCCGTTAGTTCCAAACCCTTCGTTCAAGTGCGTAATGGAGCCCCATTGAGAAAACCTAAGACTTGTGTATCGGTAACAACAAGCAATAAGTTTTCTGTTTTAGGTTTCGAAGATGCTGATGAACCGGAAATACGACTCGTTGGTGATTCCATTGTTCGAGGGCAGCTCGAGGAATTCTGTGGGAGAAACCCTCGTCGAATGCGGCGTTACTACTACCCTGGTGCAGGGGTGGAGGATATAACTAATAGTGTTGACCATTTTACAGACGGAACCTCTGAGAACACAACGTATGTTATTCATATCGATACTAATAACGTTTTAAATTCTAGATCGGAAGAGCTGCTGGCTAGGTACAGTGACTTACTAGAGCGACTAAAGAAAAAAAACAATGAGATTGTTTTAACAGGTATACTTCCTCGAATTATCCAACATAGCGGTTTCTACAGCAAGGCGACCTATATCAACAATAACCTAAAGTCTCTTTGCCAACAGGAAGGAGTGCATTTTGCAAATTTTTGGAACAGTTTCCACGGCAGGAGGGACTTGTTCCTCGGAGATGGACTTCATCTTAATGACGTTGGAGCTGCGCGTTTAGAAAGACTATTTCATAATACTGTCTCTTCTTTTCAGGCTGCCGTAACTCGAACGGTCTCGGCGTAATTTCCTCAAATTTCCCTTGCGCTCGCGAAGGTATCACAATTACAAACAATTTGAAGGTTCTATCCTTAAATGCTCGTAGCCTACGAAATAAAATAAATGAATTTTTTTCTTTAATTGCTTATAAAGACTATTATTTAATTGCGATAAATGAATCGTGGCTTAGCACTGAAACACGTGACTTTGTAGGGGAGTATCAAACTGGAGGTTATAGACTTTTTGTTAAAAACAGAATAGGTAGGCGAGGAGGTGTTATGTTGTATATCAAAGATAATATTGCGAACGTTAGAGAAGTAAAGCACAGAATTTCAGAACCGATAGATTCGACTATAGCAGAACTTAAATTGAACGATTTCGAACATATTGTTGCCGTTATATATAGGCCCCCTAATCAAACAGCTGATACGGACGAAGCGTTATATCGTGAACTAAAGAGAATAATAGGTAGTGAGCAGGCCTGGGTTATGGGTGACTTTAATTGTGCCAACGTGAATTACGATACAATGCAGGGAGACGCGGAAGGTAATCGTTTAGTTAATTTTCTCGAGGATAGCTATCTTATTCAAAAGGTTGGGAAACCTACGAGGTTGGACAGTATTTTAGATTTAGTAATAACTACGGGTGATAGGCTTATCACTGATCTTCAAGGAATAGAACCGTTAAGCAATAGCGATCACAATATGGTAGAGTTTGTCCTCTCAGTAAGTCACTCGAAACCAGCTAACTCGACTAAAATTCATAACTTCCGGCAGACAGACTTTTGTAAATTTAGAAATGAATTGTCACACGTCAATTGGGAAAACGTAATGGGGATCTCCAACGCAAAAATAATGTGGGAATCGTTTGAAACAGTATTTAGGACTATAAACGAGGAATGTGTACCGTACAAGGTTAAGCGTGCAAAAGTAAACAACAAACCCTTGTGGTTTACTTCTAGGGTAGGGGATATTATAAGGAGTAGAGATAGGGCTTATAGGCTACAAAAGTGCGATAAAGACAATTTGTGGCTAGGAAACAACTACATATCCCTAAGGCGTGAAGCGAAAAGTGTAATAAAAAAGTTCAAGCGCGAATCTGAAATCTCCATAGCTCGTGACGGCAAAGAAAACCCCAAACGATTCTTTCAATACGTCAACAATAGGAATTCAGTAAAGAGTCTTGAGCCGTTGAAAAATTTTGACGGAGAGAATTCCTGCAAACAAGCAAATGGCTACCCTGCTAAACGAATTTTTTACATCAGTTTTTACAATATAAGATGCAACGAATATCCCTACGGTCATAGACAAAATACCTTTTGATGGTAATACTTTGGATAATATTGTGGTTAGTGAAAGGGAGGTAATGCGCTATATTGCTAAAATGAAAATACGTAAATCACCGGGGCCGGATTCCATATATCCCATACAACTAAAAGAATTAAAAGAAAACATTGTTGTGCCGCTAACAAAGATTTTTAATGCGTCTATTTCTGAGGGGTGCGTACCAGATAATTTCAAGTTAGCAAATGTAACATCTATTTTTAAGAAACGCGATAAAAGTGCGGCGGAAAATTATATGTCAATCAGTTTAACGTCTGTTGTAGGTAAGCTACTGGAATCAATAATTAGGGATCGTATAGTCGAACACTTTGAATTGCATAACTTGGTTAGAAATATGCAGCACGGTTTAGGCGAAACAAATCTTGCTTAACTAATCTTTTAGAATTTTTTCAAAGCGTGGTTGAAGTTTACGATAGTCATCGGGCGGTAGAGGTAGTGTATTTAGATTTTCAAAAAGCGTTTGACACTGTACCGCAGAAAAGACTCATTGATAAAACTAAGGCTCATGGAATCAGTGGTGTAGTAATAAATTGGATAGAAGAGTGGTTGCGAGGTAGGAAATAGAGGGTGGTCGTTGATGGAGCGGTCTTCTTGGGCTAATGTAGGAGCGGCGTTCCTCAGGGTTCTGTATTGGGCCTCTTGCTTTTTCTTATACATATTAACGATTTAGATGTCGGCCTAGTCAGTACCGTTTCAAAGTTTGCGGATGACACGAAGTTGGGTGGTAGGGCGATTAATGACGAAGATAGAGATAAAATCCAGGAATATCTGAAAAAAATCGTTGATTGGTCTGTCACATGGCAAATGAAATTTAACGTCGATACGTGCAAAATTTTACATATAGGTTCGCGTAACGGTAATTTTGCGTATAGTATGTCAGGGAAGGAGTTGGCAAGCGTAGATGAGGAAAAAGATTTAGGAGTTATAGTCAGTTGTAATTTAAAAGTGGTGAAACAAAGTACAGCAGCGGTCAATAAGGCGAACAAAGTGCTAGGTTTTATAGCTCGGAATTTTGAGTACAAATCGCGCGATATTATTGTTCCTCTTTATAAATCATTAGTTAGACCCCATTTGGAGTACGCGATCCAATTTTGGAATCCGCATATGTGAAAAGATATAGACAAAATCGAAAGAGTTCAAATACGAGCAACTAAGATGATCCCGTCACTTAGGTCAAAGTCGTACGAGGATAGGCTTAAGGAGTTAAAATTGACTATACTCGAAATTAGGAGGCTAAGAGGTGATCTAATCCAGGTTTTAAAAATTATGAATGGGTTCGATAACGTAGATAAAGATAGCTTTTTTCGAAATATCGCAATATAATAGGACTAGAAATAACGGGTGTAAGTTGACAAGTAGAAGGTTCGAGACAGCAGTTGCCAAAAACCTTTTTACGCATAGAATAGTAAATAGGTGAAATAGTTTGCCGGTAGAAGTAGCACGTCTATAAACATGTTTAAAAATCGATTAGACGAATATGTTGATAGATTGGGTATAGTTTAAGGTAGTAAAATTAAGGCTTTGTGGTTCGGAACCCACATAAAATTGTAGGTCCTCTCCGCCACCACGGAGGACATGCACAATTGGGTGGAGCGAAATAAACGTTTTTCAAAAATCGAACTTGAGTAGTCGGGAAAAGGTGCCATTTGGTGTAAAAATAATCACTGTAAAACATCATTGCAATCGGAGTCCATTTTCAGGTGCCCCCGAGACGGTAAAGTATGCTAAAATATGTCATTTATTATATATATCCAAGAATTTGTACAAGTCAATATATTTCAGTAGTTATTTAGCGGCGGTAGTGATAGATACATCAGATATAGATAGATACATCAACATCACCACTCTCTCTCTCTCACGGACTCACTCTCTCACAGCCTGACAGGCCAGTGTTAGCCTGGCAGTGACAGAAGACGGTGCTATTCGTTGTTCTTTCAAGATGCAGGACTCAAGTGGACCATCTACCTCGCGTACGAGGCAAGCAAACTTGTGCCCCATTTTCGGCAGTGGTAACGACTTAAATGAGAGTCAACTTCCAACTTATGAAGACGTGATGAAGTGTTTTCTCTGGGAAAGGTATCGACTAAAGCAAACATCAAATAAAGATCCTTCTGTAGACGTCATTGCGAAGAATCTTACAAAGAAAATAATCGATATTTACTCCAAAGCATCTATCCCAGTGGTATCAGAGAAACGTATTCTGGATATGTTAAAAGTACACCACAAGAAGTATCGAACGATATTAAAAGGATTGAAGGGGCGGCGGGAAAATGAAAGTTATAAAGAGAAAATAAATAAATTAAAAAATGAAGCTAAGAAATTATTTGACGTTGCTGCATGCAAGTGCAAGTGTTTTGAAAGATGCTCTTGTACGAAGGCTTCCAAAGTCCCTGTTTTAGAACGGGATTTCTTGACGGATCAACAAACAGAGCGAAAAATGTTCATCGGAGTAGCAGATATTGAAACAGCACGAAGGCTACAAAAAACGGCAATTAGAAAATCCCGCAGCCTGAGAAGTCTAGCAGAAGGTACATCAGAAGCAATTGATTTATCGGAAGAAACGTCGGTCTCAAGTACTGAGACGTCCTGTGATGAATGTGATGATAATTATATTCCTCCCCAAAAAAGGCAGGAAAAGGAGCAGAAACTTACGGAACAGAAATCGGTTTTACCTGCCTTAGCTCTGGCGTGCGATAGAACAGGAGTGTCTGACCGCGCAGCTGCCTTGATATCAACCTCCGTCTTGCAAGATATTGGCATCATTTCTGAAGGAAATTCATCCAAAGTCATGGATCACAGCAAAATACGACGGGAGAGGAAACGCAAAAGAGAGCTAGTACAAAAAGAGGCAGCAACAGAAAGTGAAAGCGCCATCGAAAGTATCTATTTCGATGGTCGCAGAGATACAACAACTATATCGGAAAAGAAAGGTTGCAAATTCTACCGCAAAAATGTTCTTGAAGAACATATTGCTGTTATTGCCTAACCTGAATCAAAATTTCTTGGCCATTTCTCACCAACAACAGGATCAGCACAAAACATTAGCTACAGGTATTTTGATGTTCCTAGACGAGAAAAAATATCGACTGAAAATATTATCGTAGTTGGATGCGATGGAACAGCCGTCAACACAGGCACCAAGGGCGGTGTTTGCACATTACTTGAAGGAAAACTTGGGAAACCTTTACAATGGTTTGTTTGCCAACTACATGCAAATGAGCTCCCATTGCGTCATTTAATTCAACAACTAAATGGAAAAACAACGGGTCCGCGCGGCTTTACAGGTGTAATTGGCAAACAACTTCAAGACTGTCACACGCTCCCTTTGAAAGAATTCTTACCATCTGATTCAGAGATACAGTCAGTCGATTCAGAGGTATTAAGTTCTGACCAAAAATAGCTATATGATATTCATAAAGCTGTTTCGACAGGAAATGTTCCTGAAGATTTGCCTCCCCGTAATCCAGGAAAGATGTCCTACTCTGGATGGTTAACAACAGCAAATCGAATACTCCGTTTATATATATCAACAGAAGATCCAACAGAGAATCTAATTGCCATTGTTGAATTCATAATGAAAGTGTACGCACCGATGTGGTTTCAGATAAAATCAAATTCATCTGTCGTCTGTGGCGCTAAGAATGTTTGCAAAACCATACAACTATCAAAAACTCTGAAAAAAGAAACTCTGAATATAATTCGTCCAGTTATTCAAAGAAACGCATATTTCGCTCATCCTGAAAACATCCTTCTATCAATGCTGCAAGATGAACGGGAATATATACGAGAGCTTGGATGGCGGAGAATCAAGAAATCCAGGGAGGAAAAGAAAAGCGAAATTCGTCACTTTAAAATTCCCGAACTGAATTTTGACTGCAATGATTACACCGAGATGATCAATTGGCAAAGAACTGAAGTAACTGAACCTCCATTGACAATGAGCCTAACAGACAGTGAAATAGAAAAACAATTAACTGAACGAGGCAAGCTTGAAATCAAGAAGTATCCCTGCCACACACAAACAGTGGAAAGAATAATTAAATTGGTAACTGAGGCATCATCTTCTGTTTGTGGAGTGAAATCTAGAGATGGATTCATAGGGGCCAGACTTGCCTCAAGGAAACTAATACCTAAATTTGACACCAAGTCTCAGTACTCGTTATATAATAGCAGAACTCGTTGACATCTTATTAGCAATGTTGATGACTGATTAGAAGTGCCTTGCTAGGTTGGGTGGTTGGGCTGGGCACGGGTGGAACTCGAGATACAGCCACCTCCTCGTTTGTGAGTTCTGGGTTATTCTGACCTTATATACTATATAAGTCAGAATAAGCAAAGAGCTGTAGGGAAAATAGTGGTTCTTTGAGCGCCTGGGGGGCACCTCAAGATAATTAAAATTGTTCATTCTGTAAATTTTATTTGATGATTGGACTTATAATGAACCTAATACAAGCTACCGCAAAGAAGGGATGGGTTTCTTAAAAAATGAAAAAATATTGAAATCACCTACTTTTTTTCCAAAAAACCCCAAAACCAAATAAACCTAAAAGACTTGTCCAAATGGTTTCAAACTTTGCATGTCTTCATTTAAGACCATTTGGCACATTTTCCACACTACCCATTTGGTTTTTAAGAAAAAGTTGAAAAAACGGCCATTTTCGCTCCACCCTATTGCACAATACACAATTACGAACAGAGTTAGGTAGACCAGCCATGAGTGGATCCTAGGGTCTTTGTTGGTCTGAAATATTATAACATTATAACATTATGTTTGTTCATTTAAAATCCTTATGAAATTTAGCTTTGTTTGTTATTCATTTAACCTTTAAGCCCAACACGGGGTACTGGTGTACCCGAGTATCCGTGGCTAGCGTAACTTTTGTAATGGGTAGCGATTAAGGGTTAATGAACGTGAAATATCACAAACAAAGTTACATCAAGCTAGTTTTTGGAATCATTTCGTTTTGCCGGCGCCCCCCCCCCCCCAAAAAAAAAACCCAGCTTTTTTATTTAGCTAATGTTTATTACATTTCAGAATAATACATTTTAGTTTAGAGAATACTAGCGGAGCGACTAGGCGTTGCCTGGGGTGAAAGTTGAACGCTATAACCAAAGGTTAGCTTTCGGCCCGAATTCTTCATTCTGACGAAGGTCAAGCTTTTCACTCCACCTTAGACCTACAGTTTAACGTGGAATCCAAACCACGCCCCACCAGCAGCCCAGCGTCTTAACCACTAGGCCATCCAGGGTACCCATTTATCTACCAACCACTTTCTTTATTGTGTGGAAGGATGAACAGCTGGGTTTTGCTGCGCGCCGGCTGCCGTCATCGGGTCTCGAACCCGAGGCCGATGGATTCGTAGTCAGCGACGCTAACCACTACACCACCGAGGCGCATATGTTTTCACGATATATATATATATATATATGTATATATAAGCAAACAACCACAAGGAAAAGGAAACACAAAGTCCGAGCGCTTTCGTGATATATTCACATTATCAAGGATAATGTGAATATATCACGAAAGCGCTCGGACTTTGTGTTTCCTTTTCCTTGTGGTTGTTTGCTTATTAATAAGGTCACGTGTTATTTTGTGATTTTAGTGCATATATATATATATATATAGATAGATAGATACGTATATATATATATGCCCGGTTAGGTTAATTGTACTCCCTTGACGATTGGTTAGGTTAAGTCGTGATATTTTCGTTAGTTTTAACGAAAATATCACGACTTAACCTAACCAATCGTCAAGAGCGTACAGTTGACCTAACCGGGCATTCAATAATTTTACCATAGGTTTCGATATATATATATATATATATATATATATATATATATATGTTAACCCCTCCGTCTATGGCCTTGGGCGGTTCGAAGTTGACGGGGGTTCTGGTTAAGTGGCAGCAACGGAATTGTTACTCTGGAGTATCTTGGACCGTATAGGGAATCACAGAAGTTGCTCTTATAATACTCTTCGATTTCTTCTTGTAGTGGATCGGAGGATTCTGTGAGGCTCAATAAATTCTCTGAAGGTTCCCTGATTCTTCTTCTAACGTATAGGGAAATTATTTTTCTCTATTTAAGACTAAGTTCTATGAAGAGAGCAAGGCTCGAAGGAGAAGACAAAGATTTTATCTTACTGTAGTTTACTGCTAAAATGAACATTGGAAAAATTTTACGGGCTTATATACTGAAAGTTTTCATGACATCATTATTTTTTAATGCTGATCTGTTTTTGTTTTTTTTATTCTCAATAGGCTGATTTATTTTGCAAAATATTTAAAGACAAAAAAAATATTTTAGCTGCAGCTAAGGAAGAGGAAGCCATATTTTTATTTTAAACTGCATATTGACAGATCGGATGTTTTCATGATCTGCCGGGTTAATCAAAAATAGAAATTGAAATACCTTCCATCACGAATTACAATCAAACACGCACTTGAGCAAAAATTAAATGCTTAAGATTCAAAATTAAACGTTAAGCACGACATGACTTCATCTTTTATAACGAAGAGAGAATGTATACAGGAAATGAACATTGCAGAATTTAACACGATTACATTATTAAGATAAATCTAAAAAATGATTAAGTACTTTAAAAAGAAATAATTCACCAAATATACATAAGAATATAAGGATTACATAAGAATTATATGAATGAATACAAGAATTATATGAATGTAGGAATTATTCATTGTTTATTTTTACATATACACACACACACACACACACACACACACACACATACATACATACATACATATATATATATATATATATATATATATATATATATATACAGCGTGTCCCAAAGAAATGTATACCCACTTTGTTCGATAATACCAGCTATGAGGATAATAAATATATTACTTTTTATATGTTTTTTAATAAAGAATTTTCTCCTGAATCTAAATATGTAATAATTTTTATTAAAAATTGAAAAACAAAAAAAGTTACAGATGTTTAAATTATAATTATTATTTTCGAGACTTCATGTGCGATATTTTCTAATATTTTAACAGACTGTTTTGAGATACTTATGTTTAGTGTTGATATTGAAGCATAAATGTTGTAATTATTAGTTAATTCAAAAAATTTACAAATTCTATGGTTAAATGACACTTTATCTAAGATGTTCAAATTGTCGTTAGAAAAGAACAAACGTCGCAGAGTTATAAGATGTTAGATAAGGTTAGAGCAAAACTGTAGCCTTGCCTAATTAGAACTCAACGAAATGGCTAGGCTAAGCTAGGCACTAAACAGTAATATATTTATTATCCTCATAGCTGGTATTATCGAACAAAGTGGATATACATTTCTTTGGGACACGCTGTATATATATATATATTATGACCTCGGAGGCCGACGCCACATAGCCTATGTTCTTATATATATATATATATATATATATATATAGGGTGGCACAAAAGTCGCGCATCATAGGAATTTTCAGTGTTGACTATAATATACCTTACCTTACTTTACAACCTTACAAAGGTTCCGCGCGATGATTTCTCATTTCGCGAAGGTCAAGCTTGTCGCCCCTCCTTTCGAGTTGGCCTGGTGAAGTAGTGAGTTGGATTCTTGCGCTCTCCACCTCACATAGCCAGGTACGCCCGGCTCATCGGGGATTGTTCTGAGCCAGGCGTCTAGTCTTCTTTTGAAGATTTCAACTGCAACTCCCTTCGTGTTTCTTAGGTCTTTGGGCAACTGATTAAACAGTTTTGGTCCTCTCACTACAAAACTATTTTCTTTCAGGGTTGAGGATGTTCCCTGTCTCGCCTTCAATTTGGGAATACGACACAGTCTACCGCTTCTACTTTCCACCGTTGTTTGGGGAGTTATGGGATTCAGAGTAAGATTAGGGACTAGTTTCTCCATTATTTTCCAAGTGTAAATAATGGTGTATCTCTCTCTTCTCCTTTCCAGTGAATATAGGTCTAGTTCTCGTAACCTTTCCCAGTAATTTAGTTCTTTGCACCCATTGATCTTGGCTGTGAAGCTTCTTTGGATCCCTCCAGCTGTCTAATGTCTTCTTTTTTATATGGGGATGTTAGGACCGAGCAGTATTCCAATTTGGGTATGATCAGGGTTTTCAGTAGAGGAATCATTACATTCCTATCCCTTCGTTTAAAGGTTCTCAATATCTGACCCGTTATTCTCTTTGCTCTGTTTACTGCTATCTTATTTTGTGTTTCAAATTTCGCATCATCTGTCATTACAACCCCTAAATCTTTTGCTCTGGAATTTCTCTGAATTTCCTGTCCATTTGGGGTATAATATTCCATGGACTTTAGGTCTTCTCTTTTTCCGTACCGTAATAGCTGAAATTTCTCGGTGTTAAACTTCATATTGTTGTCTTCAGTCCACTTGTAGATTTTGTTTATGTCGGTTTGTAGAGATCCTATGTCTTCTGGGTTTCTTATTTTTCTACTGATCTTTGTGTCATCCGCAAAGGATGTTACTGTGCTGTCTCTGGTAACGTCCTCATCTATGTCAGTTAGCATGATTATGAAGAGTAGTGGAGCTAATACTGTTCCTTGTGGTACTGAGCTGAGGACCTCTGATTCTGATGAAGATACTCCTTGTACTGTAACGACTTGCCTCCGCTCACTAAGGAAATTATATATCCATTTCCCTACTTTTCCTGTTATTCCCATATATTTCAGTTTATGTATTATGATTCCGTGGTCACACTTGTCGAACGCTTTAGCAAAGTCTGTGTATAGTACATCATAGTTTTCATTACTTTCAAGTGAATCAATAATGTTGTTGTAGTGTTCCATTAGTTGTGATAGGCATGATCTGCCTGACCGAAACCCGTGTTGGTTATCATTGAATTTTTTCTGAGTTTCCAAAAAGTCATAGATTTTCTGTCTAACTATTCTTTCAAATATTTTAGTGAGATGAGATGTAAGCGACACTGGCCTATAGTTTTTGGCCTCGGATCGATCTCCTCCTTTATATATTGGGACTATGTTCGCGCTCTTCAGGATGCCCGGTATTTCTCCCGTGTCTAATGATCGTCTCCATATCCAGTATAGGGGCTCAGCGATTGCATTCTTGCAGTTTTTGATCAGTGTGGCATTCCATTTATCCGGTCCTGCCGCTGAGTGTGTTTTTAGTTTCCCTATGGCTTGTGTAATATCATCCGTCGTAAAGTCGAAATCCGTTATACTTTCCCCTTGTGGTTCTTCTTCAAAGAACGCGTTTCTATCGCATATCAATTTGTCAGTTTTTGGGATACTGAAAGATGATTCATACTGAGCTTTTAATATTTCAGATACTTCTGTTAGATCATCAGATAAATCACTGTTCTCATTTTTTAAAGGTCCGATAGTCGCTTGGTTTTTCGACTTTCTTTTTGCGAAATTATAGAAGTACTTTGAGTTAGCCTTTATCGCTTCTATAGCGTCATCTTCTTCTTTTTCTGTATGCTTCTCGATTTGTTCCTGTATGACGACATCGATACTTTGTAGTTTATCATTTAATATTTTTCTGATGTTGTTATCTTTACAATTACTTAATTTTGCAGTCACTCTTTTTCTCTTTCGGAACAATGCCCTCTTTTGTCTTTCGAACCTGCTTCTCTTTCCTCTTTGTTGTATCTTTGGGACATGTTTTTCCACAATTTCTAACGTCTTCTCCTCTAACGTCATTAGCATCTCTTCCGTTGTCTTGGCCTCGAAAATGGTTTTCCAATCTATTACTTCCATGCTGGATGTCACATCTTCCCAGTTTATAGCTTTGGAGTGAAAATTAAAAATTTCGAATTTGCTTCTTTCTGTTGTGCGTGTTCTTTCCTTTCCTGTTGCCTTTATATTAGTTGTTATTTCAATGATGTGTGGTCTGATATCATAGTTGGGGATATTTCTACATTATCAATTAGATTACTGTTGTTTGTGAATACCAAATCTAGGCAGTTGTTTTTTCTTGTGTTTTCTGTTATTTCTTGCGTTAACATAAATTCATCAGCTAAAGCTAGTAGCATTTTTACCTGCTCCTGGTCTTCTCGTGTGCCCCCCTTGTCCTGGTGTATACATATATTTTTTCCTATCCTTTTATATTTCATGAATGGGAAATTAAAATCACCACAGAGAAAAATATTTGGGGTTGGAGAGTGTAGATCTTTTACTAAGTTTCTTACCTCTGTAATGGAATCTGAAAATTTTGAGGTTGGTGTGTTTGGGGGTCTGTACATTACAATTAGTACCATATTTAATTTTTCAATTTTTGCTGCTACACATTCTACGTAGTTGTTTGAGGTACTTATAGCCATTTCTGCTATGTGCCTTTCGCGTGTGTAAATAGCACATCCTCCTTTACGTCTCACTGTTCTGTCGGCTCGGAGGATGTTATAGTTGTCAATTTGTATTTCTTTTTTGTCAATACAGGACTCACAATTTTCACAGTTCGCCTGGCAGTCCTTTAGATGAGTTTCCGTGAGGCATGCAAAGTCTGCTCCGGCTTCTTGCATGAGTCCTTTCAGTTATGCAACTTTGTTCGTGGACTGGTTTTCGCATACAGGTGGTTCCGCTTTGTTTTCTAATGGGGGTGCCGGTTTCGTTGCCTTGTGGTCCTCCGAGAATTTACCTCTTTTTATCTTTGTCGGTACCTGTTGTCCCGATAACGCATGAAGTGTCTTTGTTCGTACCTTCTGTCCGGCTCTCGGATTTCTATATTTATATTTGTCAGCTGGTTTTGTAATTGCTGGAGAGTATTTAGCAGCTGAAATGTGTTGGCTGCGTCTAAAAAATTGCCACTCTTCTTTGATGTTCGTTTTTTCTGTTCCCTCGTTGCGTTCCTTTGAGGGTGGTGGTATCGGCATTTTTTTCGTATTTGCAACTCCCATATCTTTCATAAGTGTTGCAGACCGTAAGATGGTGGAACATGCATTTCTTATCAAACTTGCAGTATCCACTTGTGTAATGCATTTTGCATAATGTGGGATGTGCATATATGCATTGCCCATCCCGATATCTGCAGTTTCCTTTCGCGTAGTATTTGCATACGATATTTTCTACGCTTCTGCTTTCTTTCTTATTATTTCCAAGTTCTTAGTTTTGGCATTATCATTATTTTTCTTTGGCTGTTTATTTTCTACGTTTTTAGTTATTATCTTTTTATCATTTCGCTCGTTGGACCGTTTGTCTACTTCGCCACTTTTACTTATTTCTTTCCTTTCATCTATGTCTTCCTTCCGTATTATATTGTTTATATCGTTATTTGTTATTAAATGTTGTTCGTTATTATGCTGTTATTCGTTATTTCGTCTTCTCTCTCATCCACCCTGTTTTTCGTTGGGACCATTCCGGACCATGCGTCCCCATTATTTCATTCTTTTTTGTAACTTTCGAGTCTGCTATCTCCATTTCTTTAAAGACCGCGAAAGAATTTACGGTCTGTGTACATGCGCCACATAGAAATTTGATCCCCACGACTTGTTTCGCGTTCGAGACAAGAGTTATTTCCCGATCATTCCAATTCATGCAGTTAAAGTCGTTTAATCGTTGGCAGAAATCACACTAATCGCTAGGCTTTCCGTTGTTACTAAATTGCACAAATTACAGATTAAGTGAGAATTTGGACCCATATCCATGCTATTCCTTAATTAGCGTAAGAAGAAATACCCACACAAATTCTTTATTATTTATTTTTATTTTTATTCTGTTTCTTTCCTTTCGATGGTCGAGGGTACTTCGAGGGTTTTCTGACCTTTGCGTTTTATGACCTTTTTCCTGCTTTGTTTCAAACTTTCTCGAATGCCAACCGTATTTCGTTTTGAATATATACGTTAAAATTGGTGATAAATTATGTAAACTGTATTGCACTTTCTTAATTTTAATGAATTTCACTTTATAATTTATATGCACGGATTCACTGATACTTTATACACTTTCGGTGGCAAACAGAATAAACCGCCGAGTAGATTATTCCCTTCTAATTTGGGTGTTAAATAGAGAGAGCAAAACAACACGTCCATTCACCACAGGGTACAAGCAACATATATATATATATATATATATTTTTTTTTTTAGGTAGGGGATGGCTGCAAAATTAACAGTAGACGAGAGGGAGAGCTTGGTACAGAATTTTAATTCTGTACTGATTCAACAATTTGTTGTACCTAGTATTCCATACATTAAAACCAAGCTCACCCTCTCGTCTATTGTTAATTTCGCAGCCCCCCCTACCTAAAAGAAAAAATAATATATTATAATCAACACTGAAAATTCTTATGATGCGCGACTTTTTCGCCACCCTGTATATATGCTAGAGCTTCGCCCATTTTATGACGTGTCTATGATAGAGTTTCGCCCATTTTATGTCACTCTCTTTTATGACGTGTCTATGATGTCTCTATCTTTCAACCAATCCGGAATACAGAGGCCTCCAGCGGCCTCAGATGACCTCGGAGGCCAACGGCACATAGCCTATGTTCTTCTCCGGCCATAGTTATCCCTATCCCCCAAGTCTCATCCAAATCTGGTTAGTGGTTTGGCCGGCCATAAGAAACAAAGAAAGAAAGTTCGCAGGCAGTTCGACCGTCACAAATATTAGTATAGAAATTTATACGCTTTAAGATTTCAAAATCCCTGAAAGTTTAGATATGGTTAATTGAATGCCCGGTTAGGTCAACTGTAGCCCTTGACTACTGGTTAGGTTAAGTCGTGATATTTTCGTTAGTTTACTGTCAAGACTAACGAAAATATCACGACTTAACCTAACCAATCGTCAAGGGCATACAGTTGACCTAACAGGGCATTCAATTAACCGGGTATTCAGTAATTTTATCGAAGGTTGCCCCTGTTGTTGGTTAGCCGATCGGCCCACCCTGATCGAGAAAGCCGGCGGTATGCAGGTAACCGATCGCCCTCTCCGGAGTGGACCAGAGGTTCAGCTCACTAGTGATGTTGTGTTGTGTTCTATGCTGTGCTAGAGCGGTACAGTCTGTCATAATGTGTTCAATTGTTTGTGGTGTGTCCTGGCACAGGTGGCAGGTGTCGTCTGTGGAGTTCCCTAGTCTGTGTTTATATGTCTGTAAGTTGGGGTGATGTCAACATCGGAATGGTGCTAGGTTAACTCGATCCGATCTGCTCAGGCTGGCTCTGACCTGTCAATGGGTGGCGGCTTCACACCTAGGACCGCATTCGGACCAAGTCGTGTCAGTGCTTTGTGGGTTAGGTGTGTGTGTGTGTGTGTGTGTGTGTGTGTGTGTGTGTATGTGTTTTCTGCACTGTGTGATGTCTGTGGGGCGTGGTATGGAATGGAGTATTTGGTTATAATGTCTCTCTGGTGTTATCTTAATGGTGCGAGGTGTTGGTGCGTGATTGTACGTGTAGTGGCAAGGGTGTTGTGGGTTAGTTGTCGCTGCTGCCATGAATTGTATTCCCCTCATGTCTAAATGTTCCCTAACTTTCAGTATTTTTGTTTCTGTGTGCAGGTGTTCTATTGGCGTTGTTTGAGTACATCCTGTAATGATACGAAGTGCGTTGTTTTGTATTGTCTGTAAGGTGTTTATGTGTGTGTTTGAGATAATGGTCCATAACTGAGCGAATATATTGTTTGTATATGAGTTGATGTTGTTTCCTGCTGGTGTCCAAAGTTTGTGCCTGTTAGTACCCTAAGCATGTTAAGTCTTGACGTACATTTGTTTTTAATGTCCTGAATGTGGTTTGCAAAAGATAATAATCAGTTGTATGTGACCCCAAGTATTTTGGTCATGTGAGTGTGTGGAATGTTGGTGTTGTTTAGTGTAAGCTGTGGAGTTATCTGGTGTTCGTTTGTGTTGCTTGTAAGCAAGGTGATGGTTGATTTTGTGGGCGCTACTTTGAGTCTATTGTGTGTGAGCCAGTCTTGTATATTGTTTATGTATGTTTGTAGGTTATTTGTAGCGGTGTCGATGTTGTTGTGGGTGGATGTTAGAGTGATGTCATCTGCATATAATGATAAGGTAAGCTTGTTATCTATGGCTGTTGGAATGTCATGCATGTATAAGTTGAACAGTGTTGGTGAGAGAACAGAGCCTTGAGGGACCCTGTTCGGAAAAAGTTTGTTTTTGGATGACTTGCCATTAAATATGACATGTGAGTATCTTCCTGAAAGATAATTGCTCAGCCACCTTTTGGTGTTATTGTACATGTTTGTGTTGAGTATTCTGTTTATGAGAGGGAAGCGTGGGATAGCATCAAATGTTTTACTAATGTCTATTGTTGCTAATAGTGTACGTTGAGCTGGTCGTCTGGAGTTGATGTCATCCATGATGTGCTGCGTGAGGTTAGTTAGTAATGTCGTGGTTGAGTGGTGAGATCTGAATCCATGTTGAGTAGGCGATAGTGATATGTATGGGTTGGTGATTTGTAAGATAAGTGTTTCTGTTACTTTGGAAGGTGTGCATAGTAAAGTAATGGGTCTATATGAAGCTGGTTCTGTTGGATTTTTGTTTGGTTTGAGTAGTGTAATAATTTTACCTTGTTTCCATATGTTAAGAATAATACAGTGTTGGCATGAATATGTGCTGATGTTTGTGAGAGCTAGTATTTCCCGTGGGCCCAAGTGTTTAAGGTGTATGTTAGATATGTATGTTGTCTGGTCCAGTAGCCTTCTAATTCTTAATGTTTTTGATGATCTTGGTGATCTGGTCTGTATTGAAGGGTGTAATGGTCGTGTCGAGTCTGAGGCTTTCTTGTGTCTGGCTGTTTTTCTGTCTGCGTGTTTCTGGTTGTTGTCTCTGTTTAAGTGATTTATCTTTGCGTAGTGATTAACTAGAATGTTAGCTTGTTGTGTGTATGTTGGGATATTATTTTGGCTGCGACAGATAGCCGCGTGTGAGGTGTGAATGCCGCTGTTAGAGTTGGTAATGCTGTTTATATTCTTATATAGCCTGGATGTATCTGTGGAGTGGTTTAGTGTTGTTATGAATTCCCTAAATGTTTCTGTTTGTTTTTCTTTAAGTTTGTTGTTTATTTCTGTGTTGAGCTGTTGTATCTGCTGTTTTATGACTTCTGTGTGTGGTGTTTGTGTGTTATGTTTGAGGTTGTTACGTTGCGTTATGAGGTGGGCTATTTCTCTAGTGTAATTTGGGTTGTATTTCCTAATGTTGCCCTCGAGTATGTATTTGTTTGCATTATTGATGATCTGATTAAATGTCTTGAGTGTTGTATTGATGATTATGATGGGTGTGCTGTTTAATGTGGTGAATTGTTCCTCACTCTGTATTTTGAACTGTTCCCAAGCAGTTTTCTTGTAATTTCTGTAAGTGTGCCTAAGGCTGTTGGGGCAGAGTGTAGAACGTGTTGTAATGATGATGGGCAGGTGGTCTGATGACAGTTGTTTTTCTATTCTCCAGTGTGTATGTGTTGCTAGTGAGGGGGAACAGAACGTTATGTCTGGGGAGGAGTAAATGTTGATTAGTGTGGTGTTGTGTTTTCGCGTGTTTTAATGTTAACTGCCTGTATTTTTATCGTGTTATCTGCTTGGATTGTGTTTGTAATGTTTTGGGTGGCATCAGTGTAGCTAATGCTTTTACGTATGTAAGTGATGAGTCCAACCCCGTTACCCTCAATACGATCTTGACGGATCGCCGTGAAGTCAGGGATGGTGGGTGTTTTGTGTGTGT
This sequence comes from Bathynomus jamesi, assembly GCA_023014485.1. Taxonomy (NCBI): domain Eukaryota; kingdom Metazoa; phylum Arthropoda; class Malacostraca; order Isopoda; family Cirolanidae; genus Bathynomus; species Bathynomus jamesi. The sequence continues at coordinate 708,899 of JAJOZX010000637.1, read as the reverse complement.
GTTTTAGTTTGGTTTCTTGTATAAGTGCTATGTGAATGTTTTGTTTATGTACGAATTCCCTAAGCTGCAGGATTTTGTTTGTGAGGCCATCTACGTTGTACTGTAATATGTTAATATACTTCTGTATGTGTCTCATGGTGCTGTTGTGTCTATGTCTTTGTGTATGGTAACATGTGTAAGTTGTAGTGGGGCCTGGATTAGTCTTAATGTCGCCGGAGAGTAATAGTAGTCCGGGGAGCACGCGATCGCGGAGAGGGCGATCGGTTACCTGCGTGCCGCCGGCTTGCTCGATCAGGGTAGGCTGATCGGCTAAACAACAACAACAACAACAAGAAAAAATACTATACCCACGGTCAAACATGGTGACAGTATTCTTTCTTAGGACTGTTTCAGTGCTTATAGGCCTGATAAATTGATAGAAATCAACGGAAACATGGATTCCACCATGGGTCTATGGGTCGCAATTTTATTTTGCAGCAGGACAACAATCTGAAACACATGAGCAAATCTACCAAGACATGATTGAAGAAGAAATGGAAGTTTTTGAAGTGGCCAAACCAATTACCACATCTCAGTTTGATTGAGATCTCAAGAGAGCTGTCCATTAGAGGTGTTCAAAATTAAGGAATATTTGAAAAATGTAGCACATTGTGTTTTTCCCATTATTTGTCCAAGTGAAGTCTTTTGGTACCTTTTTCATCAAAATCGAAATTAGCCTAGGGGTCGCTCAAAGCGCTTAAATGTAGCATTTTTCGACCATTTATGCTAAAATGCTAACTTTGTAACTAATGGAAATAACCCTATCAGCCTGCTGCTCGTTTTGATCCTCTCGACGAAACAATGTGATCGGAAACAATTTTGATGTCGGAACGAGTTACGGTTTTCAAGATATTTGACATCAAAGTATACCAATTGTCATAGAGTTACGCAGTTTTGTAGTAATTCAGGAATACGTCCGTAATGATTTCTGTGTTCAAAAATTTAATTTCATTTGGTGTAAGTCGCTGTGCGCAACTGGAATGAAATGATATGATATTGGTCAATTTCTTTTGTATAGATACCATATATCAACTGGCCAGCATGTAATATAATACCTCTTTTCCAGGTAGCCTAATAAACGACCTACGTCCTGCGCAACTTCCTCAAGCTAAAATGGATCCTGAACCAGTGACAACCCGTAGTGGTAAAAGACTTCAGACGCCTCAAGAACTTCCTCGTAAAAATGCCACAGTGTCACCATCTAGACCAGTTCTAAGGAATGAAACAAATCATTTCCTTGTAGGTCAGCTGTCCTCCTCTGTGTGTGACGCAAGGTTGCCTACAGCTTGACAAGTGCTCCATTTTTTTTCCATGTAAATCAAAGCCCATCATTGAACAGGAAAGAAGCATTTAAAACAGGGCCGTTTCCTGGCATAAGCAGACTAAGCGGCCGCTTAGGGCCCCGCTGCTAATAGGGGGCCCCTAGACAGGCTTCCAGGTCATAGCTCAGTGGGCAAGAATAGGAATATAGCTGAAGTTATTATTAATATTATTGTTATTATCATTATTATCCTTATTATTATTATTATTATTATTGTCGTATTAATTAAAGTTTTTGTATGAGACAAATGTGATAAAACGGAGACAAACGAAACGTTTTGGTCGTTATGTGTAAATAACTATTGTGAGATCTTATTTCTATATTATTTAACTTTATTCTTACTATATGCTTATACTTTCCTAAATACTTAATTTTTCTTGTATTGTAAAACATTAGGTAATTATTCGTTTTAGTGCTTTTTCTCCTTTCTGAACCAAAATACATTTTTATAGTGTTTTTTGGTGTGATTTGTTCAAATCTGAACTTCGTTTCTTTGGGAAATGAGCCGTTTTTGAGAAATTTTAAAATTGAAAATTTCTCAACAACGGTTCATTTCCCAAAGAAACGAAGTTCAGATTTGAAATCACACCAAAAAACACCAGAAAAATGTGTTTTGGTTCAGACCTAACCTAACCTAACCCGCGTTTTTTCGCAATTTCTTACCTTAAATAGCAGCGTTGGGATGTTTGTACAAATCAGCGGCGACCAACAGGAATAAATAGACGATTTCGCCAGGCTCACCAATTTGAACTTGTTGGCCTAGCCAATGCTCACAGACGTCGAAGCCAAAACTCTTCCAATTAACCGCACTCTCGGAAGCCAACGCTAAATAGAGCTGTGCATCTAGCTGTGTCGAACGCTTTGTCAAGAATAACCCAACGTACAATAAGTTTTGCCACAGTTTGAGGTGGGATTTTTCAACCCACGTGCCCTTTCGACGGGAAACAGAGAAGGAACACTTTTTTTTCTGCCGCGCTCGTCCCTAGTCAATCTTCTGCAATAATATTGGTCATCAACTTCTCTATAATTACACTCATGACCACACTGCGGACAAATAACACGAGTAGGTAAAACACAGTGACTGGTAAAGAAAACTTCAGCACCGTCTTCTTTTTTATAAGTAATCCAAATCACACCCCAAACAAACCATAGCGAAAACCGAACTGAATAAGGATTTTGGAATGAGTATGCATTATTGGAGATTCAAAATACACGTCTCTGATTGGTCGGATAAGGTAACATGAAACAAAAACCAGATTTAATTGACTGATTTGACCTATGTTTCCTAATTTTGCCACGAGATGTCTCCCCATAAAACTGGAGAGGACGAGGACCGGCAAAATTTTAACAGCGGAAAGAGGTAAACACTCGGTCAATGGCCTATAATGGCTGCGTTTTACGTCTAAATTTTTTTTTTCCGTAAAAAATAATTATTACATTTCCTTGATTTTTATCAGTTTCCCTGAGGTTTCAAGGTGTCCTGAATACGAATTTATATGTTAAATTGTCATAGAATGTCTCCTTCTATCGAAAACGAACAAAGCATTAAAACGAATATTAACCAAACATTCTTCTTCTTCTTCTTCTTCTTCTTCTTCTTCTTCTTCTTATTATTATTATTATTATTATTATTATTATTATTATTATTATTATCATTATTATCATGATTATTATTATTTAGCAGATTAGTTGTGGTTAACTAGATGTGACTTCGTGCATCTTGGAAAATGAAACGACATTATCCATGAGGAGTTGAAAAACGGAAAAAGAAGAAAATAGAGGAGGAGAAGCTTTCCAGTAGCACAGGTGAGATGTGCCACTTGTATATTCTTATGAGTACAGTTCGGGCAACTAGGTTAGGCAGACCATCAAGCTAGGCAAGTGCTCAGAAATCGTGTAGAGTAAGCTAGTCTCTGTAATATTTATAATATTTCGAAATATGAAATTTAATGGATCACATCACCTCAAATTCTGTTCACACAGATCAATTATCAAACAAGATAAGAAAGAGTATTTTAGCAAAATCTAACAGAATATGTAATGTTATGTTCTTTTCAGGAGCACTACTGAAATATTTGGAAAAGCCATCCTCAGCAAAGCCTGATGAGCATCATGAGCCAACAGCGGGACCATCCTCTATGCAACCTCAAACACCAGTAGAAGTGGAGCCTGATGAACCAACAAGTGGCCCATCTTCTGTTCAGCTTCAAACACCACACACAGGCATTTCTGCTGAGCAACAAGAACCAAGATCTGCTCCAATGCTTGATCCGTATGACTGGCCAGTTGTCCTGTCAGATGCCTTGAAGACAGATCTGGTGTCTCGAGGACCATTTCAAATCAGTCCAGATTTCACATTCCCTAAAAGGGAGGACGGTAGAAACTTTCATCACCTTTACATGTACAGAACATTAATTAATGGGGAAAAAATAAAGTGAAGCTGGCTGATGTACTCTAGAAGGAATGATGCTCTTTATTGCTTCTGCTGCAAGGTGTTTTCAAGAAAGTCGTACAAACTAATTACGGATGGACTTTCAGACTGGATAAACGTTGGTTCGCTTCTGAAAGGCCATGAAAATAGTTCAGAACATGCAGATAACATGGCAACATGGAGGGATCTGGAACTGCAGCTAAAAACTGGGAGGACCATTGACCAAACTGAAATGTCATTAATGGAGGTAGAGCGAAGACGCTGGCGAGATGTTCTCACACGTCTTGTAAGTATAATCCAATCACTGGCAGAGAGAAACCTTGCTTTCAGGGGGTCTTCCTCTACATTGTACAATCGAGACAATGGCAACTTCTTGAAGGAGGTTGAGCTGCTTGCCAAATTTGATCCAGTGATGAAACAACACATCAGCAGAGTCGAAAGTGGCCAATATAGTCATTCAAGTTATCTAGGAAACATCATTCAAAATGAGCTCATTGGGTCCATTAGTGGGAAGATCTTGGATGCCAATGTTGCAGAAATAAAACAAGCTAAATATTACTCACTCATTTTAGACTGCACTCCAGACATAAGCCACCAAGAACAGATGTCGATTATTATCAGAACTGTTAAAATGGGTGAAGTACCAGAAATAAAAGAATACTTCTTGGGCTTTCTTGAGGCTTCAGAAATTACAGGCCTGGGTTTATCAGTTCTGATTCTGAAGAGACTAGATGAACTGAATATTCACTTTGATGACTGCAGAGGACAGTCATATGACAACGGAGCGAACATGAAGGGCAAGAACAAAGGTGTTCAGGCAAGGTTATTAGAGAAGAACTGTCGTGCACTCTATGTTCTATGTGGGGCTCACACTCTGAATCTTGTAGTTGCTGATGCAGCTAAAGTTTCCACAGACGCCATCAGCTTCTTTGGCAACGTACAAAAATTGTACAACCTTTTTGCAGCAGCTACACAGAAATAGACAATCCTAAAGAAGCACGTGAACATAACACTCAAGTCTTGGAGTGAAACCAGGTGGGAGAGCCGGCTTAAGAGCATTGAAGCTGTGCGATACCAGAGCCACAACATCAGAGAGGCCCTGTTGGAAGTCAGAAACAATGCCACAGATGCCATAGCCAGGACTGAAGCACAATCACTTGCAGAGGAGGTAGGGTCTTATCGCTTTCAGATTTTCACAGTAGTATGGTATGACATTCTTCATGCAGTTAACCATGTGAGCAAACTTCTGCAGTCTCCTACAATGCAGTTTGATGTGGCAGTCAACCTCCTCACCAGCCACAGAAACAGGTTTTGTTGCAGCACAAGTCGTAGCTAGGGACATATGTGAGGAAATGAATGTGGAGGCTGTGCTGAAGGAGAAGAGGCTCAGATCCACAAAAAAGCACTTTGCTTACGAAGCTCCTAACGAACCATTTACAGAAGCCTTAAAGAGGCTGGAAGTCAAAGTTTTCAATGTGGTGATGGATTGTGCCATCTGGTCAATAAATGAAAGATTCAAAACATTAGATGATGTGAGGGACATATTTGGGGTTCTCCTAAACTTCACCACAATGAACAAGGAAGACTTGTTCTGCAAGTGTGAAAAGCTCTCTAAGATACTGAGCTCTGGAGCTGACTCTGACATTGATGGAAGAGAACTGGCCCTCGAAATTAAGAACTTGCCGACTTTACCTTCACACAACATGACTGCATTGGAGCCTCTCTCCTTCATTCATCAGAAGCAACTGGAGGAACTATACCCCAATCTCTGGGTTGCACTAAGAATTGCCTGCACTCTACCTGTGACAGTAGCGTCAGCCGAGAGGAGCTTCTCTTAGATGAAGCTAATCAAGAACTACCTCAGATCATCAATGGGGCAGGATCGCCTCAGTGGCCTTGGCATCATAAGCATCAACCAGGACGTTGGCAGGGGGATTTCATATGATGATGTTATTGATGATTTCGCCCAGAAAAAATCTAGGAGGCAAAAATTTTGAAGATACAAACTGTTCTGTATAACTGTTAGCTATTACACGATTGTATCGTAGAGTCAGTAATTGTTTGGTAGTTGATAATTGCATTTTTTTTTATACATAGTTCTGTCATTTATTCTAAATAATGTATAAGCTAATTTTCAGGAATTTCATGAAGAATATTTTTTATGTTTGTCTTCTGAAAGTACATATTTGTTGTTTTGGACATAATTGTTTCATTAAAATTGTTTCATAATTGTTTTTTATTAACACAGCCATTTTTTGTATGTGTGTGCTGAGGTGATGTAGTAAGGCGTGAGTTGGTGGATGGAGGGGTGAGGCCTCAAATGGGTATACTGCTTATGGCCCCCTAATGGCTAGAAACGGCCCTGATTTAAAATAACTGTAGACAATGTATTGACCTTCTGGAACATGGCACGTATAAAGACCATTCGGCCGCATAACTGCGTAGCCAAGCTGCAAACTTTGTGGCGTGAGTGGAGGATGTTGGACAATAATAAAAAAAGAGAGTGAGCCAGACAATAAACAGGCCATCTTTGCAGATAAACTCAATAAGCTCTGAGATAGTAGAGCCTCTGATGCTATCGAGGAAGTCAATGAATAGGCTTCTCACGACTGATGATAAAAGGGAAGACATAAGCTTTTATCTGGAACAGCGCGATGGACGAGAAGTTACACTTACTGGCAACGATAAAATCTTCGCTGATAAGAAAAAGCTTCAGACATTGAAGGCGCTCCAGAAACAGAACGTAGCATTGCGAACTGCATCAGTTCAGAGTAGCGCATCAGCAGCCCGAGAAAATGAGGAAATTGGCGCCCTGTCAGATGACAGTGAGACAGAAGACCACGGAAAGTCTGAGAACATCGATTTCTCACCAGGACCATCAACAAAGCCGCAGTTCATGGTACTGAAAGCGCCAAGACGTATCATGCAGGACCCCGAGCCGACATCGACATTTGAATGATTTGATAGGATCAAAATGAGTGATAATGAGGCAACCATGATCATAGCTACAGTTCTAAAGGTGTGTGGCGCCAGCTTGTCCAACTTCAGCTTGTCCCGATGCACTACGCGCCGTGAGTACATGGCAAACAGACATAATATTTCGCTAGAAATTCTGGATTCGGTTCGACAGAATCCTTCTGAGTTCGTTGCACTACATTGGGACGGTAAGTTGACTAAGGACAGGTAAGGTGATGCCCACGAAGCACTTGCTATACTTGTCTAAGGTCCCATTCCCAGTTTTTCCAAGGGTAAGCTTCTTGGTATTCAGAGGCTATCACATGCAACTGGGAAAGCTCAAGCGGAAGCAACTGTAGAGATGCTGGAAATGTGGGAGGTCAAAGAGAAAGTGAAAGCCCTCGTTTTTGATACAGCCGCAAGTAACAGTGGCTGGAAGAGTGGAGCCGCTAAATACATCGAGGAACTCACTGAGAATAAAGTGTTCTAACTGGGCTGCAGGCACCATATTTTGGAACTTGTTCTTGTCAGTGTGTGGGAGACCTTGTTCAGAAAGACCAGCGCTCCTGAAAATACCATATTCCATCAGTTCAAGTTTGCATGGCACTCCATAGACACTAATCTGCCACATCAAACACTTCAACTCTCAGAAGAGGCAAAGAAAGACCTGATTGAAGTGCTTACAACGGGAGAGAAGTTGCCCCGGGACGACTACAGAGAATGTGCAGAGAACCCACTGATCCTCCTAGGAGAGGTGCCTCACGAGGTCACCATAAAAGGAAACCTGGTCCAGCGCACCACGCCCGTTAGATGAACAAAGTTCTCTACGCCCAGAAGATGCTCATGTGGGTGGAGCAGTTAAACTATGATGAGAGGCTCCTGACGAAGCTAAGAAGACTGAATACATCCTTTCAGTTGTTTTACACGGCATACTGGATGAAAACAAGCAGGGGAGCGGCTGCACCAAGGCCATGATAAGCGTCAGACAGTTAGACATGGAGGTGACCAACTCCGCTCTCGAGAAATTCTTCCGTCACAAGTGGTATCTGACCATCCCGCAGCCACAGACGAACTGAAGCAGGCAATAGCGTCGAAGCTGACTGAAACTGTGAAACCAGACAGCTTCAGGATCGGGAGGCCAACTTTCACAACTATCAGTGTCGCGGCAGAAAGCGAGATATCGGACTATGTGGGCCCCTGATTCTCATTTCTTGTTCAGCTGCTTGGATGTGAGCGATGAATGGGTACAGAAACCCGTGGCTGACTGGCCACAAGATGCGGATTATCAGGTCGCAGAGAATTTCGTGAGAACTTCGAAGGTTGTAAACGATGCCTCTGAAAGGGGTGTCAAGCTGAATACAGAGTAGGCCACAATAATAACTGACAACCATAAGGAACAGCAACGATTACTGTCGAGCAGCACCGAAACAAGTATCCCGACTTCTCAAAGAAAACACTAGGATAGAATTGTAGAGAATAATTTGTAAATTTGTTTATCAATAAAGAGTGGGGTCCGGGAGGATAATAAAATGCAAATGCCGGAGCCTGTTCTTCAGGCCGGACAGGGGTGGTTCCGGAGTGGGCATTTTATTATCCTTCTACCTCGTTATTTTTACTGGTCCTACATGAAGATAAAAAAATGACTACAAATATACATGAAAACATTAATAATAACACATTTTAGTGGTAAATATCTTGAAAACTGTAACTCATATCAACATCAAAATTGCTTCCAATTGCATTTTCTCGTCGAGAGTATCAAAACGAGAGCAGGTTGATAGGGTTATCTCCATTAGTTAGAAAGTTAGCATTTTATCGTAAATGACTGAAACATGCTATCTTTAAGCTAATTTCGAATTTGATGAAAATGATACCAAAAGACTTCACTTGGACCAAGTGATGAGAAAAACCACATTATGCTACATTTTTCGAATATTTCCTAATTTTGAACACCCCCTCCTGGAAAGCGCTAGAAGCTGGTAGGGAAATACCCCAATCATGTGATTTAAGTTATTCAAGTTAAATTTAATTATACAAAATAATAATAATTCGTACTTAAACATTTACTCAGCATTAATTTCACTTTTTTTTATTGTGCGTTGCATTTTGGCTTAGTTTATTCATTTTATGGTTATAATCTAATAAATCTATTATTTCCGAAACTATTTTATGGTCTTTCCTTTAACTGTTACTAATGTTTCAGTCCAAAAACAATTCTTCATTATAAATGCAAAAAACTTCACTTTTTTTCTACGTGAAGGTCAAAATATGAAAATAAAAACCCACTCTAATAGACATAGTTTATTTCCACAACATTTTCGATGCCCACTGGCATCCTCCTCGGGTGGATACAGAAAAACGAATGAACCAAAACAAGAGGGAAAAACAGTCCAGGGACCGACCGTTAAGAAATTCGCACCTAGGTTAGATCCCATTCTCCCGACACCGGAAGGGCATTTTCATTAAGTACATTCGCACAAATTTAAAACTATCTTCCTGTTCTAAACATACAGATTCTCTTATTTCTTTTATTTTTTTACATAATTATTACATTTATTATTAAATTTATTACATTTAATATTGCATAATTATTTATTACAGAAATTATAAATTTATTATTACATTGGTTATTACATTGTTGTTTATTATACAGAACTTATAAACCGAAAAACGAATGAAAAAGGCGATTAGGAAACAATCCAGAGACCATTGAGAAATTCGCACCTAGGTTAGATACCGTTCTCCCGACACCGGAAGGGCATTTTATTACAGGGTTCGCTTATAAGTACATTCCCACAAATTAAAACTATCTTCTTGTTCTATACATACAGATTCTAATATTTTGACATAATTACTGCATTTATTATTGCATTTACATTTTTTAATATTTATTATTATTACCTTTACCCTAATTATTAAATTTATAATATTACCTTTATTATTACATCTGTTGCATTTATATTTATTTCCACATTTATTACTTCCATTATTACATTTACTAAAAGCGAGTAAGGAAACAATCCAGAGACCTTTAAGAAATTCACACTTATGTTCGAACACGTTCCCACGACTCCGTAAGGGATTTTTTGACCAAGAATCTCATTAAAGGGTCTAACTTATAAGTACCTTCGCACAAATTAAAATTATCTACTTTTTCTATACACACAGATTCTATTATTTTTCTTTTGACATAATTATTACATTTATAAAGTACCTTACTTGATTCCCAATCTATAGCATGATTATTTTGGCTGGCGTGATAAAAAATGGCATTATTAGTATTGCAACTTCTGAAGGCATATTTGTGTTCTTTACGGGTTTCAATATTTCTTCCAGTTTCTCCCACGTATACTAAATCACAACTTTTACAGGGAATGCTGTAGACACAGGCTTGTTCATCTTTTGCAACGTTATTCCTAACCAATTTACTTTTCATGGTAGACGAATACTTGAACGCCAAAGCAAACTTAAAATCTTTCGTCAACGGTTTTACTCTTTCTAAGCCGGCAATGTAAGGCAAACTCACATATTGTTTTTGGTTAACTGAAGGTTCCCGAGGGGCACAAAAAGATTTTCTGGCTTTAAAATACGCCTTTCTGATAAACCACTCGGGATATTTTAAATCCTTAAAAATGTTCCAAATCTTTGAATTTTCCGGGTCCAGCAAATGTGGGCTACAAATCCTGAGTGCTCTTAGAAACATGGAAGAAATAATTGAGCTTTTAACCCCTTCATCATGATATGAAATATAATGAATGTACGAATTACAATGAGTAGGTTTTCTATAGACCGTGAAATTGGGCTTTCCGCTTTCGTTAATGACCAAAACATCTAGAAAAGGTAATTGTTTGTCGTTCTCCCATTCATATTTAAATTTAATAGAGGGAACAAGATTATTTAATGACTGAAAGAAAGTGTCAAAGTTGTTCCAGTGGTCTCTGGATTGTTTCCTAATCGCCTTTTTCATTCGTTTTTCGGTTTATAAGTTCTGTATAATAAACAACAATGTAATAACCAATGTAATAATAAATTTATAATTTCTGTAATAAATAATTATGCAATATTAAATGTAATAAATTTAATAATAAATGTAATAATTATGTAAAAAAAAAATAATAATAATAGAATCTGTATGTTTAGAACAGGAAGATGGTTTTAAATTTGTGCGAATGTACTTAATGAAAATGCCCTTCCGGTGTCGGGAGAATGGGATCTAACCTAGGTGCGAATTTCTTAACGGTCGGTCCTGGACTGTTTTTCCCTCTTGTTTTGGTTCATTCGTTTTTCTGTATCCACCCGAGAAGGATGCCAGTGGGTGTCGAAACTGTTGTGGAAATAAACTCTGTCTATTAGAGTGGGTTTTTATTTTCATAATTCTTCATTAGAATTCAAGTGTTCTTAAACTTTTTCGCACAACTAGAACTAGAGATAGAGAAAGTTTTATAGTTTTATACAGAAGTAGCGATGTTCCCTTTTACAATAAATGTAGTAGGAGGCGTTGGCCAGATGTGGTTTCAGAGCACTTGGAATTCTCAGATGATGGGAAGCTTGATGAGATCTCTCGGGAGTCCAAACCTCCGAATAGTCATACTCATCTCCAGGGAAGCTACTTAATTATAGTGGTACTTTAGTTTTAAATATTGTATATAAAAATTTCGCGAGAAAAAAATTATACATATTATGCATTATTATTATTATTATTATTATTATTATTATTCCCCATTATTCATCATCATTCTCTTAGTGTATACTTTCGTGGGAATTCCTAAATTCTTGCGTGTTGACCAGCTGGAAGTGCCTATGGATTAGAGCTCCCTTATCCGAGTAATTACAGTGCGAAAGATAGCAATGAAAATTGTAAATGTTCGAAAGCAGGTCTCTCGGTATGCCGACTTTGGCAGGCTACGGAGAAATTACGCAACAACGAAATGATGACCTTTTGTACATAATAAATAAATAAAAAATTCCTTTAAAAAAGCCCGGTGTAGATTAGATTAAGTAGTTTAGTGTTCGTACTAACCTTCGCTTTCTTACGTCTCCTAATGCGTAACTCGGGACACGACATACTTTTCCTACTTTCCTATAAATCTTCTTTCACCACTATTTTCTGTCAGCAGTGGCCGGCGGAGGAAGGAGAGAGAGCATTGTCTTTTCTATACTTTACTATTACTACTATTCCTCTCTGAAGGCTTTACACATCTTATAAATTTACACATGGTACAAGTTCTCAGTAGTCTTTATTTTCATTGGCTATTTCTATTTTTTGTTTCCTTCTTGGGCCAGCCGAGAGTATATCTTAGGGCCTTTGTTAGCCTGGAATTCTCTCTCTCTCTCTCTCTCTCTCTCTCTCTATATATATATATATATATATATATATATAGGAAAAAGGCAAGCAGACGATAGTGGTTGATTTCTTTAAGAGAGTTAAAACCAAATTGTTAAACCCAACTTCCTTTTGAGACAAATTAATACAATATACTGTATATGTACTCTACTTAAATGGAAACAAAATGGCCCCCACATAACCCGTACAGAAAGGTCACCTGTCTATAAAAGCCACGATTACCGTTTCCCTTGGATGACCTTTATACACAGGTTTGTATATATATATACAGTATATATATATATATATATATATATATATATATATATATATATATATATATATATATATATATATATTGCAGGAAAGAGGGGCCAAGTTAGACTGTGAATGATTTTAAACCTTATCAGATAATAGCGGTTGTTTCTTAAATGTTTATTTAAAAAAAAAGGATTTACGTAAAAGCGTTTGCGTGTCAGGAAACGGTGTACCTGGCATATATTTGCATCCTGGAAATGCATTTTTAGTTTTTAAGTGTTTGGCCTTAAAAGATTAGGGATTGGATTGCTCCTGAAATCGTCGAGGTTCTTTCATTATTTATCAGGAAAATTAAGTTGGTGCCGCGCTGTACGAGGTTCTACGTTTCTCGGTTATCAGATGTACACGAACTTTAAAATGTTTTGTTTGGAAATATTTTCAGCGGCAGAGGACGCAGTACAATCTCTCTCTCTCTCTCTCTCTCTCATCTTTCTTATGCTTCTGTTGGACTCGCATTTTTAAAAATTATTAATGCACCATGGTTTCTGGTGCGGGGTGAATTTTATTGTGATTTTACGATACTTTTTGACTGATTTTACGGCGATATTTAAATTCGTTTGACATTTTCATTGTCCGTTAAACGTTTGTGCTTGAATTTAAAGAAGCACCTCGAAGAGAAGGCGAAAATACGGTTTAATCAACAGGTTTGAGTGAGATACAAAAAAAGAAAAAAAATGAAAGTTCTGCGATAAAATTTAGACTCGATTTTTGTCATCTTTAATCGCCAGCCGAATTCAATGTTACAATAAAAAACTTACCCCTTTTGGCAACACTTTCTCTGACCTGCGCTATTGGAGGTCATTGAAGATGACATTAAAGGTCGATGTTGCTCTTTTGGAACGTGTGTTTAAAAAGAAGCTAAGGTCGTAAAAGGTAAAAAACGAAATTCCTTTTGTGAAAAACGTTTGTTTCAAAAAGGCAGATTCAATATTGGGAGAGAATACTGCAATTTCTCTATTTTAAATTTAGTATTCGTAAATGGGTTCAAAATTGTGGGTTTTCATTTTTAAAAAATTATATTTTAATAATGAAACAAATTATTTTATAGAGCACTCGAAAATAAGATATACATGTCTAAAACCAAAATGACTCGTATGTAGTTCAGATTGAGGCATTATGAGTTACTTATTGTCTATTTTATTAGTTTTGAGTTATTTAATTATTTAATAACTCATAACTCCCCATCGGTCTTTCAACTGACTCATACAGAGTCTCAACAGCGGCACTAAGTTCGATGAGCAAAAATGTCTCAACTCTAATCATTTTGGTTTTGTGTGCGTAAAAACTCTCTCTCTCTCTCTCTCTCAATCAGTCTATCTATCTATCTATCTATCTATATTATATATATATATATTATATATATATATATATATATATATATATATATATATATATATATATATATACTGTATAATGTGGTTTAAACTTTTAAAATAGCTGAGTTGCCTTTATTAATAGTACATTTACTTTCCTATTAACAAATCATTAGTTTTCCTCCCTAATTAAAAGATGCCCTTAATCGAAAGAGAGAAAAACTCTTCATTAAATTACGAGTCGAGAGACTAATCACTGTCTACTGAAATGCGGTCACGAGAGGAGGAAGCAAACGGATCCTCTTCATAAATTGAAGGAATACCTCTTCTCCCGCATGCAGAGCCACTTAGACATGCATCGATGTCAACACGTGTGCCATAAATTTGCACATGTGATTTTCATTACCAGGGTTTTACCCCGTCATTTAAAATACCAAATTTAGATGGCGCTTTCGGCAAGTTAATATAATGCAATAAAATCATGATCTCGACATATTTACTTTATAATCTAACATCGAAAATCATTGCAATGAAGAAATAAGATTTAATCTCATGTTACGCTGTCTCTTTATATCTTGAAATATTATTAACTGCACACATGAACACCTTGCGGTGTATATATATATATATATATATATATATATATATATATATATATATATTAGTGATGTAGCGGATGTCATTTTTTTCACATCCGCGGATGCGGATGAGGATGTTTGATTTCAACATCTGCGGATGCGGATGCGGATGTCTACATTTTCGTTATTTTTTAGGATATATTCGAGATTTGTTGTGTTTAACGTATATAATAAGTTATTATATAGAGAGAGCTGTAGCTATAATGTAGTATAATTGATTAATTGTACAATAATTGCTGTACTTTTCCCTGAACATATAAAATAATAGCAAGCATCTAACTAATATAGAAATCAATTAGTGAATTCGTCTGCAAATAAATTCGTTATATTTTGTTGAGTTTCAGCCACAATTAGAAACCATAATTGTGTTACCCGACCTCTTTCCCCAACCTCCACCCATATAGAAAGAGATCTTTAATTACCTTGATAACTATTTATATTAAGTTTAAAGTTTTATTAGGCATATTTATAAATGAGTAATTAAAATAAAGTAAACTAAGATGTTCATCGTTTAATATTCAAACTTAATTATAGGAAGGTTATGCTTAAGGAACATTAATTTTTCTGCCTTTTCTGCTGCCAGTCTGTTTCTCTTTTCATCATATATTAATCCAGCACTGCTAAATAATCTCTCGCTTGGTATGCTTGTTGGAGGACGTGCTAAATGTTTCCTTGCAAGTTTACTCAAGTATGGATAGATATTCTGCGTATTTTTTCACCAACTAATAGGATTGTCACATGCAGCCAGGCGTTTTTCTTGGTGATAGCTCTCGATCATTTTTACTACATCTTTTGACATCGCGTAGGTCTCGTCATCGCTGCTTGACTCAAGAAACTGAGAGAGAGATTCTGTGATAGATTTGCTTGTTGAAGGTGTTGGTTCTGTCACTGAAACTTTTATTCTTTTGGTGGGTGGCGAAGCGACAGATTCAAGAGATTGAAGCTCTTCAACTGCTTTGCCAAGTGATGATTTAACTCGTTCTAATGTACTAGGTGAAAATAACTTAGCTTTGTAACGTGGATCTAAGTAGGTTGCAAGAGAGGAGTAACTTCATACAAGAACAGCCTCTCGTCTTGTCGCTTGCATCACTTTTGCGCACAATGAACTAGTTCTATTATTATAGTAGAATTTGATAATTTCCGCTTATTAATGACGTTTTATCTCAACGGTCCACATCCGCACGACATCCGCAGTCCAAAGTGCGGATGCAGATGCGGATGCGGATTCGAGAAAATGTGCGGATGTTCCGCGGATGTGACCTACATCACTAAATTATATATATATATATATATATATATATACGCAGGAAGGAGGGGTCAAGAACGAACGCCCACAAAAACGTCTCCCCAATAGAAGGAAAAGAAGAGAGCTGAAATCAAGGTCCAAAGTTTTCAAGATGCCTGGACACACTGCGTTTGAAAGATTGGTGGTCATAGACAGGGGTAAAGATAGAATGAGGAAGGTTGTTCCAGACTGACCGGTTGAGTGGATGAAAGATTGAGAATACCGATTAACCCTTGCGTTAGAGAGTTGGACGGAAAAGTGATGAGGATATGTCGAAAGTCTGGTGCTGCAAGCTCTCCTTAAAGGAGTAGGCATGCAGTTAGAGAGTTCAGAAGAGCAGTATCCATTATAATAGTAATAGTAAAGAGAGAGTGAAGCAACATTGCGATGAACAGAAAGGGACTGAAGACAATCAGTACGAGGCGGGGAACTGATGAGACGAAAGGTCTTTCATTCTACCCCAATGTTTCTTAGCCTGATTTGTCCCACGACCCCCGTGTCAGAGTCTTAGGTCTGCGCGACCCCTTATCATCTTACAGGGGTAAACAAACTCACGAAGCGTTTTTTTTTGTTTTTGCGCACAAATCACTACTACAGAAGTAAACAAACTACAACCCGGGGATCGCGACCCACCATTTGAGAATGACTGTTCCACCCGGTCAAGTAATTCTGTGTGGGTTGAGTCACCCCACACATGAGAAGCGTACTCCATACAGGAGCGGAAAAGATCCCTGTACAGAGACAGCAACTGAGTGGGGGTGAAGAAACTGCGGAGCCGGTACAGTACCCTTAGTCTCTTTTAGAAAGAGAGTATTTTTGATCTTTGCAGGAAAGATCACGAGAAGAGGAATCACCAAGAATATAAGATTCCAACTCTGTTTTCGGTTTTCCTCTAGCACATCTAGTTATGGAAATATGACTGGTGTTAATTTCAGCACAATTTATCGTAAAAGTACAACTTTATTCATAAAAAGAAATGTACACCAACCTAAAAAGCAGATAACACGATAGAAATACAGGTAGTTAACATTAAAACACGCGCAAAACAACACCACACTCATTAACATTTACATCCCACCAGATAGTTCACCTCAGATGCCAGCCAATTACAATCCATAGTTACACAATCTGGCCTCTTTCACTAATGTCATCTTAGGAGACTTCAACGCTAAAGACACAAGTTGGTACCTGCACAACCAAAACAACACCAGAGGCGCCAACATAGCCACACAACTAAACAGCCTCTTCATTCTTAACAACGCAGAAGAACATACACACATACCACATCAAGCAGGATACTCAAACTCCTCCCAAGACATAACGTTCTGTTCCCCCTCACTAGCAGCACATACACACTGGAGAACAGAAAAACAACTGTCATCAGACCACCTGCCCATCATCATTATAACACGTTCTACACTCTGCCCCAACAGCACCAGGCACACTTGCAGAAATTTCAAGAAAACTGATTGGGAACAGTTCAAAATACAGAGTGAGGAACAATTCACCACATTAAACAGCACACCCATCATAATTATCAATACAACACTCAAGACATTTAATCAGATCATCAATAATACAAACAAATACATACCCAAGGGCAACATTAGGAAATACAACCCAAATTACACTAGAGAAATAGCCCACCTCATAAGCCAACGTAACAATCTCAACCATAACACACAAACACCACACACAGAAGCCATAAAACAGCAGATACAACAGCTAAACACAGAAATAAACAACAAACTTAAAGAAAAAACGAACAGAAACATTTAGGGAATTCATAACAACACTAAGCCACTCCACAGATACATCCAGGCTATACAAGACTATAAACAGCATTACCCACTCTAACAGCGGCATTCACACCTCGCACGCAGTTATTTGTCGCAGCCAAAATAATATCCCAACGTATACACAACAAGCTAACATTCTAGTTAATCACTACGCAAAGATAAGTCACTTAAACAGAGCCAACAACCAGAAACGCGCAGACAGACAAACAGCCAGACACAAGAAAACCACAGACTCGACACGACCATTACACCCTTCAATACAGACCAGACCACCAAGATCATCAAAAACTTTAAGAATTCGAAGGCTACTGAACCAGACAACATATCTAACATACACCTTAAACACTTGGGCCCACAGGGAATACTAGCTCTCACAAACATCAGCACATATTCATACCAACACTGTATTATTCTTAACATATGGAAACAAGGTAAAATTATTACACTACTCAAACCAAACAAAAATCCAACAGAACCAGCTTCCTATAGAACCATTACTTTACTATGCACACCTTCCAAAGTAACAGAAAGACTAATCTTACAAATCACCAACCCACACATGCTACTATCGCCTACTCAACATGGATTCAGACCTCACCACTCAACCACGACATTACTCACTAACCTCACGCAGCACATCATGGATGACATCAACTCCGGAAGACCAGCTCAAAGTACACTATTAGCAACAATAGACATTAATAAAGCATTTTATGCTATCCCACGCTTCCCTCTCATAAACAAAATACTCAACACAAACATGCACAATAACACCAAAAGGTGGCTGAGCAACTATCTTTCAGGAAGATACTCACATGTTACATTTAATGGCAAGTCATCCAAAAACAAGCTTTTTCCGAACAGGGTCCCTCAAGGCTCTGTTCCTCACGAACACTGTTCAACTTATACTGTACATGCATGACATTCCAACAGCCATTCCAACAAGCTTACCTTATCATCATATGCAGATGACATCACTCTAACATTCACCCACAACAACATCGACACCGCTACAAATAACCTACAAACATACATAAACAGTATACAAGACTGGCTCACACACAATAGACTCAAAGTAGCGCCCACAAAATTAACCATCACCTTGCTTATAAGCAACACAAAAGAACACCAGATAACTCCACAGCTTACAGTAAACAACACCGACGTTCCACACACACTCACAGGACCAAAATACTTGGGGTCACATACAAACTACATTCAGGACATTAAAAACAAATGTACGTCAAGACTTAACACGCTTAGGGTACTAACAGGCACAAACTTTGGACACCAGCAGGACAATATCACTCATATACAAACAATATATTCGCTCAGTTATGGACCATTATCTCAAACACACACATAAACACCTTACAGACAATACAAAACAACCCACTTCGTATCATTACAGGATGCACTCAAACAACACCAATAGAACACCTGCACACAGAAACAAAAATACTGAAAGTTAGGGAACATTGAGACATGAGGGGAATACAATTCATGGCAGCAGCGACAACTAACCCACAACACCCTTGCCACTACACGTACAATCACGCACCAACACCTCGCACCATTAAGGTAACACCAGAGAGACATTATAACCAAATACTCCATTCTATACCACACCCCACAGACATCACACAGTACAGAAAACACTACACACACACACACCTAACCCACAAAGCACTGACACGACTCGGTCCGAATGCGGTCCTAGGTGTGAAGCCGCCACCCATTGACAGGTCAGAGACCAGCCTGAGCAGATTGGATCGCGTTAACCTAGCACCATTCCGATGCGGACATCACCCCAACTTACAGACATATAAACATAGACTAGACAACTCCATAGACGATACCTGCCACCTGTGCCAGGACGCACCGCAAACAGATGAACACATTATGACAGACTACCGCTCTGGCACAACAGAGAACAACACAACATCACTAGTGCGCTGAACCTCTGGTCCACTCCGGAGAGGGCGATCGGTTACCTGCGTGCCGCCGGCTTTCTCGATCAGGGTGGGCCGATCGGCTAACCAACAACAACAACAACAACAACCTAAAAACGTTGAGTACGATTTTCTTTTGTAAACCTTGTCCGGATCGTCGTGGTACAACATTTCGTTCCAGAAACCTTGGTAGCGATTTTCTATTGACTGGATGTCTTGATAGAAGCGTCCCCCCTGTTCGTCACTCACCGCGCCAAGGTTTTCGGGAAAGAAATCTAGCTGCGAATGTAAAAAATGTATTTTCAAGGACATGCGACAGCCCATTTCTTGATATGCATCGAGCAGTTTCTGAACTCCATCTTTGTATGCGGGAGACTTGTAGTTATCCAAGAAGTTTCCACAAATCCATTTGAAAGCCTGCCATACTTTTAGTTCCAAGTCATTGAGGCTTTCTTCAAAGCCTTCATCCTGCAGAACCTCCCTGATTTGGGGCTCCACAAAGATTCCCTCCTTCAATTTCGCGGCACTGATGTTTGCAAATTTCTCAACAAGGTATTGAAACCTTCTCGAATTCGCCTAACCCATCGCTTTCACAAAATTTTCATTAAGCCGAGCTTAATGTGGAGAGGTGGCAGGAAAATCTTCTTTGGATCAACTAAAGGAACACACTGGACACTGCCCGTTCCTGGCTCGTATGAGCTTCTTTGATGCCAGTCACGTCTGATATAATGATCCACGGTAGCACGGCTGTCCCATTGGCATAGGAAACAACAGTATTTCGTGAACCCTCCTTGCATGCACATTAATATACTAATGACTTTGAAATCACCACAGATATTCCATTGATGAGTGCTGTATTGGATTGCTTCGAGTAGTATATTCGTGTTATCGTATCTCCTTTAGATGAACGGAGTGGCGATCGGGATGGACGGCTTTAAGTTCCCGTTATACAGGAGAACTGCTTTCAAGCTTCGCTGTGAGGAATCAATGAAGAGGCGCCACTCAGATGGTGTGTGTACCTGTGACAAGTTCTCGAAAAGTCCATTGACATCATGGCAATAACAGAGCGGACCGTCTACTGTAAAGAATGTCTCCAAATCATGGTTTCGTTTTCGATAGTGACACACTCGGACGTTCTTCTCAGGTAAGTGTTTCTGCTTGAGTCTCGAGGAGAGAAGTTCTGATTTCTCTTTGGAGAGGTCTAGGTCTCTAATGAGGTCCAACTCGTTTTGGGTAAGCCCAGTGGTGTAGTGCTAAATAAAGAAGTGAGGGAACGTATTTTGAAAGTGTTACTCAGATGCGGGGGGGACAATGGCGAGCGCGGCGAGCCCATACAACTGGGGGTCCGGGGGCACTGTAAGCCCCCCGGGAAATCTTTTGAAATCTGACCAATTTCAGGGATATTTTGAGGTCATATGCACTGGATATTAGGATATATTCCAAGCTTGAAGATGCAGTATTTCCAGTGTCATTAGATATACGACATCCAGTACGATCAATAAAAATAGCTAACAACTGGAATGATTAACTAAAAAAAGTTAACAACTGGTACGCCATGGTGACTGTTTCACCAGATCTTTATAGGCTAGCATTGCCTCAGTCGAAGCTAAAAGAAATGAAGCAGTTAATGATTCTTTCTCATATTTCTTCTAGGGGTGGGAATTAAAATTTCATGACATTAGAGATTTGTAAGTTCGGATTTATTTGAAATAGTGAGAGAACGCCGTTCCGTCTACCAAAAAAAGTAAGGGAACGCCGTTCCCACGCGTTCCCACAGCACTACACCACTGGGTAAGCCTCTCCGGCTCCAATTGCTCTTCGTCAGGTGTGTAGTCAAGATTGGCCGAAGGTCCCGCATCTCCGCCAATCGCACTTTAGTCGGATTCCCTTTCGTCTTCTAAAGAATCGAGTCCATGCTGTGGAGGTACCGGAATCGGCATCGTGTCATCGTGAGGGATCGGTCTGATCGCGGAGTCTACGTTCGGATAAACGATGTTATGTTTGTTCTTCACGGAGAATCCAGTTATGTTAACATTGGAAAATTAACAATCGCCATGATGGTCTCTCGGCTCCCTCCATATCATGGGTATAGAGAACGGCATCGACTTTTTCCCTTGGTTCAACCAGTCACGTAATCCATTCGAACAAGCGGTACAGATAACATATGGCGCCCACGCCTGATCTTGGTCGCCTGGTGGACAGCCGAAGTATAACCGGTAAGTTTTCCGACAATCCATCGTGATTGTACGCCGTTGTGATTTAGTCGCGAACGAGCCGCACACGTAACAGAAATTGTCGGGGTGATATTTACACTTTCATGGTATGATGATCGATGAGTGGGTTGATGTAAATTACCTAAAGAAATAAAATGTGTGAGTGGGCGACACAATACAAAACAAAACACAACACACAACTACACAACTAGACATGTGACTGTTACGCCAAAGAATAAAAGGGTGTACATGTGGAACGTTTGCAAATTTGTGGCCAGCAACTGCTCTCACGTAAAATACCACAAGACAACCTGCGGAAAGCCTAAGATGAAGCGACAAAATGCCATACATACAGAAACGGTAAGGCAAAAACCAACACCTAAGCTGCAACGACAAAATACTCCGCTACATGTATAAAGGACGCATATTATATATTGTATATATAGTATTATATATTATATTATATAGTTATATGCATATTATATATATATTATAAACTAGCCGAGAATCTGCCCTTCGTGCGGGTAGCAAAAATATCACGACTTAACCTAACCAATCGTCAAGGGCATACATTTGACCTAACCGGGCATTCAGTGAACCTAATCGGGTATTCAATAATTTTACCATAGGTTTCGATATATATATATATATATAATAAAAGGACGCGCGCGCGCGTGTGTGTGTGTGTGTGTATATATACATACGTAATGACGTAATGATCTTGATGATGTCATTTAATTTTTTAAAATTAATTATTTAATTTATTAACACCCAGGTGCACAACCTCGGGACCTAATCAGTATGTGTGTGTGAAGTTTCATGTTTGTAACTGCTTCCATTTTGGAGTTATGGCTGGAACAGACAGACAGACAAACAGACACATACACACGCACACTAGGGTGTACCATTTTTGGGTCATTTTCAAAAAGTCAAGGTCCAGGAGTCTAATGTTGTGCCAAATGATGTCCTAAACACGAATTTTACAGGCATTTTCTAATCCGACAAATTTTGAATCCCCCCCCACCCACCCCTTGAAATTTTGCGCATCCCCTTTTCCTAAAAACCCCATATATCTCAAACACTATCAACTTTATCGAAAAATGTTATAGAATAAAAATGATTTAGAATCAAAAGTTCTATTAGAAAAGTTCATCAAAATAGAAATTTACTTAATTTTGAAAATTTTAATTTATTTTTTAAAAATTTAAATTAAAAATTTTTTTTGCTTGCAGTGCCTTCTTCTTAAATAAGGTGTTACCGCCACCTTTGAAGCATCACCCCAATGCAGCTTCGCGGCGATGGCCTTTGTATTTGCTAGTTATAATGCAAATCATAATTAGTTTTTATTATAACTAGCCTATACAAAGTGAGGACAACCTCAAAACTATATGTATATAAAATAAAGCTAAAAATTAACACTTTATCTATAGTTGTGAGGTCCCATCGTTTTTTTTTTCCTTTATTCTACACTTTCCTCAAAAAAATAAAAAGAAACAAGTTTCCTAATTAGAAATCATTGATATAAGAGCTTTTTAAACATAAAAATAAGAAAAGACAATTTATGGTATATTTAATAACAAAAAAAAAAATCAGCCTCTTCTAAATTAAAACAATCTCTGCAAATAAAAATACCTAATCTATCTGTTAATGAACTATTCTTTACTGAGTTTCATTCTTTTAAGAGTCTCTTTACTAGGATCAGGAATTAGTCTTCTATTCTCTTCCACAATTTGCAAAAGACCTTGAAATTCTTCTTCATTTTGACATTTGTCATGAAAGTCTTGAACCAGCTTGATTCCTCTTTCAGCGGTATCATTGACTACTCTAATAGATGAAAGAATGTTTTTTAGTTTGTTGTAGTCATCGACCTCTTCCCATGTTGATGCTGGTTTCTTTATCCATGAGTCTGGTTTTGACCCACAGCATTGAAATAAATGCCATGAAATTGGACCTACTAGCTGATGAAGCTTTGTGTCTTCCTTTAAAATGGGGAAAACAGGTTGCCCACATACATAATTTTCTGGAACTGGATATTTGTTTAAGGATTTTGCGATCTTATCTTTTTCATCATTACTTAGCGATCCAAAGAAACTCAAAGGGACCACTTCCTCCGTCAAATACCAGTAATGATTGGCAAAAGATTTCAAAGCAGCATTTGCAACTTCCCTATCTTCCTTCTTGTAATTCACCAAATCATGATAAAACTTCAGATCATTAGCTGGACTATCTAGTGAATTAGAACATAAAAGCCAGTATTTTCCATAAATTAATGCATTAAATAGACACATTCTCTTTAATTTCTTAATCAATGATTCATCATATGATGCTTGGTGGGCAAAAGCATACATTTTATTTGTATACAAAATCATTGCCATCCACCTGGCACGGTGCATTGCACCAGGTTTCCGCCAATGACTGTTTTCTCTGGAAACCTCTCCTAAAAGCATTAAAGTTGTTTCAGCAACTTCCTCATAGTCATCACGTGGAAAGCAGTCAGATTTTCTTAAACATTGGGTCATAAATTCTACACATTCTTCCTTTAGGCCTCTTTGATACCTTGATTTAACATCAAGAACATTGTATGTATATTTCGTATTAATTTTCTTCCATTTAGACTCGCGAAATTCTTTGAATAACTCAAACTCAGGAGATTTACTTGGGCCAAAAATGGTTTCATACACAGCACACAAAACTCTTTCAGCCACATGATGGCGGCATGCTAACCAAATCAATTTCTTTTGCAAAAGTTCTTCAAGTAACTTACAGGAACCTTTTATCCATCCTGAATTGGATGCAGTGGTATCAAATGATACTCCAAAGACATTTTGCTTAAAGTTCCATTTTTCAATACTTTGAAATACAGAAGTGGCTTGAGACAATCCAGTGGAATCATCTATTATAGAAACTGATAAAAGTTTTTCTACATTTGGGTATCCAGTAACAAGTATTGCAAGGCGGTCTTCTTGTTCTGAACATGATTTAGTAAGCAGCTTGCTATCCCAATGTACTAGGCAGTGATCAGGAGGAGTAAAATCCTTGATGCAAGTTTCATATTTTCGTTTTCTTGTCTTTCGAGCGGCTCTTGCAGATGTGGTCCTGGAGAGAAACAGTTTTTCAATATCCTTGCCACACCTAATGGCTACTGCAGCAGCAAAAACAGTCCGTTGTCCAATAGAGAGATTAAGTCTGTCTGCAGTGGAGGAAACCAATGGCGAGGCAAGAATATTTTGGGGCTGGAAGCATTTGAAGGTCCTGCTGTAGGTTCTGTCGGAAACTCTTCATAGCTGTCTGTCTCAGAACTGGTCGTGCTAGAAAGAAGGGTCTCTGATGTTCTGGCTGTAGCACTCACTTGCTTCACTGATTTATGTTTCTCTTTGCGTTTCTTCTCTTTCTCTAATCTAATGTACTTGCGCTGTACTTTTGATGCATAATCTGCATCTAGCAAACCTAAACATGTTTCTCGTTTTGTTCTTTGATCTTCTAAGAATGAAATATCATATGCTTTCTGAGGCTCAGTTCTCATGCGGTCTTTTTGGATTAATTCAACGGCATTTTGAGAAGAGATGTCAAAAAGGGAATCCATAATTTTCATGAAATTAGAGAGTTCATTTTCAAAGCTTGCTCTTTTTTTGTGCTTGATTAAATTATTATGCATTTCTTCTAGATTTAACAGCATCTTCCTGCCTTTAGGGTTTTTACTAATATCTATAGTAGGAATGCATGCTTTTTGCCAATTATTAGTAGCTTCTGTAGAACTTCATTAACAGTAGAATCTTTTGTAACTTTTGGACCCTTATACTGCATTCTCCGTAAATAAATAAAATGGATTAGAACATCTTTATTGGATGGTAAAACAATTTTAGATGAACTCATAATATCAGCCTGCAAGCGACCAAGAATAAAGTCATGCTGTTTTGTAGCTGTTTGACTCATTTTTTATTTATTTTTCAAATAAAGCAGTCTGAAAAGAAACAATAAGAGTAAAAACAATGCTTGTTTATTAAAATTCAATGTAAAAAAGGATTTTAAATTTGGATTATACTCACAATATACTCATAAATAATGTAACTTAAGCACCTTATTTTATATTAATACAATAAGGTGCTCTTGGACAAAAGAAAATGAAAATTTTCAAAATTACGTAAATTTCTATCTTAATGAACTTTTCTAATAGAACGTTTGATTCTAAATCATTTTTAATCTATAACATTTTTCGATAAAGTTGATAGTTTTTTAGATATATGGGTTTTTTAGGAAAAGGGGATGGGCAAAATTTCAAGGGGGTGGGGGGGATTCAAAATTTGTTGGATTAGAAAATGCTTGTTAAATTAGTGTTTAGGACATCATTTGGCACAACATTAGACTCCTGGACCTTGACTTTTTGAAAATGACCCAAAAATGGTACACCCTAACGCACACACACACACACACACACGCGCGCGTCCTTTTATTATTATAGATAGATAGTATTATATAATACTATTAAAATTCAATGTAAAAAAAGATTTTTAAATTTGGATTATACTCACATATACTCATAAATAATGTAACTTAAGCAACTTAATTTATATTATGATCTGTCAAAGGTCTCATCTCGAAAACTAGACGTGCTAGAGGAAAACCGAAAACAGATTTGGAATCAGCGTCCCAACAGCAATCTAGCCCACCCATAATTATATTTGCTGAAAAATACTTGTTGGTCAGTGTAATTAATCGTATCTAAAGATAAAAAAACAAAAGCCCCAATGAAAGTTAAAGCTTTTCAGTGATTTTGTCACTTTTTTTAAGCCGATGTCTAAATTAACACTAACATAACACTTCTTTAGTGTTATTTTAGACTTTGGTCTGAAAAGAATGATTAAGTTGGAGAAAAGCTTTGCCACATTCCTTGTAGCTCTTTAATAATAATGAGATACACTAAACAGCGTTTTGCAAATTGTAGGCGCACCCCTTCGCCCCCACGTGGCATAAAGCCTACTGAAGGGACGCGAGGAGGTAGCAAAGGAAAAAATAAAAAAGTAAAAATGGGGTATTTTCAATAATTTTTATCCTTATTACTATGGCCAGTATGATATATGATGCTCTCATCCTTTTGGCTACAGTTAATTTTCGTAACTGCACCTGTATTTAATCAATTGCAATATCTGTTTAAAAGAGAATAATGATTTAGGTATACTCTATTACAAATGAGAGAGAGAGAGAGAGAGAGAGAGAGAGAGAGAGAGAGAGAGAAACATACATATGTAAAATCATCGATGCACTCATAGTTTAAGTGGAAATATGAAGAGTTAAACATCGTTTTACGTAGAGCACCATTCCGACCATACACCCATTTCAGGGTATGAGCAGCTTGTAGCAGCATTGTCAAGCAGGGAGTGAAAGTATTGACGATGCTTTCGTACGTGAGAGCAAATAGAGAGTGAAAGTACTGATGATGCTTTCGTACGTGGTTCATCACTACTGAAAGCAACAATGTTCTGTGTTGATCTAGTCCAAAGGACATCCATGTCCGTATTCAATTTATTGCATTTTTCGTTAGTCTGGATTGCAGACACCTCCAGTTATTATCGGTTTTGCTGCATGATTCTTCAACATTATGATCACTGCAAATTTGCGTTTCCTCCCTAAGGCAACACAAATTTACTTGTATCAGTCACACTCACACACACACACACACTATATACAGTATATATATATATATATATATATATATTATATATATATATTTCAATGGTGTGCGGTGGGTGTGTCCACGGGGTAAGCGGTAGCTGTATATATATATATATATATTATATATATATATATATATATGATACACACAGACTGTGCATGGAACAAGGAACTCTTCTAGGATAATTAAATCCACTATAGTCCGAATAAATAATGGTAAATGACAAATACTATAGTTTTTCTTTTTCATGATGCCAGCCCGACGTGGGCAACGGGTCACTCGCAAAGAGGTCCCAAAACTATAGCTTCCCTCACCAGCTATCTGCAAAGCAGATAGGATCCAGTTTTGGGACAGGATCTAGGGTTTAAAGCAGCCTAGCCCAGCTACATTTAGAACCTCAATATAAGCAAAAGACTCGCTGCCTTCACGTCAGATTGAATACATCAAAGAAAAAGGAGTAACTATTATATTTTTAGCCAAAAACCAACACTTAAACCTCAACTGGCAGAATTGAGCGTCCACTTTTCGAGGCACTTAACAAATATAATAGTTACCCCTTTTTCTTTGATGTATTCAATCTGACGTGAAGGCAGCGAGTCTTTTGCTTATATTGAGGTTCTAAATGTAGCAGGGCTAGGCTGCTTTAAACCCTAGATCCTGTCCCAAAGCTGGATCCTATCTGCTTTGCAGATAGCTGGTGAGGGAAGCTATAGTTTTGGGACCTCTTTGCGAGTGACCCGTTGCCCACGTCGGGCTGGCATCATAAAAAAGAAAAACTATAGTATTTGTCAGTTACCATTACTTATTCGGACTATAGTGGATTTAATTATCCTAGAAGAGTTCCTTGTTCCATGCACGGTCTCTGTGTGTATCATAAAAAACCTCAGGGAACCATTCTGAGTTCATTGCCATATATATGTACAAGCATCATAACTTTATATTAGTTTTGGATTACTGTTGTAATATACTGACTTTTTGTAATTTGATCTTTAATTGGGTAGGCGGCGCATGCCCCGCTTACCTGACTGCACGCCACACACATATATATATATATATACAATATATATTATATATATATGTATACACACACAGTATATTTAAAAAAAAAAGAAAGGTTCCAGAAGTGTGCTATAAATTGGTTACAACCTTTACCAGTTGTTTCCTCACTCTCTGACGATCTTAATAAAAAAAAAAAATCTTCCTTTTCCTGAAGTTTTATCACGTAACCGCTACCCTTCCCCCACCACAAATAAAAAAATAAATAAACAAAATTAGAATGAAAATAGAAACATTAAATTTTCTTCTATACTGTATATTAAGAATAAAAGGTACGTACTCGATCAATATTTCAATTACTTCGCAGTTGGGTGTCGTTTTCCGTAGATTTTTAATGCACGTTTGAATTCGCGGTTCTTCTTCACTCCAATTTTTTCTTCTTCACTCGAATTTTTTCTTCTTCACTCCAACTTTTATTTTCACCAACAATTTCATCGAGAGCTTAGTTGTTCGTCAGATAAATATTCATCTAATTATATAAAGATCTCTTAACTTAGTGGTTAAAACGCTGGGCTGCTGGTAGGGCGTGGTTTGGATTCCACGTTAAACTGTAGATCTAGGGTGAAGTGAAAAAAGCTTGACCTTCGTCAGAATGAACAATTCGGGCGGAAGTTAACCAAAAGGTAACCAAAGGTATATATATATATATATATATATATATATATGGTGAGTCATAAATCCTGTCCCGAAAGTATTTACTGTAGTTTGATTTGATTTTGATTTATACCATATATTTTTTTGAATTGATTTGAATAACGTTTATTAATAATAAAATAAATACATTGGTTTTACAATTTACAATGACATAAATACTTGTGAAACTGGACTATTTATTTTATTTAATTTGGCCCTTAAGCTTTAGGCTTTACTGGGCTCTTATTAAAAATAAACAGCTAGTTATTATTAATTAATAATAAATAAATAAGTAAATAAGTATTATTAATAGTTAAAGTATGTATTAATTTTAAATTATCATTACTGATATAACAAATGCAAGGTCATTATTTAAGGTACCAATACAATAGAAAGAAACCAATATTATACACGAGAGATAAGAACTGAACAATCCCAAGAAATGTGTCTTTAATAATAGATTACACACGAGAAAATAATAAACAGTAGTAATGGACATTAATCTTAGATTGTTGTTTGTATGCCATTATTAATCGTGATTTGAACTTGGTTTTAAACGAATTTACATTCACAATATTTTTTATATCAGCATTTAAATCATTCCATAGTTTCAATCCAATGAAAATGGGTAGTTTTTGAGATGAAGACATTCTAAATTGAGGTATAACATGCTTTGATCTACTTCTGGTCTGATACGAGTGGATTTCTTGATGAGTTA
Organism: Bathynomus jamesi; assembly: GCA_023014485.1. Classification (NCBI taxonomy): domain Eukaryota; kingdom Metazoa; phylum Arthropoda; class Malacostraca; order Isopoda; family Cirolanidae; genus Bathynomus; species Bathynomus jamesi. The sequence continues at coordinate 679,234 of JAJOZX010000637.1, read as the reverse complement.
CAAAATATCTATTTACCCATTGCAAATTAATGATTTTGCTCTTACACTCGTAAATAAAAATAAAATGTGCCACTTTGGTTACATCATTGAGCTTTAGTAGGTTTAGCTCTTTAAATAATGCACTTGTTCCTTTTCGGACTGGACTTTTGAATTACACACACACACACACACACACATATAATTTGAATTTATAAATGAGTTTCATTGTTGCAGGTTTTATCACACAAATTAGATATTGATACATCAGTGAGTAGCTAAATTTCCTCAGGCTTTGCAGGTTTTTCAAAATACAGATTAATTATATTCATCCTATTTGAGATACATTAAATTGGAATTTAAATATTCTTATGTAATACAGTTAAACCACACACACACATACACACACACCACACATATATATATATATATATATATATATATATATATATATATATATATATATATAGTTGGAACAGACGGCAAATTAATTTGAAGCCCTCCAAAAGTGCACTCAGGTGAAACGGAACCCAAAACTATCACTCTCATTATGTTTAGAGATGTGAAGTAAAATTATAGATAAGCGAACGTATATTTTCCCTTATTTGAACGATTAGTTTAATATTACTTTACCAACGAATAATGCTTCACAGAATACGAAAGAAACAACAGCAAGAAGCGGAGTAAAGACGAACAGAGATGAACACTGCGTGTATTTGATGTAAACTGGTTTTATGAATATCGGCACGACTTGAAGGATGCTTTCTTTGAACCGCTTCTCATTCACTGCGAATCGCTGTGAAGAACCGCGCGGAAAGAGTTTACATAAAATGGGGACCGAATGAAGGGTGGGGAAGGGGTGAGCACGATAAATGGAGGTCTTTCTGAGTTGGAAAATGACGCGCAAATATTACTGGCTAATCAGCTGGCCTGAGGGGAGAGAGTGGGCGGAGTTTACGCTATAACGTTATAGGGAAAGTAAAGTTCGGGGTATGCGAGGGGGCTAAAGGGAGTAGAATGGGGCAAAGGGGGTTAGATGGCCAAGGGCAAGGAGAGAAGAAGAAATGAGAGTCCTTCTAAACTGAAGAGAAATCATGAGTGTTGGATCGAATATTTAATGTAAACCATGATACACGCGCAACATCATCCCTAACAGTCCATATGTTATGAAAGCACTTCAAGCAATCGCATTTAGAACATTATTGGCGAAGAATTTTAATCTTAATCGGAATTTATGCAAACATGTAAAATGCGGTGCGTAAAATTGAATCTAAAATACAGTTTCCTCTTTTTGAAAACGTAATTTGAAAATAGAACATAAATTTAACACTACAAATAAAATTATAATTTACAAATTGCATCATTATGAATTTGTGTTTAGAAAATAATGTTAGTTTTGAAAGAAATTTGCAGTTACGAACTTAATTACGACCTTTTTTATTCATGCGAACGTTCCAGTGAATTACGATTTTACGATTTTGCAAAAAGGCTGAAATGGTATCAGTAATCGCGGAGATTATAGTGACAAATCCAATAAATCTACGTAAAAACTTTCTCGACTCGTAAACTAAAAGAAATTCCTCTTTTTTTTAAAGGCGAAAGAAAGCCGTCGGCCCAGTTAAGAGAAAGCCTTTTTGGAGCCGGTTTGCGTCAATTGGGACATGGGTGCACGGACGCTGGGGCAATTTCTCCGTAAAAGTGAATTATCCTTATTGCTATTAGCCAATTGGAGCCAGAGAGCCGAATGGGGCTGGCTTCTGAGCATCTGAATGGTGTTTTAAAAGAGAGAGCTCCAATCGCAGTCGCACGTACGTTCCCGGAACCGAAGAAGGTGAAACCATAGGCATGGAATTCGCGATTGACGTTATTACGAAACAAAAGTACTTTCGTACGAAATCCAGTAAATGATCGGCTTCTGCCAGCGACATTTCAACACCATACGCCCATTGCACATAAGTTAAGACTCTCTCTCTCTCAATCACAATATACATTTCTTATAATAATCGGAGGAGGAAAATAATGCAATTATTATTAAAGTTTTTTTACCACATCAATTGCTTGCTAATGTTTATAAAATGGGGATTAAACGCATAAAATGGTTTATATAGAAAACGAGTCTCCTTTAATTATACTATATTTTCCTTTTACATTTTTCTGACTGCGGATGTTATGCGGATATTACCTCAAATAAATTATGCAATTTACAATTAAATTAGCTTATAAAGTAGCTTATACGGCCCAGTCATGCACATTTCATGTAAAGTATTAATTATTAATGAACAAACAAATATATAAACCTCAAAATATAAATAGCTGGTAACACAGAAAATTGAATGAAACTTGTTTCATTCAATTTTCTGTGGCTCAAACTCTTGAGAAAGTTATTATTTTTATCATAATGAAAACATTAATATTAATTTTAATTCTTATACATTGCTTGCCGTAATAGTAATATCACGAAATTTGAAAAATTATGTCATATATTCATAATTCTGTATTACATTGATGGATTAACTAAATATCCGCATCCGCGGATATTTAAAAAAAAGATCCGCATCCGCAGCCGCAGATGTTGAAAAACTGACATCCGGTCCACCACTAAATTATATATATATATATATATATATATATATATATATATATATATATATATATTATATATATATATATATATATATATATATATATATATATATATGTAAAGAACGACGCTTGTGTAGAAGAACGTTCCGCACAAGATGAGGAGGGAGAACGAACAAATGAAAAATGAGGTAACCACCGGGAATCGAACCCGGGATCTTCCGATTGCCGGTCAGATCTGCTATCCACTACACCAGGGCTTCTCAACTTTTTTTCACTTGCGACCCTTTGGATCAGACAAATTTTTTCGCGACCCTTCACTCAATGTCATAAAAGCAATAGGTACTAACACTGTATATTTATGAAAAAAATAATATTTTCAAATGTTTCTGCGACCCCCAATAATATTTACGCGACCCCCTGAGGGGTCGCGACCCTAGTTTGAGAAGCGTGGCACTACACCATGGGCCTCATTTTTCATTTGTTCGTTCTCCCTCCTCATCTTGTGCGGAACGTTCTTCTACACAAGCGTCGTTCTTTAGATTAATTATACTGTGTTGTTTGCAGTTAAAATGTATCATGTGTATCATATATATATATATATATATATATATATATATATACACACACACACACATATATATATATATATATATATATATATATATATATATATACACACACACACACACACACACATATATATATATATATATATATATATCTATATATATATATATATACATATATATATATATATATATATATATATATATATACACACATTTCAACTGCAAACAACACACAGTATAATTAACGTAAAGAACGACGCTTGTAGAAGAACGTTCCGCGCAAGATGAGGAGGGAGAACGAACAAATGAAAAAATGAAGTAACCACCCGGGAATCGAACCCGGGATCTTCCGACTGCCGGTCAGATATGATAACCACTACACCCATGGGCCTCAATCAATCAGAAGTCGTAATTCTCCTACATACGCGCAGAAACCACTGCCCTGAGGGGGCACCTCCCGCATGCGGCAATCGGAAGATCCCGGGTTCGATTCCCGGGTGGTTACCTAATTTTTTTCATTTGTTCGTTCTCCCTCCTCATCTTGCGCGGAACGTTCTTCTATACAAGCGTCGTTCTTTACGTTAATTATACTGTGTGTTGTTTGCAGTTGAAATTTATATATGTGCGGCATGCGAGGGGTGCCCCCTCAGGGCATTGGTTTCTGCGCGTATGTAGGAGAATTACGACTTCTGATTGATTTGGGCCGATGGTGTAGTGGTTATCATATCTGACCGGCAATCGGAAGATCCCGGGTTCGATTCCCGGGTGGTTACCTCATTTTTTCATTTGTTCGTTCTTCCTCCTCATCTTGCGCGGAACGTTCTTCTATACAAGCGTCGTTCTTTACGTTACACACACACATATATATATATATATATAGATATATATATATATATATATATATATATATATATATATACACACACACACACACACACACACACATATATATATATATATATATATATATGAAACGAATATAAATATTTGATACGTCTACCTTTCCTTCAGACTTTCTATCATAAATTCAGTCGCTTAATTATTTTATTATAAAATTAGTAATAAAATGGGGCTCTCGAATTTTCCAAGCTTGGACCACCCACTTCCATGCATTATATATACACACTGTGTGTATATATATATATATATATATATACACTTCCAAGTACAAGTAGAAGAAGAACCACGGAATAAGATAACGAATTTGGACTAACAGAGGATCAGGTTCAGAATTGAATGGAATTGGATTCAATTAATTGTAATATGAAACGTAAATAATATATTTGTAAACATTTTCTAATTTTCCAAGTCAGAAATAAAAAGCATAACTGAACGTAATCCCTTTAACTAATTCTCACACACACACACACACCTTGGTTTGCTTCCGCCCGAATTGTTCATTCTGACGAAGGTCAAGCTTTTTACTTCACTTCAGACCTACAGTTTAACGTGGAATCCAAACAACACCCCACCAGCAGGCCAGCGTCTTAACCACTCGGCTACCCAGGGTACACGTTTATCTACTAACCACTTTCTTTATTGTGTGGAAGGATGAACAGCTGGGTTTTGCTGTGCGCCGCCTGCTATCACCGGGTCTCGATCCCGGAGCTGATGAATTCGTAGTCAGCAACGCTAACCACAACTCAGATTGGTTCAGCGAGAAACTTTTATGTTTCCTGCGTATTACATATATTCATCATAAATACTTTTCACGTGTTACTTTCGTGAAATAATTTTCACATATATATATATATACACAAATTCAGAATGGTTCCCTGAGACAATTATATGTTAAACACAGACCGTGCATGGAACAAGGAACTCTTCTGGGAAAATTAAATCCACTATAGTCCGAATAAGTAATGGTAAATGACAAATACCATAGTTTTTCTTTTTCATGATTTTAGCCCGACGTGGGCAACGGGTCTCTCGCAAAGAGATCCCATAAATATAGCTTCCCTCACCAGCTATCTGCAAAGCAGACAGGATCCAGCTTTGGGACATGGATCTAGGGTTTAAAGCAAGCCTAGATCCCTACATTCAGAACCTCTATATAAGTAAAAGACTCGTTGCATTCACGTCGGGTTGAATAAATCAAAGAAAAAGGGGGTAACTATTGTATTTTTAGCCAAAAAAAACCAAAACTTAAACCTCAACCGGGACATTGAGCGTCCACTTTTCAAGGCACATAACACGTCCGTTTAATATACACAAATTCAGAATGGTTCCCTGAGACAATTATATGTTAAACACCGACCGTGCATGGAACAAGGAACTCTTCTGGGAAAATTAAATCCACTATAGTCCGAATAAGTAATGGTAAATGACAAATACCATAGTTTTTCTTTTTCATGATTTTAGCCCGACGTGGGCAACGGGTCTCTCGCAAGAGATCCCATAAATATAGCTTCCCTCACCAGCTATCTGCAAAGCAGACAGGATCCAGCTTTGGGACATGGATCTAGGGTTTAAAGCAAGCCTAAATCCCTACATTCAGAACCTCTAATAAGTAAAAGACTCGTTGCATTCACGTCGGGTTGAATAAATCAAAGAAAAAGGGGGTAACTATTGTATTTTTAGCCAAAAAAAACCAAAACTTAAACCTCAACCGGGACATTGAGCGTCCACTTTTCAAGGCACATAACACGTCCGTTTAATATACACAAATTCAGAATGGTTCCCTGAGACAATTATATGTTAAACACAGACCGTGCATGGAACAAGGAACTCTTCTGGGAAAATTAAATCCACTATAGTCCGAATAAGTAATGGTAAATGACAAATACCATAGTTTTTCTTTTTCATGATTTTAGCCCGACGTGGCACGGGTCTCTCGCAAAGAGATCCCATAAATATAGCTTCCCTCACCAGCTATCTGCAAAGCAGACAGGATCCAGCTTTGGGACATGGATCTAGGGTTTAAAGCAAGCCTAGATCCCTACATTCAGAACCTCTATATAAGTAAAAGACTCGTTGCATTCACGTCGGGTTGATAAATCAAAGAAAAAGGGGGTAACTATTGTATTTTTAGCCAAAAAAAACCAAAACTTAAACCTCAACCGGGACATTGAGCGTCCACTTTTCAAGGCACATGCACGGTCTGTGTTTAACATATAATTGTCTCAGGGAACCATTCTGAATTTGTGTATATTAAACGGACGTGTTATGTGCCTTGAAAAGTGGACGCTCAATGTCCCGGTTGAGGTTTAAGTTTTGTGGTTTTTTTTGGCTAAAAATACAATAGTTACCCCCTTTTTCTTTGATTTATTCAACCCGACGTGAATGCAACGAGTCTTTTACTTATATAGAGGTTCTGAATGTAGGGATCTAGGCTTGCTTTAAACCCTAGATCCATGTCCCAAAGCTGGATCCTGTCTGCTTTGCAGATAGCTGGTGAGGGAAGCTATATTTATGGGATCTCTTTGCGAGAGACCCGTTGCCCACGTCGGGCTAAAATCATGAAAAGAAAAAACTATGGTATTTGTCATTTACCATTACTTATTCGGACTATAGTGGATTTAATTTTCCCAGAAGAGTTCCTTGTTCCATGCACGGTCTGTGTTTAACTATATATATATATATATATATATATATATATATATATAT
>JAJOZX010000637.1:480000-665000 GCA_023014485.1 Bathynomus jamesi | reverse complement strand
TCGTAAATGTAATTTGACATTATTGTTAATACAGTGTCAAATAATCACTTGTTTTATCTTTCGTTTGCCATCCGTGAGGCATTTTGGAGTCTTCAATGGAAAAACTGGCGAGAATCTCTCTCGGATCGGACCGCTACAAAACGGACCCCTCGTACTACTGGTGATACGTACCTCTTAGGGACAGAACTCTATATTATACGACACTGGTGTGGAAAGAAAACTGGTGCGTACAGTTAATGGGTCTTACGTTTTATAGCGGGAGAACTTTCTTTCGGTCGCTCCGCCCCCTCGCCTGTGAGCCATCCTTAAATTGCGTTTGTACATACGTTTTATTTTGCTCATCGAAGGGTTTCGGTGGTAATATAAATATTTATAAAGATACGCCTCATTTCCGTGCCATACGAGCGGATACACTGACGTTTAAAATTGTGAACGTATAATGAGGGTGTTTTCCAAGTTAATTGGCAGGATTTATTTACGTATCTGGACTGCAGCAACCATTGATTCTTCAGTTCAAAGAGGAATCTCTTTTTCGGCACCAATCTCAATCTTAATCTCATTCTCAGTCTCAATCTCAATCTTGATCTCAACGAATATTCCTCTTTTAGAAATTTCAATTATAATAACAAGTTATTCAATTTCTTCTCTTTAATGCTATCAGTAACATTTTAAAGACTAAAAGACAGTCATTTAAAGTTGCGTAAGAAGAGTTTAAATTTTTAGACTCTTCTAAATTATAAATGTGCGTAGTTCAAAATTATCTCGTTACATTACTCGATCAGATATACTGTATGTATATGGGATCAGTGTCACAATTAAACGCGTGAAGTAAATAAATGATGCGCACCAACATCCAACAAGTAAAAATGAAAAGTGGTTCCAAGGCCTTTCGTAAATTCCACAGGACATCTCATCAAGAAATGACGAGGTGTATTGTTAAATACACGAAAAGCCTTGAAATCGGTTTTCATTTTTCCTTGTGCACGTGCAATGTGCATTTTATATATAACCTTTGGTTAGCTTCCGCCCGAATTGTTCATTCTGACGAAGGTCAAGCTTTCACTCCACCTTAGACCTACAGTTTAACGTGGAATCCGAACGACGCCCCATCAGCAGCACAGCGTCTTAACCACTAGGCCACCTAGGGTACCCATTTATCTACCAACCACTTTCTTTTATTGTGTGGAAGGATGAACAGCTGGGTTTTGCTGCGCGCCGGCTGCCGTCGGGTCTCGAACCCGGGGCCGATGGATTCGTAGTCAGCGAGCTAACCACTACACCATATATATATATATATATAAATCATCGATGCATTCATAGTTTAAATGGATATATATACTGTATATATATGGAGAGAGAGAGAGAGAGAGAGAGAGGCAATTATATCTTAATGTTCTGTGGGTTTTGTTAGAATTTTAGTGGCTCTATAATGTAATGTTTCACAGTGTTACACTCCCCTTTAAGAATCTCTAATTAAATTAACTACTTTAAATCAATGTATTTAATTAGGAATACGGCAAATTCATTGCAATACAATTCTGTTTAAGAAATTATTCAAAAGAAACGTTTTCTTAACGTTTCAAAATACATTTGCTGTTTAATACACACACACACACACACACACACACACACGCACACACACATATTATATATATATAACTTATATACATACAGTATATATACACACAGGGTGTTTCATAACATGTGGAACGAAATTCCAGGATGGATTCAGGACCTGAAAACAATGAAAAAAGTTTATATAAACATATGCCCGAAATATATATATATATATATATAGCCAGACTTTCGGCCCACCCTGTATATATATATATATATATATATATATATATATATATATATATATATATATACTGTATATATATATATATATATATATATATATATATATATATATATATACACAGGGTGGGCCGAAAGTCTGGATCCATAGGAAAATATTTATTTAAATACATAAATTACAACAAATTGTAAATACTTAAAATGAATATCAACTTTAACTCGTAAATGCGTATCCGTGATACTGTACAGTGGTTCGTACTCCAGTATAAACAACAAATTATAACAAATGCTCAAATTGGCGGCCTCTGACATCGAGACACTTAGGGATGGAATTTATGATTTTTAATAATTCTTCGAATTGACGTTCTCGAGATGCGTGTTTCATTTGATAATCTTCTTGTTGACTTTACTGGACTATTCGTTAAAGTTTCACATACCATTGCAGAGGTATTTTCATCAGTTGCAGTTTTTGGACGACCAGAACTCCGTCGATCATGTACACTTCCTGTTTCTTTGAAACGTTTAAACAACTTGCCAACAGTCGCATGTGTTACTGGATGCTTATCAGGATGATTCTATTGAATTCGGTAGCAACTTCTCTGTGTGTAGCGCCCTGTCTTGCGTACATGAGCACAAGTTCTACCCGGTCTTCTGTTGTTAGATTGAGTATTTATACTGGAGTACGAACTACTGTACAGTATTACGGATACGCATTTACGAGTTAAAGTTGATAGTCATTTTAAGTATTTACCATTTGTTGTAATTTATGTATTTAAATAAATATTTTCCTATGGAGCCAGACTTTCGGCCCACCCTGTATATATATATATATATATATATATATATATATATATATATAGTAAGGAATAAGAGGACGAGAAGGTGGTACATGTTTATTAGTCAGACGTTTCTGAAATTCAGTTTCCATCATCAGTGCTAAAAAATGAAACATAAAAAAGTGAACAAATACACTTTCGCTAAAACTTGAAGATAAAAAACTGAACCGTTTCCTCAAAAATTATACGATCAAAATAAAATTTGAGAGGATGTTTACAACCAAATACGCTCTTCCGGCTCGTTCCCGGCTAATCTTTACGGCCTCCCTAAAATACACAAACCAAACTTACCCATTAGACCTATCCTCTCTGCCTACACCACTCATAATTATCACCTAGCAAAATTCATAATTCCCATCCTAACCCCACCTAATGCAAAATGAATATTCCGTTCCCAGTTCCTACGAATTCTCCAAAGAAATACTGACGTTGAACAATTCAAACAGCCTCCATATGCGCGGCTTTGACATAGTATCCCTCTACACCAACGTACCAATTAAAGAAGCCATCGACATCTGCATTAACATTTTATTTTCTAACAATCAGAACACAGTCCTCAACCTAATGAAACAAGAATTCACCAAATTGCTAACTCTTGCTGCTTCAGACACGTGCTGTACTTCTTTTTCAACAAACAACTTTACCAACAAACCGATTCAATAGCCATGGGATCCCCCCTAAGTGCCACACTAGCCAATATCTTTCTCTGTTACCACGAAAATAACTGGCTACTCCGCTGCCCTACCCATTACAAACCACACCTATACAAAAGATACGTCGATGACACTTTTCTCCTCTTTCACAATGCTAATCACGCCCCTCTTTTTTTTAACTATCTCAATTCCCAGCAACAAACCATCAAGTTCACTAAAGAAGACGAATCCAACAACACACTACCCTTTTTAGATATAACAATAACAAAACAAAATAATAAATTCAGCACTTCCATATATCGAAAACCTACATATACAGGCCTAGGTACTAACTACTTAAGCCACATCCCTTCACATATAAAATTAACAGCATCAAAATTTTAATCTACCGTGCTTATCAACTTTTCCTCCTACTTATCCTTCCACAACGAAATAGAATTAATTCACAATTTCAGCATTAATAACTGTTTTCCAAAACATTTACTATAATCTCTAACAAGAAATTTTCTCAACAACATTTATGAACCTCCACTTAAAGTCACCACTGTTAAAAAACAGATACAATACTTTTCTTTTCCCTACTACGACTATATTAGTTACAAAATACAATCAGCACTTCGCCACCTACTCACTCCCCTTTACCCTCAAATTAACCTTCAATTTGTATTCACCAATAATAAGAGCATTAAATCGTATCTCAACCATAAAGAAAAAAAACCCACCCCCTTGTTTTGTCCACTATCTACCGTTTTAACTGTACTCACTGCAAAACGAGTTATATTGGCAGCACCATTCGCGAATATCACACAAGAGTGGACGAACATCGCGACATCTCTACCCGAACATTATAACCTTTAAACAAACCATCAAAATCAGCAATAAGAGATCATTGCCACCTCCACAACCACCCACTGCTCCCCACCAATTTCAAAATTATCAATTCAGCATAACAACCAACCGACCTCCTCATCCTCGAATCCCTATACATCCTTAGTACAAAAGCAACCCTCAACGACTATAGTTCTGCCTTCAACTTAAACATAGCTAAATAATTTCTTCTGAACCATCCCTGAAAAGAAATCCGCTACCACCCTCCGACTTCTAACATGGATACTTCAACATTCAACCATTCCCAACCTTAATACAATTAGATTACCCCCCCCCCCCCCCCCTTCGTATAATAATCCGGTAAGATGTGTTTTCAATTTTTGTATATTTTAGCCATAATCTTGCCTCTCTACATTTCATATAACTTTTTTTTTAATTATTATCATAGGACTGCATAAATATATTGTATGAAATCTTTTATTCCCTATACAGTATTTGTTCACTATTTTACTTTTAATTTTTTAGCATTGATAATGGAAATTGAATTTCAGAAACGTCTGACTAATAAACATGTACCACCTTCTCGTCCTCTTATTCCTTATTAAGTTGCGGTTCCCCAAGTACAAACCCTTCAATCAAGGTATATATTATATATATATATATATATTTGTAATTTTTGTTTAATTAGTTGTATCGTTTATTACCTTAATGAATATTTTAATTTTTTATTAGATTTGTTTAATGCTTTAATATAAAAATTTCTATACAATCATAAAAATCTAGAAGTGCGTGATATGCTCAATCCAGCGCCCTCTCTGCCCTCGCACACACTGCAATCTGGTGAAGAAACTATCCACCACAGCTGTGATTGTGTCTTGCTGGATTCGTCTCACTTCTCGCCAAATGTTAGCTAAAAGGGTGTCTACATTTCTAGGCTTTGGGTTTTTGTACACCTCATTCTTAAGATAACCCCAGAGGAGGAAGTCGCACGGGTTCAGGTCGGGGCTGTGTGATGGCCATTCTCGCTCCATGCGTCACGACAGGATCCTGTCCTGCAGCTTCTTTCTCAGCCAGTCGAGCACCACGTTGGCTGTGTGAGGAGGAGCACCATCATGCATGAACCAGAGATTGTTTTGACTGATATCATTACGTCTCTGAATTGCTGTCCAGTACTTCCTTCTGAGCATCTTGAGATAACGGGTAGCGTTGACGGTCACAGTGTCACCATTTTCATTTTCAAAAAATAATGGACCGATGATGCATCCATAACTTGTAGCACACCACACAGTTAGCTTTTCCACACTGAGAGTACGCTCAGTTTCATGTGGCTGCTTACAAGCCCATATTCGGAGATTTTGTTTGTTTACGTGTCTAGAAAGATAAAAATGTGCTTCATCCGTGAACTGAATTCGCTGCATGATTCCTGGATTTTACTTCACCAACTCTGACATTTCTTCCGCAAAGTACAGTCGAGCTACCTTGTTTTGATTAGTTTGTGACTGAAGAACCTAAATCTTATAGAGATATAACTTAAGATCACTATGTAACATTTGCAACACAGAACCTCTAGTGATGCCAAGTTGAACAGACAGTCGGCGTGACGATTTTCGTGGACTTTGGTGAAGGGACCTCCTAATTCGTTCAACATTTTCGTTTGTTGTAGCAAATTAGGGCGTCCAATTCTGCCACTGTTCCTGTCATTTCCTGAAAGTTACGTATGGCTCGCAGTATTGTGTGCCTGCATGGAGCTGTCTCGCAGTTGTGTATACGTTTGTACGCACGTTGTACGCTTGTCAGAGACTTGCCATGCTCATAGTACAGCTTCACCAGTTCTACTCTCTGTTCAGGAGTGAGCTGACATTGTTATCTAACTTGCAAAGCAGAAGTATTATATATCAACAAAAAAGTAAAGGTATCTTCGTTCAAATGAGTAATAATTCACTTATATAATTTATATATTGTCCAAGTAGCAACATTTTAAACTTGTGAAGGTTTTATCTGACCTCTCTCTCTCTCTCTCTCTCTCTCTCTCTCTCTCTCCTCCTCTCTATATATATATATATATATTATATATATAATATATATATATATATATATATATATATATTGAGTGTTCCTGAGGATGTCATTAGACGAAAGCGCTTGAGCACCAGTATGTGTTTCCTTTTTCCTTCGTATGGTGTGTCATAAATCCCCCATTTATCCCCAAATGTGAACCATCTTATCGAGACCAACATTGGATTGCCCATGCTAAACCATAAATTTTGTTATTATAGACTACAGTAACGCTTACATAATAATGTAGGGTAAATATATATAACAACCAGTCCCGTTCCCAGCAAAATACTCTCTCCCCTCCCATCAATCACGAAATCTTTAGGTGATAGAGTAAAACCTAATTAAAGCAGAATTAAATAGCTCCTAGCTCTTGGACAAGCATATTGCTTGTTTATGAAAGAATAAAAAAATAACTGAAAGAAACAAAATATATTTACCTTCTTTACTTGCAGACATTTCAGGACTTATTCCAAAGACTTAAGACTACGAAGGTAGATCTGACCATGGGGTACCGGCCTTATTGCAGATGGAAGACTTGGGTATTGAAGGCTCTCTTTATTCTTTGCATTATAACCTTTAACATTGCAAGAACAGAAATAGCAGTCGTCGGTATGGTTTCTTGGCTCGCGCCATACCATAGTAGGGTGTGTCAATTTGGGAGGTGAAAATTAATTTTTGCTAATTCCTTCACTGATGGGTTTTAAAAATATGTTTTTGGATGTGAAGAATTCAAATCTGCTATTATTTTTGTGATTGCTCAACACTTAGCTTGGTAAATCTACGTTTGATTAAAAAGCACATAAATTGCTCTCGGAAAACAACATTTATAAATTTTAGCTTCTCAAAATGTCAGGTAATGCTATAAAAATTTTAGTTTCTCTGCATAAAACATATCCTAGTAACCATAAAACATATCCTTGTAATCATAAAACAACATTAGAAAGTAATGACATCAGTAAAAAAAAATATTTAAACAACAAGTTTCATCAAGTCTTGCTTTGATTCGTTCTTGGACATCAGCCGCCGACTTGCTTCTTGGCCTCTGATATAGCCCTCACGTTTCTCATGTGTATACACCCTGCCTGCTGCCTCTGTGACTTGTTTCACACACCTCTCTATTGACTGAGCATGACAGGGCCACTGTGGAACTTGCATAGGCTTGTCAAAGAATTTCTTTACTTTCGCTGTAGTCAGTTTACCTGTCAAAGAAGGTTCAAATACCACGTCAGACCAGTCTGTCAGCTCCAACACGGAAGAAGCACTGGGGTTGATGGAAGGTGTCTTCCTGGGACGTACAGAAAGATCTCCAAGTGTGTCATCATCTCCACCCCTCATGTCAACAATCCGACACCAGCTCTCCTCTCCTCACTGTCATCTGAGCACAAGAGTGTTTGGATTATCATTTCGCTGAATGCATACCATGCTGAGCGCTTGATGGTTGGCAAAACAGCATCCACTACAGCCTTCTTTTGCAGCCTAACTAGCCGCAGCTGAAACAAGATGTGGCGTGGGCCTTCCACCCAAGAGTGTTTTACTTTGATGTTGAACCAACAGGGGTAGTACACATCAACAATGTATTCCACTATCAGTCTTAAGTTGTTGAGGGTTTTGCCTTTAAGGCCATGTTTTGAAACCCATATGCGACAAAGCCTGTTTGCTGTTGTCAACCACCTTGAATGGCTCACTGGACCAATTTCAAGAAGGTCCAGATCTGTGGGAAGTTCTCCTGTCCTTATGGCCTGTGTGATGCTATACCCGTACGCTTGATCAGTAGAGAGATCCTTTACGACATTGTCACTCAGTGAAGTAAGAGGCTCTCCAATTGAGAGTTGGTGAATGAAGGATCAATTTCAAGTTCGGTTGCAGTGTCTAGCATCTTGCCAATGTTACCTGTCCACTTGTTGTTAGACAAGGTCTTCCCATCCAGTGCTGTGATCAAGTGTCGCAGGGGTAACTCGTTAGTGTGGAGGGCACAAACCAACCAGATCAGCTTACGGCAAAGCTTGACCTCTACCCAATGCATGGAACCACCCTCCCAGCCAGTGTTAACATTTGTAGAATCACCTCCAATGGCCTGCAGGCTTTTATCAATGCCCTTCTTCGTCATGAAATCTACAAGATTATCAGCAATAACTTCAGCAGGTTTTTCTCTCGTTGAGCCTTTCTCAGGAGTGAAGTGGTAGAGATATCTTCCACCTGGCTCACTGCACACAGAATAATGCTCTTCTTTGATGATGCTGGGGAACTGACGATCTGAATTGTCTGCTTTCAGCATAACTTTAGTTGTATCTTGACGGCCGTCAAAGAAGATGCAGTCAATTTCACCCTTCTTACAAAGATCATCAAATTCCTGATCCAGGGATCTCATAACTTTTTCTTGGGCCCTCTTGACTTTATTGTGATCAACTACAAGTCTCTTGTCTTCTTCAGTGATCAAGCCAGCATCCATAAAGGCAGCAGTGGTGATGGCAGCTGTTGCACGCAGGCCAACACCATATCTGATGCTATGCATAGCAACATTAGGTATTTCTAATGTGTTGTACTCTGGCTTTTTATTGGAAGTTGAAGACGTGCTTGGTATTTCTAATGTCACTTCATAACTTCCATCCTTTCCATCTTGAGCATCAGCTATTCGTTCTTCATTTTCATCATCAGAGAAAATTATTTCATTTGATGGCATTGAAACATCCTGCTTACTTGTCTGCTTATATTCAGCAAGCCTTCTTCTTTCGTCTTCTTGCCGCTTCTGCTTTTTGACTTGTCTGTTGTGCTCAGGTTGATCTGGCAAGCAAATCTGATGTGGTCCAATAGAACCAGACTTGTCTCTCTGACCTTTAATGAAAGCAAGTTCCTTCATAGGGATCTTCATCTCCCTAGGGCATGTACAGTTAATGTGAGTTTCGTTTTTGCAACCAGCATCTGCAAGGCAGCCAAATTCAGAGCAGAGAACAATTTTACACTTGCAACTGAGGATGTCAAAAAGCTTGTCAAGTTTTGCAATGAAAGCCTCTTTGACATGTAGCTTTCCTCTCCCAAGAGATATGTTTTTGGCCTGCTCCCAGCTCTCTTGGATCTTGTTTAAGATTGTGACTCGTGAATTTACAACGGGGCTACAAAAGAACTGTTTGCTCGTTCCCACTTTTCAAGCACTTTAGGGTAAATGTCCTTTGCAAGACTGGCTGCTGGGTAGTTTCTCACATCCTCACCACTTTGTTCTCTTATCAGTAGCCCATATTTCAGAACGTCTCGCAGAGTTGGGAGTTCAGAGGGCAACAACTCTCTACCAGTTCCAATTAGGTCGCTCATATGTGTGAATGTCCCCAGTCTTGTCCTCCTTTTAGAAGCCATTGTAGGTCAATTCCCACTGGTTAGGATGGTAGCACTGACGGACAAATAATCTTCAGCACACTGATGAATATGTTTCAACCTGTGAAATAAACAAAAACAGCAGTGCATTATATATACACAGCATATATAATTATTAATATAATAATTATTATATAATTCCACAAAAAAGTCAAAAAAGTCACTATTTTTATGTAGCTTCTTACCAAGCAAAACTAAATTATATTAAATTAACAAAAATATCTTTAGAATTCCTAAGTCATGCTGCAACTTTTTAGCACCCCTCATATTTGGAATTTGAAAGTTGAAAAATTCGCACACCCTAATACCATAGGGATCCCAAATGGCAAACTTTTCTTTTTACCTTTGCTCCAATTCCTTAGTGCCGCAACACACGTAAGACAAACCTTGTGTGGAACCCAACTTTTGTCTTGATCTCCTAATTTAATTCCAAAATAAGCATGATAAGCTCTCTTAATGAAGGTCGTTACATTTGTCCTTTGTTTTACAACAACATACCGACCACAAATATAACAAAATATGTCTGGACTATGGGTACATCCTCTAGAAGCCATTATTAAAATTTTAAAGACGTAATGTTAGAATTATCTATCTGAAAAATATGAAAAAACGAAATTAATTAAAGATAAAAAAGGTAAAAAATTACAAAACGCCCCAAAATTGTTTTGCTAATAACTTTAAAACTGTGGGTGATAGAAAGAAACTGGTAGCATTTTTTTAATTCAGCGCAGCGAACTGCTTCAGAATCACAACTCAAAATAAAGAAATCGATTTTCATGCAGACCGGTGTTATTCAGCAAAAATAAAATAGAAAGAAAATCAAAAGTTTATCCGAACTTGTGTCAGCGTTATGCGAGTTTGGACTCTATATGCAAAAATGAATATAAGAACATAAGAATATATAAATATAAGAATATATGAATATAAGAATTATTCACTGTTCATTTTTACATATATATAAAGGGTGGCTAAAAAAAAGTGACCTCTTAGAGGTAAACTGTCATATTAAAAAAAGTAAGGGGACTAGAGCTCCCAAATTTCATAGATGCTTACCTTAGCACGTTGTTCGTCTTAATTGAGAAGTTGCTCGATGTGTCTCCCTTCCAGCTCAACGCATGCCTCCAAACGTGGACGCCACTGATCAATACACTTGTTTACATATCGTTGAGACACCTTCTCTCACCCGAGCAGAATTCTTTCGCGTAGTTCATCTATGTCTCTTATATTGGTACCATAGATGTAAACTTTGGATTTCAGGGCTTCCCAAACACAATAATCTAGTGGTGAAAGATCAGGGCTACTAGCCGGCCACATTATGGAAAAACTATACATGTTTACAATATGGTATAGTATGTGATACCTTTATTTCATAATTAAATATAAATTATTAATTAATTGAATTAAATATCTACAAAATTGCCTTGGGATTGGCGACGTAGCCTATTGGGAATGAAAATTATTGCCATACATACATAGAACCCATATGTAGGCATCGGGCCTGCTTGACAACAAGAAAACCAAATTTATTATTTCGTGTTCAACATTTTCCATTGCTGACTCATGAAAATTACACCAAGCGAAGAGTCAACGATCTTTAAAGAATCCGCGGATTCCTAACGATTTATTATTAGCGGCTCGCTCGGAGCTTGCTTATGTAACAGCGATGCTTTAAGCAAGGAAGATGTACTTTATCTTCCTAGAAGTTCTGAGTGAAATCCTCGTAATATAAAACCTAATAACTATAAAAAGGATAGGCCTATTCCTCCAGGTATTTAAGTGTAGTGACTGCTTATATTAATTGCATCAAAGCAACTCGTTCTGTAACTCCATCGTACCGCGGCCCTACATCGAAATACATCGTCGCGTCCTACGAACAGAAACGAGGCCCAACGAAATAATAAGGTGAGGCAATTCTTTTCTTTACCATTAGGCAGCGCAAATACCGAAGGCAAATAAACATAAAGAGGTCCTTTGAAGACCTACATATACATAACTCTCTAACGAAAAAACGTAGGGCTTTTGTCGTTAAATCTCCACAGTAATCTGCTGGAAATTTCCAGCGGATGAGGGTATCAGGCAATCAACTCATAGCCCTATATAGATTTTTCAAATGGTGGCCCGTATATGGGGAATTGACCCCTCTAAAATTTACACTGACACAAACAGTGGCTAGGATTAGCTCATTAGGCCTAACCCTAACTACACCCTAAACCTACTTAGTAGGCCCACAACATAAGCCTACTTAGTAGGCCCACAAAATAGGCATATTTAGTAGGCCCACCTTACTTTATCTTACATAATAGGCCTACCACTCAAAGTAGGCCTTACTCTTTACACTGAAGGCCTATCCTAACTAAAAACATTGTAAATTTTTAATTCAATTTGTGGCGCAGGTTATATAAAAAACTTATTACAGTAATTTAACTCGCTCATAAAACTCTGTAACATTACAAAATTAAACTCAGAACTTTAACACTAACAACAATTATGGAAGACTTGGACAACAGGGTGAAAACCTCAAACCAAGAAAACAAAACAACAAAAAATTAATGAAAAAAAAATCAGCACGTAAAGATATCATCACCAAACTGTACAATGATTACAAACAGAAAGAACCTACAAGATATGAGTAGTATGAGCGCAAAATGCCAGAGTGGAGAGCAATTTTATAATGTTGCATAATGTTGCAAGAGTGCCAACCCCCCTTTGTTGCACCCCACCCCCCTTGGTTCCAAAACCTACCCCCCCTTTGTTGCAAAGGGGGAAACCTCTTTGGGGGAGAAGGTGGGACGGCCTCACCCTAAAAGGGGCAGAGAAAGGAAGAGGGGGAGCCTCTTTGGGGGAGAAGTTGGGACGGCCTCACCCCCCAAAGGGGCAGAGAGAGAGAGAGAGAGAGAGAGAGAGAGAGAGAGAGAGAGAGTCTTCGCTTGGCCAGAGCCAAGCCCATATGAGGTCTTCAGCTACCCCGCCGCTCTCTTATAGGCCCCTAATCAGCCAGTTGGCTTAATCAGCCAGTTGGCTGAGTTGCCAGATTGCGCTCTGTATTAAATTATTCCATATATTAATCAGCCAGTTGGCTGAGTTGCCAGTTTGCGCCATGTATTTAATTATTCCATATATTAATGTTGGCTTAGAAGGCTGAGTTGCAATATAGCAATATTTATTTAATTAATCCTTATTTTCTTCCGTCATCTGGCTTAGAAGGCTGAGTTGCCAGATAGCAATATCTGTTTAATTATTCCATATATTAATCAGTCAGTTGACTTAGAAGGCTGAGTTGCCAGATTTCTTTATTTATTAAATTAAAGCATATATTAAGCAGCCAGTAGGCTTAGAAGGCTGAGTTGCCAGATAGCAATATTTATTTAATTAATCCTTATATTCTTCCGTCATCTGGCTTAGAAGGCTGAGTTGCCAGATAGCAATATTTATTTAATTAATCCTTATATTCTTCCGTCATCTGGCTAGAAAGTTGAGTTGTCAGCTTCGTTACTTATTTATTAAATTATACCATATATTCATTCATCAGTTGGCTTAGAAGATCGATTTGACAAATAGCAATTAATTAATTATTCTGAAATCCGAAACCAAACAAATTATATAATTGTGTACAAGGAATAAATAAAACACCAATACACCATTCTGTTTATTTTAGCTGAATTAATAGATATACAACGGGACATACATATGGTCAAATAATAGAATGGAGAATATATAATCATACAAAACGGTGCATTATCAAAATATTAGTACAGGAAAAATATATATATACAGTTATATTAAATATACAAAACGGTGCATTAACAAAATATTAGTACAAGAAAAATATACAAAACGTATAATCATATTAGTACAGGAAAAATATATATTGTCTTTACGTTCTACGTTGCAAAACGCTAAACTCGCAATTGATAGTCTATATCCACATCGCCATTACTTTGTACGATGTGGTAAAACCGTCCAAGCACCACTTCACCGTTTAACTGATACGGCGGTCTATACTCGATATAAATGGCTTTCATATCGTTCAATACTATTTTTGTCCCCACTTTACACTCGGCGGGCAAGTTATCTTTAAACACGGCTAGAACACAATCAAAAGCATGCAAAAAATGTCATCGTTAACCACACCATTAAATACAAGTTTATAATCATGCCTTTCCATTCGGGGATTTTTTCTTAACGCCCCGAACTTTTCAATCGTGAAATCTTCTTCACTCGGCATAGCGGGATTGGAAATAATCTTCCAAATCGTAACGACACCTATCCACTATATAGAGTCGCGCGTTAAACGGTTGCCGGGCGCCCTAGGCATCACCCCGTCCGGTTGCTGGACGCCCTAGGCATCACCCCGTACGGTTGCTGGGTGCCCTATGCATCAGTCCGTCCGGTTGCTGGGCACCCTAGGCATCAGTTCGTCCGGTTGCTGGTCTCCCTGGCATTAGTCCGTCCGGTTGCTGCCAAATCGTACGGGAAAAAAGAACAACACCATAGCCATAAAAAATGGTAACCATGGTGATAGCAATGACCTAATGATCAATTGGGGTTCGAGACCTGTTGGTAACCATGGTGATAGCCACGGCCTAATGATCAGAAAAAAATTGGTTTCCAGAACCGGAGCGGGTGGTAACCATGGTGATAGCCACGGCCTAATGATCGGAAAAAAAGAAGAAAAAAGTTAATCTAAAAATCATGATTGCTATCCAAGATATCGTATTTTACACCCCACTACATCACGAGTCTTTGCCTAACCCTCATGGATAATAAATTATCTTCCACTTTTATGGTATCATAATAAGTACGTTTGACTTTAAATTAACTTAAAGTTATAAAACGGGGTAAAACTACAAAACGAAGCATGTAATTCCATTATTTACGCCCCGCCAAAAAAAAAAAAAATCCCTCAAAGATAAATCACTTATAATTTTTTTCACACACACACATACATACATACATACATACATACATACATACATATTATATATATATATATATATATATATAATATATATATATATATATATATATATATTTCATATATGTAAATACATGTCGAAAAACATTCTAATCTGTCGAAAGATAAAATTTGTAAACATCAGTTTCTCTCCATCAAACCCATGGATCATTTCAGTTCACACCATTTGTTTGCATTTAAAGATAGTTTTGTGCTGAAAGGAACCCTTCTTTCTACCTGGAAACCTACAGAAAATATTTCGTTTTTTTCCTCTTTGACTCTTACCATAAAAAGACTAATAAAAATTGTGAAAATCCTTCCCGCGTAGCTAAATTTGTATAATTGGATCTTAAAATACTAAAAAAAAAAGCCAAAAAACTTTTACAAAATCTTAAATACTCAGAATTTTACACAAAATAATGACAATCACGTATTTAATTAAACTAACATCCCCTTATCTACCACAAAAAAGCACTATATATATATATATATATATATATATATATATATATATGCGTCTCAGTGGTGTAGTGGTTATCATTCCAACTACTAATCCACCAGCCTTGGGTTCGATTTCGTGTGACGGAAGTCGGTACGCAACAAACCCAGTTGTTCATCCTTCCACACAATAAAATTGGTTGGTAAATAAATGGATACCCTGGGTTGCCTAGTGGTTGAAACGCTGAGCTGGTGATCGGGAGGTCGTGAGATCGACCCCGGGTGACCCGTGGTGGGTCGTAGTTCGGATTTCACGTTAAGCTGTAGGTCTAAGGTGGAGCAACAAGCTTAACGTTCGTCAGAATGAACAATTCAGGCGGAAGCAAAACCAAGCTAACCAAGGTGTGTGTATATACATACATATACACACACACACACACACACACATATATATAGGATGTCATTAGACGAAAGCGCTTGAGCACCATTTTGTGTTTCCTTTCCTTCGTGGTTTTATTCATCATAAATATTTTTCACGTGTTACTTTCGTGAAATAATTTTCATATATATATATATATATACTGTATATATATATATATATGTATGTATAGAAACGACGTAAGTATAGAGAGTGTTCTGCACACGAGGAAGAGAAATAACGAACAAATGAAAAATGAGGTGACCGCCCGGGAATCGAACCCAGGATCTTCCGATTGCCGGTCAGATATGCTACCACTACACCACGGACCTCGATCAGTCAGAAGTCGCAATTCTCCTACATAGGGCAGAAACCAATGCCTTGAGAGGGCACCCTCGCAAATCGTGAATATGTACATTTAACTGCAATGACTTACGTCGTTTCTATACATTAATATACTGCGTGGTCATTGCAGTTAAATGTACATATTCACGATTTGCGAGGGTGCCCTCTCAAGGCATTGGTTTCTGCCCTATGTAGGAGAATTGCGACTTCTGACTGATCGAGGTCCGTGGTGTAGTGGTAGCATATCTGACCGGCAATCGGAAGATCCTGGGTTCGATTCCCGGGCGGTCACCTCATTTTTCATTTGTTCGTTATTTCTCTTCCTCGTGTGCAGAACACTCCTCTATACTTACGTCGTTTCTATACATTAATATACTGCGTGGTCATTGCAGTTAAATGTATATATATATATATATATATATATATATATATAAGAACATCTTTAAAATTCTGTGGAAGTCAGTCATGTTGCGTGTAACCGGGATTGCGTCCTAGTCACGCCGTAATACCACTTCCCGTTGGATGAGCAACGTTAAGCATTGTTGGATCTTTTAAATAGTTGGATAGAGGAACGTCCTCCGCGTTAAGATGATATGGCAAATGCTTTATCTGATGATCTAACAGAATTACCTGAAATATTAATAGCTCAACACGAATCATCTTTCAGTATCCCAAAAAATGATAAATTGATATGCGATAGAAACGTGTTCTTTGAAGAAGAACCACAAGGTGACAGTATAACGGATTTCAACTTTACGACGGATGGTATTACACAAGCCATAGGAAAACTAAAAACACACTCAGCGGCAGGACCGGATAAATGGAATGCAAGGAATCTTTATGAATCTCATTCTTCAAATACGATTTATGCAGTGACCGAGATAAAAGCTTGAGAACAGGCATCTTAGATCACTCGTCATGCGTGCTTAGAACTTTCATCCTAAGTCCTTTATAATATGATTATCCTGCATGAAAATTCTTTCTAATTCACGTGTTTCTGCCATATATATATATATATATATATATATATATATATATATATAATATATATACACACAGTAAACCCTCATTATTCGCGGTAGATGCGTTCCACTCACGCCGCGAATAAGGGAAATCCGCGAATACGCCATACTCCATTGATTTTGTGCCTAATGTACAGGAAGGTGGTTCATATCCTTACCTTTTAGTACTCGCGGCGGGCTGCCTTATGAATTAAGCCAGGCTTCACGATGTGACCTGCAGCATTGGCACAAAAGAGAAGAGTTACACGATCTTTTGCGGCTTTGAATCCCGATGCATGACGCTCCTCCTGACTAATGTAAGTACGTGATGGCAATTTCTTTCAAAAAAGGGCAGTCTCATCGGCGTTAAAGACCTGTTCAGGCTTATACCCCGGAAATCTTGACATCGTGCAGCGAAAAACCTTTTTTGAATCTTTCAAACCAGCCTTTACTAGCTACAAAGCTTGATTCGGGAGTGGTGCTCGTTCCTTCTCCTCCGTCGGCGGCCTTGAAGCAGTGACCGCGAATAATTGAAGCCGCGAATGGTGATGCCGCGAATGGTGATGCCGCGAATAGCGAGGGTTTACCGTGTATATATATATATATATATATATATATATATAAATCACCAAACATTTCTTACGGAAAAAGAAAAATAATTAAACTAAAACGCAATCGTCGCTCTCTCTCTCTTGGGGGAGAAGTTGGGACGGCCTCACCCGCCATCCCCATGGGTATCTCAGTTGAACTCTGTACGAGTGTACACCCTTTCTGGTAAAAATTTCTTCCTTTGTTTGCGTTTAGATTATCTCTCGCAGAAAGACTGGAATGTCTATTGAAACACGTCCCATTATCGCGCCCAAACAGTACACGAATATCTTTCCCTCAAACCCCCATCTGTGTTTGTATATATATATATATATATATATATATATATATATATATATATATATATATATATATATATGCATTTAACTGCAATGACCACGCAGTATATAAATGAATAGAAACGACATAAGTATTAAGGAACGTTTCTGCAGAAACGTTCCTTAATACTTATGTCGTTTCTATTCATTTATATACTGCGTGGTCATTGCAGTTAAATGCACATATTCACGATTTGCGAGGGTGCCCTCTCAGGGCATTGGTTTCTGCCCTATGTAGGAGAATTTCGATTTGTGAATGATCGAGGTCCGTAGTGTAATGGTAGCGCATCCAACCGGCAATTGGAAGGCCCTGGGTTCGTTTCCCGGGCGGTTCGCCTCATTTTTCATTTATTCGTGATCTCTCTTCCTCGTGTGCAGAAACGTTCCTTAATACTTATGTCGTTTCTATTCACACATATATATATATATATTATATATATATATATATATATATCGTAAAGAACGACGCTTGTATTGGAGAACATTCCGCGCAAGATGAGAAGAGAGAACGAACAAATGAAAAAATGAGGTAACCACCCGGGTATCGAACCCGGGATCTTCCGATTGCTGGTCAGATATGATAACCATTACACCACGGGCCTCACTCGAACAAATGTCGTAATTCCTCTACATACGCGCAGAAACCAATGCCCCAAGGGGGCACCTCCCGCATGCCGTATCTATATATACATTTCAACTGCAAAGAACACGCAGTATAAATAACGTAAAGAACGACGCCTGTATAGGAGAACATTCCGCGCAAGATGAGAAGAGAGAACGAACAAATGAAAAAATGAGGTAACCACCCGGGAATCGAACCCGGGATCTTCCGATTGCCGGTCAGATATGATAACCATTACACCACGGGCCTCACTCGAACAAATGTCGTAATTCCTCTACATAGGCGCAGAAACCAATGCCCCAAGGGGGCCCCTCCCGCATGCCGTATCTATATATACATTGGTAAAAATGGTGTCAGTGTACTTCCACTGAACCAAATCATGGGAAAAACTTTGACCAGCTATAATTTTTTTAAAAAGTGAAAAGTGATCCACCCTATAATGTACAGGTAATAAACTAATTTTATTGAATAGGGTAGGTAAAAAATCGAATTACGTAATGGATGATGTATAGACCTGTGGTCTAGTGTGTATTTGTGTGTACTAGGTACAAAGTGTGTATCTTATAATTTTGAGGGACAGATTAACCGAGAGGATTGTTAAATTAACAGAATAAATGCATGAGCAAGATATATTAGAAAACCAAAATGATTAAGATTAAATTACATAGTTAGCACTTACACGCAATGAAATAGTTTATTGTGATATCCAATGATTTTGGCATAAGGTTTGTGTATATACCATATGTCCCACAAAAAAGTACACCCAACTTTAGATTGTACTAACTCCTCCAAAAATTGAGATATTTCGGATTTGTTTGTTTGATTTAATGTAGCAAATTATTCTTTGTTAACGTTCAAATTTATTCATGTTTAAACGATTTAGTGTTTAAGCATCTGCTTTTAACTGAAGGGTACAACAAAATGGATTGCGCAAAATTGGTCAATGAAAAAATAATGTGTGCTATCGATGTAATGAAAAGACAAATACATAATAATAGATACTTTAACATAATTTTAATAAGATACAAAGCAGATTTTTCTTTATTCCTTATTGCAAAAGTTATGCTTAGTTTCGTTTTCTTTCAACATGACCGCCATTCCTATCGATACAAATCTGGAGTCGAGCTCTCATCTTCCCCATCACTCTTTTGATAAGATCTGGATTGTCTTTTAACAAGTTGATTTCAGCTGTGATGCGAGTCCTCAAATCATCTAAATTGATAGGTTGTGATGCAAATACTCTATTTTTCACCCATACAGAATGGAAATTCAACATCAACTCATTGAAGGAGATCTACCTCGCCGCCTAAGATTTGCCCAGTGGTTTCTTGAAAAACCAGAAAGATTCACGGAACAATTAGTGGTTGGAGATGAGGCGGCCTTTTTTATGAATGGTCTAGTGAACAGACAAATCTGCCGTCAGTATGCACCAAAATCATCCACCTGACAATCATATCTACGAAAAGAATAACTCTAGACAAAAACTGTCTCTCTGGGTAGGACTGTGCGGTAATGGAGCGGTAATTGGCCCGGTCTTTTACGATGGTAATCTAAATGGTGAAGCTTACCTAGAAATGATAGACCGAGAAATCCTTCCACAAATACGTATTACTTATGGAAACCGATTTAATCGTATTTGGTGGGTGCAAGACGGAACTCCTGCTCACAGGAGAGTTATTGTGAAGGAACCCTTGCAGGAAGTCTTCCACCAAAGAGTAATTGCTACAGGCCATGACATTGAATGGCCTCCCAGAAGCCCTGACTTGACCCCGTGTATGCGTGAGAGTTCTGTACCATTTCGCCTGGTGGACACTTTTGGATGTCTCTCTAATAAATGCCGAACATGCTGAATGTTCTCGTCTGTTCTTGCCGTCTTCGGATGGCCTGAACGTCCTTTGTTCAAATTGAGGACCGTTCCTTCTTCTTTGTATTTCCGAACATTCTTCAAAATTGTATGTTTAGTGGGAGAAGCTCTATCGGGAAATTGCAGTTCGAAGGTATTCTGAACTTGTTTTAAGCTTTTAGTTTGCAGATAAGTTGTGACCATGAGAACGCGCTGCCTTCGTGTAAACTGCATGATAAGGGTTTCAAAGTTATTTATAAATTTAGTAATTCAGATTCTTCATTTATATGTATGACTCGTATCTTAGATACAAAAGTTCGAATTATTTAAAAAAAGTATTTGCAATATCCTTCGACGTAAAAAGTAGCACATTGGTTAAAGCAAGAGGAGCTATCTGGCTGGGAGAAATGATCATTCCGTGCAACCCATTTTGCTGTACCCTTCAGTTAAAAGCAGATGCTTAAACACTAAATCGTTTAAACATGAATAAATTTGAACGTTAACAAAGAATAATTTGCAATATTAAATCAAACAAACAGATCCAAAATATCTCAATTTTTGGAGGAGTTAGTACAATCTAAAGTTGGGTGTACTTTTTTGTGGGATATATGGTATAGTATATAATTTATAGTGTGCATACTTGTGTGTGTAAGGATTCGGGAGGTTTTCGAATTAACAAAGTTATATAATAATTTAAATTGAGAGTAGGGTTATAGAATCTTTTAAGTTTAAGTCAATTATTATTATTATTATTGATATTATTATTATTATTATAAAATCCTTTAAGTTCAAGGTCGATTATTATTAAATTCTAAATTTAAGGACAATTACTCACGATTAATTGAACAAAAAAATTAAAAATACCAATTAAAAATAGAAATCAATTATGCATTTTAATGAGCTAACATAATTTTATAGTCTTAAAAATAAAAGTAAATCGAGCCATAGATGAATTTCGGCCAAGAATAAAAACAAGGTTATTGAAATGGAAGGAAAGCATTCCGAACAATTTTTTTAATAATTTCAGGTAAATTTTACATTAAAAATTATTTTTATATAAAAAAAAATATTAAAAGGGTTTAATAATTTTTGCATGTTAAGTAGAAAAATCATAATCTTTCGTTAAATGTTGATGGAGTTTGAATTATTTGATATTTTAGTCTGAATACTTGTTTGCATATGGATAAATACATATGTTTTATTGTGTAGAAGTTTATTAAAATTAAATGACAAAAAAAAATAAACACAACTGAAATTTAGGGTGTGTGCGGTCATACGGATAAATTTCCCGACCGTACAGAGCAGGATAAATTAGGTACATGATCGATTAATTATTACACTATTACTGTCATCATATAATGACAATAATCATAAAAATTGTTATAAACAATTGTAGAAACGGTTTTGGTTACAAATAATAAAATATATAATTTTACCTATATATTTGTATATGCAACAATGGCATGAAAAAAAAAATCGTTTAATTTCCTTCTTACAAAAAAAAAGGTTAAACTCAAGACACAAACCGGTCAATTCAAGTTGAATTTAATTCTCTTTTACAGCAACAAAAAAAAAAGGTTGAATTAAATTTTCTTAAATTACATTTTCTTAAATTACATTTTCTTAAAATAAATTCTCTTAAAGTAAATTCTCTTAAAGTAAATAAATTCTCTTAAAGTAAATTCTCTTAAATAAATTCTCTTAAGTAAATTCTCTTAAAAAAACAAAAAAAAGTTGAATTCAATTGACTGCATTGACATGACTTGGGACTTCAAAACTGACTTGGGACTTCAAAACTGACTTGGGACGGACTTCAAATCTGAGACTTGAAACTGACTTCAAATAAACTGACTTCAAATAAACTGACTTCAAATTGACTGGCTTCAAACTGAGGCAGTTGTCCCTCTGGATGCAACCTTCTGACTTGAACTCTTATCAAGTATCTTGAAACTGAAACTGTCTAACTTGAACTCTATCAAGTATCTTCAAACTGAACCTGCTGAAATTGACTGCACTTGAACTCTATCAAGTGGAGTCTACTGAAAATGAAACTGACTTGCACTTGAACTGCTATCAAGTGAAGACTATTAATCTCTGGGGTTTGGTTGTCCCTCTTGATGCAACCGACTAACTGTCTGAAACTGATTTGCAACTTATTTGCAACTAAAACTGAATCGAAACTACTTCAAGTATCTCTATAAATCTCTGGGGTTTGGTTGTCCCTCTTGATGCAACCGACTTACTTGAACTGCTATCAAGTATAAAACTCTCTGGGGCGGTTGTCCCTCTCGGTGCAACCTACTGACTTGAACTGCTATCAAGTATTTCTATAAACTATAAACTCTATAAACTCTCTCTTTCTTATTCAAGAAATACACAAATAATGCACAATTCGGGCATTATAATAATGCACAATAATTACACAATAATTGCAAGTCAATTCAATTCAATAATTTGAAAAAAAAATTATAAACAAAAATACGAAATGTAAACACATTTCACTCGAATGTACGCGATGGTACAGTAATATTATGTTTGATACATAAAATAAAATTATTCTATACTAACTATAATAGTGAAAATAACTCTAACAATTAACTCTGTGACAATTAACTGTGAAAATTAACTTCTGTGAAAATTAACTTCTGTGAAAATTAAATTCTGTGACAATAACTCTGAGACAATAACTGAAAATTAACTTTTGTGAAAATTAGTTTCAATAAAAAAAAATGTATCATTGGTGTCTGAAATGTTCACTGTGTTTCTTGTTAATTCTGGCTTGATACTCTTTATTAACTGTTACTAATACTGTGTTTTCAAGTGTTTATAAATTACTTGAAAAAACAAACTCTGCACTTAACAAAATTTCTACGGCGAAATCCTTAGAGACTTGTCCTGAAGACGTGTTTTGCTGGCCACTTCTTCTAGATGAAAACTAGGCGTGGAGAACTTGGAGTCGTGACACACCGGTTCAAGGGTGGATGTTACGAACTGGAAGTCGTGGCACGCCGGTCAACTGGTGGGTCTTATTATCTTGGTAGTAGGGTCGCTACAATGTTTATCCTGATGCAGGGTAATTTCTATCCTGGCCAAAGAGTGGCCACTTGTTAAAATCCTGGTTAAAGGGTCGCCAAATTCTTAAGATCCTGGCAGGGTCGCCAGATTGTAACCCCTCCGTCTATGGCCCTGGGTCAGTTCGGAGTCGACGGGGGTTCTGGTTGGGAGGCAGCAACGGATATTTCTCGCGATAGTTTCTTCTATAACAGTCTAATTTTTTTCTCTCGCTATAGGGTCGACAGACCTGTTAATTCTTCTCTTTCTATAGTCTTGGGTTGTCTCGAAGGAAAACATAAAAAGAAACTTTCTTTCACTGTAATTTACTTCTAAAAATGTACAGGTAGTGCTGTGAATTTACAGGGGTAGAGGTTCGACCTCTTTCGACTATTGCTCTGCCCGGAATCTAAAAAATTAAAGAGGCAAGGGGCCTCTTCCCCCTCCTCGCAGCGAGGCTGCTAACAAGGGAGTGTAGTCTGAGAAGCAGAAGAAGTGACATTATTTTACAATTACATGATTTATATACAATCTAAATTTTGGGGGGAATGCAGCTTGAAGGTTAAGTTTCCCCCCTTTTAGACACATGATCAGATGAAAGATTAAAAAAAAAAAAAATCGTATTTTCGCCGAGTATGCATTTCTAAAGGGCGACATAATTTCGTAGTACATTAAGTACAATCCAAGTACATTACTGAGTACATTTTAATTTTGGTTTATTACAATTATGATTATGATTATGGATTAATTCACATTTCACTTAGTATCGTTAATTACAATTCCATTTAAAGTACATTATTACATTATATATTAAATTATTATCATTGATTACAGTTTCAATAAAGTACATTACATCAATTACATTAATTAAATTAGTCACTTACAATTCTTACAGTGTTTTTATATTCATAATGGTTATTAGTACAACACGAAGTACATGGGCACATACGGTATGTATTTATATACAACATAATATGTTATATTATGTTATAAATTTGAAATCAGAGGCAGAGGAGGTCTTTCGTTTTCCGATGTTCGATTTATGCTGTGATTAGCGGAATTCGACCACTTGCCTAAGCATTTATGAATATCTTGCGAGGGGTGAACGCACTTGAAAAAAAAAAAAATAAATAAATACATGCGAACGTATTTGGACGATTTTGAGCGAACAGGTACGGAGGCATAAAGTTTCGTACCATTTCGTAGACTGACAAGAGTAAAAATGAATATTTAATAAAATTGATATAGGATAGTGGTCAAGATAGGACATGGATGTATGAATGAACAACATATAAATAATGACGTATAGAGTGTACAGTTTTTATTATTATGTTAAAGAATTTCCATACATTGTATACTAGAGATATGATGAAGGGAAATTAATGACGGGAAAATGTGAAGGGAATTAAGTTACTGTATGACGTCCTAGTTATTTACTTCATACGTACAGTATAACCTGTATAAGTCATTATTGGGAGGATTTAAAAGAAACGAATTAGAGACAAAGAGTGGGTATTAAGGACTAAGAAGTACAACTACGGGTTCCAATCCTGTTATATGCAATGTGTATGCATAATCTAGGGACGAGAGTGAGGTGCAAGACAACCATAACTAATTATAAGTTCTATAACAAATGAAAAATGGAAAAATGGATACGACTAAACCATAGAAATGGTAGGTCGCATGGTTGTGACACTGAAACAAAAATAGAAAGCAACAAATAAAATTTTTATCCAAACTCGCGTTAAGGGATTTTGGTTCTTATGTTAAAATGAATATTGATTATTCATTGTTCATTTTTACACACACACATACACACATATATATATATATATATATATATATAGAGAGAGAGAGAGAGAGAGAGAGAGAGAGAGAGAGAGAGAGAGAGATAGAGAGAGAGAGATAGATAGATAGATAGATAGATGGACGGACAGGCAGTTAGATCGATAGATAGCTGATAGACAGGTGGATAGATAGATAGATAGATGGATAGGAATACCAATTGATAGAAAATCTATTTCATTTTTGTATTCTGTATATATATATATATATTTATATATATATATATATATATATATATATATATACACACACACAAATGCAGATGTAGGTTTGAGGGAGAGATGTTCATGTACTGTTTGGGCGCGATAACGGGACGTGTTTCAATAGACATTCCAGTCTTTCTGCGAGAAATAATTATCTAAACGCAAACAAAGGAAGAAATTTGACCAGAAAGGATGTACAGAGTTCAACTGAGATACCCATGGGGATGGGGATGAGCCCTTCCCAACTTCTCCCCTACGAGAGAGAGAGAGAGAGAGAAGAGAGAGAGAGAGAGAGAGAGAGAGAGAGAGAGAGAGAGAGAGAGAGAGACGATTGATTGCTTTTTAATTTTATTATTTTTCTTTTTCCGTACGAAATGTTTGGTGATTTAATATATATATATAATATATATATATATATATATATATTATATATATATATATATATATATATATATATATGGCAGAAACATGTAAATTAGAAAGAATTTTCATGCAGGATAATCATATTATAAAGGACTTAGGATGAAAGTTCCAAGCACGCATGACGAGTGTTCTAAGATGCCTGTTCTCAAGCTTTTATCTCGGTCACTGCATAAATCGTATTTGAAGAATGAGATTCATAAAGATTCCTTGCATTCCATTTGTCCGGTCCTGTCGCTGAGTGTGTTTTTAGTTTTCCTATGGCTTGTGTAATACCATCCGTCGTAAAGATGAAATCCGTTATACTGTCACCTTGTGGTTCTTCTTCAAAGAACACGTTTCTATCGCATATCAATTTATCATTTTTTGGGATACTGAAAGATGATTCGTGTTGAGCTATTAATATTTCAGGTACTTCTGTTAGATCATCAGATAAAGCATTTGCCATATCATCTTAACGCGGAGGACGTTCCCCTATCCAACTATTTAACAGATCCAACGATGCTTAAGGTTGCTGATCCAACGGGAAGTGGTATTAAGGCGTGACTAGGACGCAATCCCGGTTACACGCAATATATCTGACTTCCACAGAATTTTAAAGATGTTCTTTTTATATATATATATATATATATATATATACACACACCCATTGGTTATTTTGGTTTTGCTTCCGCCTGAATTGTTCATTCTAACGAACGTCAAGCTTGTTGCTCCACCTTAGACCTACAGCTTAACGTGAAATCCGAACTACGACCCACAACGGGTGGTCAGAAATTACAATGTCTTCTCCCGGGGTTTCGTCTCACGACCTCCCGATCACCAGCTCAGCGTCTCAACCACTAGGTAACCCAGGGTATCCATTTATTTACCAAACAATTTTATTGTGTGGAAGGACGAAGAACTGGGTTTGTTGCATACCGACTTCCGTCACACGAAATCGAACCTAAGGCAGTTGCAATGATAACCACTACACCACTGAGACGCATATATATATATATATAGTAAAAATGAACAATGAATAATTCCTATATAACCAATATTCTTTTTTACATGAGAAACCAAAATCGCTTAACGAGAGTTTGGATAAAAATTTTATTTGTTGCTTTCTATTTTTGCTTCAGTGTCACATCCATGTTTTTTCTTGACCGCTATCCGTTATTAACTTTATTACTTATTTATTCATCTACCTATTGTCTACTTATGCCCTATCAACCTATCAGTCCATATTTACTCGTATCTATATTACGCACGCAACCTATTGTGTTACGAACCAATATGTGTACAATAGTTTATGCATTCGTACATGTCCACTGAGGACGTACATAATTACCTTACATGTAAGTACGTTCACATGTATTCTTTTTACTTTTTCTTTTAAGTGCGTCCACCTCTTGCAATGAACTCGAAAATGCTTATGCAAGTGTACGCAATTCGATGATCACAGCATAAATTGAACATCTTAAAACGTAAAACCTCCTCTCCCTCTGAGGGAGTGGGCGTCGAAACTGTCGTGGAAATAAACTCTGTCAATTAGAGTGGGTTTTTATTTTCATATTTTGACCTTCACGTAGAAAAAAGTGAAGTTTTTTGCATTTAGTACTGAATGAAACTGTAATTAATGATAATAATTTATAATGTAATTAATGTACTTTAATTAAACGATAATAATTTAATATAATGTAATTAATGTACTTAATGATGTAATATACTAAATGACGTAGTGAATGTACTTTAATGGAATTGTAGTTAACGATAATAAATGAATTAATTGGTAATTATAATCATAGTTATAGTAGACCAAAATTACAATGTACTCAATGTCCGACCCGACATTATGTCGCCATAAGGAATGTAGACTCGGCGATACTGTTATTTTTTTTTTTTTTTTCCGTTGGGATAAATTTTGATGTGCTTTCTACTTTGCCAAATAATTGGTGACTTGCTCTTTTTAAAAATTTCTTAATCATTTTTAGATTTAGCTTAATAATGAATTCTGAGAAACTTTTTGCAATGTTCATAAATGGAATACATTCTCTCTCCGTTATAAAGGATGAAGTCATGTCTTGCCTAAGCATTTAATTGTAAATCTTAAACCTTTAATTTTTACTCATATGCATATGTTAGTGTAAAGATGCATAGTTCAATTTCTACTTTTAGTTAACTTGGCAGATCATGATAACATCAGATCTGAAAATACGCGGTTAAAGTTAAAAATATGGCTTCATCTTCAAATATCTTGTTTATTCGTTTAAACCTTACCACAGCTAAAAGATTTACATTATTTTCAAATATTGTGCGAAAATAATGCAGCCTCTTCAACATTTAATAATGATGATGTTAGTAGAATCGGGGTATATAAACCCCGATAATTTCTTCCATGTTTATTTTGATACCAACTACGAGGCTGAGCATTACCTGTAACATTGTAGCAGTAAATTACAGTAAAGAAAAAGTCTTTATCTTCTCCTTCGAGCCGTGCTCTCTTCAGAAAACTTAGTCATTAAAATCTCTTGATACGTTACAAGAAGAATCGGGGAGAAACCTCAAAGAATTTAATAAGCCTCTCAGAATCCTTGAGCCACTAAAGAAGAACTCGGAGAGTAGTATAGAAGAAACTAATGCAAGTAACAGATCCGTTGCTGCCTCCTAACCAGAACCCCCGTCGACTTCGAACCAACCCAGGGCCATAGGCGGAGGGGTTAACATATATGTATGTATATATATATATATATATTATATATATATATATATATATATATATATATATATATATATATATATATTAGTGATGTAGGTCACATCCGCATCCGCGGAACATCCGCACATTTTCTCGCATCCGCATCCGCACCCGCATCCGCACTTTGGACTGCGGATGTCGTGCGGATGTGGACCGTTGAGATAAAATGTCATTAATAAGCGGAAATTATCAAATTCTACTATATTAATAGAACTAGTTCATTGTGCGCAAAAGTGATGCAAGCGACAAGACGAGAGGCTGTTCTTGTATGAAGTTACTCTCTTGCAACCTACTTAGATCCACGTTACAAAGCTGTTATTTTCACCTAGTACATTAGAACGAGTTAAATCATCACTTGGCAAAGCAGTTGAAGAGCTTCAATCTCTTGAATCTGTCGCTTCGCCACCCACCAAAAGAATAAAAGTTTCAGTGACAGAACCAACACCTTCAACAAGCAAATCTATCACAGAATCTGTCTCTCAGTTTCTTGAGTCAAGCAGCAATGACGAGACCTACGCGATGTCAAAAGATGTAGTAAAAATGATCGAGAGCTATCACCAAGAAAAACGCCTGGCTGCATGTGACAATCCTATTAGTTGGTGGAAAAATACGCAGAATATCTATCCATACTTGAGTAAACTTGCAAGGAAACATTTAGCCTGTCCTCCAACAAACGTACCAAGCGAGAGATTATTTAGCAGTGCTGGATTAATATATGATGAAAAGAGAAACAGACTGGCAGCAGAAAAGGCAGACAAATTAATGTTCCTTAAGCATAACCTTCCTATAATTAAGTTTGAACATTAAACGATGAACATCTTAGTTTACTTTATTTTAATTACTCATTTATAAATATGCCTAATAAAACTTTAAACTTAATATAAATAGTTATCAAGCTAATTAAAGATCGCTTTCTATAAGGGTGGAGGTTGGGGAAAGAGGTCGGTGGGGTGCATTTGAGTTGGGTTCACGTCCCGCATCCTGGTAACACAATTATGGTTTCTAATTGTGGCTGAAACTCAACAAAATATAACGAATTTATTTGCAGACGAATTCACTAATTGATTTCTATATTAGTTAGATGCTTGATATTATTTTATATGTTCAGAGAAAAGTACAGCAATTATTGTACAATTAATCAATTACCGGTATACTACATTATAGCTACAGCTCTCTCTATATAATAACTTATTATATACGTTAAACACAACAAATCTCGAATATATCCTAAAAAATAACGAAAATGTAGACATCCGCGTCCGCATCCGCATCCGCGGATGTTGAAATCAAACATCCGCATCCGCATCCGCGGATGTGAAAAAAATGACATCCGCTACATCACTAATATATATATATATATATATATATAGTTCTTTTTTGAGGTAGATAAGGGGATGTTAGTTTAATTAAATACGTGATTGTCATTATTTTGTGTAAAATTCTGAGTATTTAAGATTTTGAAGTTTATTGGCTTTTTTTTTTTTTTAGTATTTTAAGATCCCATTATACAAATTTAGTTACGTGGGAAGGATTTTTTAAATTTTTAATGTTTTTTATGGTAAGAGTCAAAGAGGAAAAAAATGAAATATTTTCTGTAGGTGTCCAGGTAGAAAGAAGTGGTGTAAAATACGATATCTTGGATAGCAATCATGATTTTTAGATTAACTTTTTCTTTTTTTTTCCGATCATTAGGCCGTGGCTATCACCATGGTTACCAACCCATGGCTATCACCATGGTTACCACCCGCTCCGGGTCTGGAAACCAATTTTTTTTCTGATCATTAGGCCGTGGCTATCGTTACCAACCCATGGCTATCACCATGGTTACCACCCCATGGCTATCACCATGGTTGCCACCCGCTCCGGGTCTGAAAACCAATTTTTTTCTGATCATTAGGACGTGGCTATCACCATGGTTACCAACAGGTCTCGAACCCCAATTGATCATTAGGTCATGGCTATCACCATGGTTACCATTTTTTATGGCTATGGTGTTGTTCTTTTTTTCCCCGTACGATTTGGCAGCAACGGGACGGACTGACGCCTAGGGTGCCCATCAACCGGACGGACTGATGCCTAAGGCACCCAGCAACCGTACGGGGTGATGCCTAGGGCGCCCATCAACCGTTTAACGCGCGACTCTATATAGTGGATACGTGTCGTTACGATTTGGAAGATTATTTCCAATCCCGCTATGCCGACTGAAGAAGATTTCACGATTGAAAAGTTCGGGGCGCTAAGAAAAAATCCCCGAATGGAAAGGCATGATTATAAACTTGTATTTAATGGTGTGGCTAACGATAAGATTTTTTTGCGTGCTTTTGATTGTTCCTAACCATGCTTAAAGATAACTTTCCCGCCGAGTGTAAAGTGGGGACAAAAATAGTATTGAACGATATGAAAGCCATTTATATCGAGTATAGACCGCCGTATCAGTTAAACGGTGAAGTGGTGCTTGGACAGTTTTACTACATCGTACAAAGTAATGGCGATGTGGATATAGACTATCAAATGCGAGTTTAGCGTTTTGCAACGTAGAACGTAAAGACAATATATATTTTTCCTGTACTAATATGATTATACGTTTTGTATATTTTTCCTGTACTAATATTTTGTTAATGCACCGTTTTGTATATTTAATATAACCATATATATTTTTCCTGTACTAATATTTTGATAATGCACCGTTTTGTATGATTATATATTCTCCATTCTATTATTTGACCATATATATTTCCCGTTGTATATCCATTAATTCAGCTAAAATAAACAGAATGATGTATTGGTGTTTTATTTATTCCTTGTACACAATTATATAATTTGTTTGGTTCCGGATTTCAGAATAATTAATTAATTGCTATTTGTCAAATCGATCTTCTAAGCCAACTGATGGATGAATATATGGTATAATTTAATAAATAAGTAACGAAGCTGACAACTCAACTTTCTAGCCAGATGACGGAAGAATATAAGGATTAATTAAATAAATATTGCTATCTGGCAACTCAACCTTCTAAGCCAGATGACGGAAGAATATAAGGATTAATTAAATAAATATTGCTATCTGGCAACTCAGCCTTCTAAGCCTACTGGCAACAAAGGGGGTGAGATTTGCAACAAATGGGGTGGGGGTTTGCAACAAATGGGGGTTTGCAACGAAGGGGGTGGGGATTGGCACTCTTGCAACGTTATGCAACATTATGCAATTGCTCTGCACTCTGGCATTTTGCGCCCATGCTACTGATATGATCTTGAAACAACATTAAATTCTATTGCTCGTTACAAACAAGAAATTCTAACACTAGATGAGGAAATAATTACAGAAATTGATGACACAATTGAACTAACAGAGGATGAGTATTCTACTTTCCTACTTGACAATGAAAATTACATTACAAAAGTTAATTCCTATATTTCTGAAATTGAAAACCAACTTGATGAGTACAAAAAACAAGACACAAATGAAAGCTTCTTAGAAGCTATCCGAAATGCTTCACTTAGCTCTCCCAACGTGGCTGAGGGCAATGAACTAAGATCAAAATTGCCTACACTTGAAGTATCCACTTTTGAGGGTGATAGAGCCAAATTTCAATATTTTATTGAAAAATTTCATAGCCTTATAGGTAATAAAAACTACATTACAGATGTTGATAAATTTAGTTATTTAGTGAAATATCTGAAAAGCCCTGCCTTAAGATTAGTGGAATCACTGCCAGCCATAGGTATTTCTTATTCTGTGGCAATAGAATTACTTAACAGAAATTACATGAATACGGATGAAATTATACATGATTTGGCTCTTAAAGTAATGAACATGCGAACCCCAAAAGACAACTATGGTGACCTCTTTGACTTTTACTGTGAGTTTGAATGTCTCATGGGACAACTTAAAAAAATAATTTAAACATTACAGAAACAGCTTGGATCATTCAAGCTGTTGTTTTTGAAAAACTCCCTTCTAAAGTCAAAGAGATATTTCATCAGAGACCAACTGACATATACCCTAGCCTTAATAAGCTAAGAGAAGATTTCCCAACTGTACTTGCACTTTAGAAATCAAGTTACACACTCGCAACATTTAACACAGCACAAGAAAAAACCAACAATGCAGAAAACCAAAAATCTAACAAAAGATTTCAACACTTACCAGTTACATTCAAACGCAACCGCAAAACTCAATTTTCAGAAAATTAAGTGACAGAAAAGACTCAAAGACCCCAACTCTACAAAACTTTAATGTAACTACTTCTGAGTATAACTCCATACCATGCAAATTTTGTTTTAGCAGTGAACATATTCTACAAATTGTCCCAAATACAAGACTTTACAGCAAGGTCAAAACGTTGTGAACAACTAAACTTATGCAAAAAATGCACTGGATCAGGGCACCAAAGTAAACTGCAAATCAAATTTGAAATACAATTGTAAGTTTTGCAACAGTTTTGACCATGTTACCCCTATGTGTAATACACACACAGACATTGGAAAAACTGACAAACATTATGAACAAAACACCAAACAAACAAAACAAACTCAAAATGCTATGAATGGGCATATCAGTTCATCTAGCATTAACCACAATTCAAAAATTCTTTTACCAACCACAACTTGGAAATCCAAAACAAAAGGACAAATAGTACAGGTTAGGTGTCTTTTAGATACCTGCTCACAACAAACCAAACAACTGATAGAAAAATTGGGACTTCAGAACCAACAAGGAATGAAGATCTCTCTATTTCATCATTTATCTAAAAACCCAGTACAAGCCAGTTTTAAAACTGCAAATAACTTTAACTCTTGATGAACATTTGAAACCCTTAAGGTTGTTGTTGTGGACAAAGTAGAACAAGAAAAAATACAAATAGCTGGGTTAAAACAAGCTTTGCCAACTTCAAAACAAATACACGATAGCTGATAAAACCCTTAATGCAGATGTAGTTGATGATATACATATGCTCATGGGGGCTGACTATCTTCATCTGGTCCATAGAGGCATCATTAAAATTGGAGATGGAATAGCCATACAAACTCCCACAGGTATTGCTCTTTGGGTGACATAACTAAATACCATCTTACTACTGACACAGAAAACACAGAACATGAACAAAATTCACACAAAACAAAATCACCACAGTCACAAATTTCTGACTATGTGACAAACTCGAACTACAAAAACACTGTCATAATCCCACATCATTTGAATGAAAATGATTCCACATTGGATGAAGGGTTACAGCAGTTGTGACTATTAGAATCAGTTGGCATAAAGGACAGTACAATTACACATGAAGACCAATTGATGACAGAACAATTTAAGGATACATTACAACACAGAGACAATCAATACTATGTGGAGCTGCCTTGGAAAACACCTTGTCCAGAAATAATGGACAATTTGAAAGTAGCTAAGGCACATCTGTATAAAAATTACAGAAAACTAAAAATGACAATCTTTTAGAACAATACAACAACATATTCAAGAACAAATAGAAAGGGGCTTCATTGAAGAAGTTACTGATGAACCCTTTAAAAAACGAGGTTGTCATTATTTAACACACAGGGAGTTTACAGAGAAGACTCATCCACAACTAAACTAAGAGTAGTATACAACTGTAGTTTAAAAGACACAAATTCTGTTAGTTTAAATGATTGTCTCATGGAAGGCCCAAACCTTGTCTCAGATCTTGTAAAAATTCTCCTTTGCTTCCGTTTAGACAATTATGCAGTACAAAGTGACATAGAAAAAGCATTCCTCTGTATAAATTTGAAGCTTGAGTATGATAAAAATCATCTCAGGTTTTTGTGGTTAATGATCCACATGACCTTAACAAAGGTTTCAAAACCTACAGATTTAAAGTAATTATTTTTGGAGCAAATTGCTCTCCAAGTATTCTTGCTTTAACAATTAAAAACCACCTAAACTTATTTCAAGAGGACTTAACAGTTCAGTTTTTAAAACAAAACTTTTATGTGGATAACCTCATTGGTTCCACTGTAACTGAAGAGGAATTGCTTGAAATTTACAAATGTCACAACCCATAATGAAGCAAGGAAATTTTGGATTGAGAGATGGGTTTCTAATTCTCCTAAATTAAATGAACAAATAACAAAAGACAACAATGGGAACATTGAACCAAACAATTACACAAAACACTTGGAATGCTTTGGTTTTTAAAACAGAATTCGAACACGATGACACTCTTTGCACAAAGAGTTATAACTTAAATCCAAATGCCAATACAAAAAGACAAGTGCTTTCAGAATCATCCAAAATTTTTGACCCCATTGGATTATATTTACCAGCAACCATAAGATCCAAAATCCTTTTGCAAGACTTATGGAAAAAGAAAATTGATTGGGATGAACCACTTTCAGTGGAAGACCAACTTCATTGGAAAAAATTAGCCACAGACTTGAACAAAGTTCAAACATCTACGTACCAAGATGTGCTGGCTACAGATTGAAATCAAACACTACACATTTTTACAGATGCCAGCACACAAGCTTATGGGTGTTGTGCCTATTTAACAAGTGAAAATGAAAGTAACTTGGTTTATTCAAAGGCAAAAGTGGCACCCTTAAACCAAAAGAAAACTGTACCACAACTTGAATTATTAGCTGTCTCATTGGGAGTTAAAACAGCAACTTTCTTCACAAGTGTATAAAGAAGTTGACATAACAAACATTTACTTATGGACAGACAGTCAAATTTGTCTAACATGGGTGACCAACACAGATACAACTTCTTGCAAAAACATATTTGTGAAAAAACAGACTAACAGAAATCAAAACTGCAAACACCCTTGGTATCAAATTTAGGTACATAAAAAAAACAGAATCCTGCAGACTTTTTGACAAGAGGGCTCTCTTACAAACTGTTGAAAACAAATAAAATCTGGTATGAAGGGCCGAATGGCTAACATGTGAGGATCTTTGGCCAGCCAAAGTAGTTAACCTCACACTCAACTCTACAACAACTGAAAAGATCACTGAGGACAAACCTATTTTGACTATAAACTTTATTCAGACCTCAACAAACTCTTGAGAATTACAGTCTATTGCTGCAAGTTTGTCAATAGCTACCTTCTCAAACACTGTCCTCAGAAGGCCTTTTCTAACTTAACAGAAACTGCAACAAAATACTGGCTCAAACAGATACAAGCTTCAGAATTTGACAAGGAGTTGAAGTATCTTAGGTCCAGTAACACATTAAACAAAGGAATTCCTTCACTTGTCATGGATCTAAATCTGTACCTGGATACAGAGGGTCTGATAAGGTGTAAAGGAAGGCTTAACAAGTCAACTTTGACTTACAACTCTAAGCACCCAATTCTTCTTCCAAGGAGAAATCACTTCACAAATCTCATCATCAGGGATACCCACAACAAAATACACCACATGGGGTCCCACAAACCCTGACGGAGCTGAGAAAAACTTACTGGCTACCAAAGGGTAGAACTGAAACAAAGAAAATTTTAAACACATGCATTCCTTGTAAACGTATCCATTCACGACCCTTTAAGACCCCAAGCCCTCCAGACCTACCTGTGGAACGAGTAACATTTACTCGGCCATTTGAAACCACGGGTATTGACTACACTGGAGCGGTAAATGTGAGTTTTGGAGACAAAATGGATTCAAAGGAATACAAAGTGTACATTGTACTCTTCACCTGTGCTGCCACACGTGCCATATGTCTAGACATAGTAGAAGATCTGACAGCAGAAGCTTTTATTGCTGCTTTCAGACGATTTTGTGCACACAATTCTGTACCCAAAACTATATGGTCAGACAATGCCACATACTTCAAATCTGGTGAAAGAATTATTCATCAGATTTGTGACAGTGAAACAGTACAAACTCATTTAATCAAACACAATAACCTGGAAGTACATTCCTGTTAATACACCATGGTATGGTTCCATTTGGGAAAGAAACATACAGACTGTAAAGAACTGCCTTAAAAAGACTATTGGGACCAAACATCTACAACTTTTTGAACTCATGACTATTCTGTCAGAAATTGAAAATGTCAACAACAGACCATTAACTTATGTGGGAGATGGTATTAATGAGCCAGAACCTCTCACACCAAACCACCTAATTAAGGGAGAAACAGTAAACATGTTACCAGAATCTGAACATAACAGTACAGAGGATCCAGATTGGGAAATAGGACACAAAGAACTCAACACAAAATACCAACATTTGACACAAATCAAAACTCAATTTATAACAAAATGGAGAGAAGAATACTTAACAAGTCTTAGAGAAAGACAAACAATTAACAAAACAAATTGGAATGATTCAGTCAAAATTGGGGACATTGTGTTGATACATGACAAGACACCAAGACAACATTGGTCAATGGGAAAAGTCTTGGAACTCAAAACTGGTGAAGACGAATTACCAGGGTTGTAAA
The DNA here is from genome assembly GCA_023014485.1 of Bathynomus jamesi. Taxonomy (NCBI): domain Eukaryota; kingdom Metazoa; phylum Arthropoda; class Malacostraca; order Isopoda; family Cirolanidae; genus Bathynomus; species Bathynomus jamesi. The sequence goes on along the minus strand of JAJOZX010000637.1, from coordinate 628,234 downwards.
ACTGAAAACAGCAACTGGTGAAACCACCAGAGATATCACATTACTATATCCTTTGGAGTGTGGGGCTAAATTAGAACCATTACCCCAAAGGATGGATCAGGATACTATTGGGGAGGAATCTCTCAATGTACCTGATGTAACTCAGACTAAACCAGACAGGCCTCAAAGAAAGACTGCTTTGAAAGCCAGAAAACTTTTACAAGAAAAAATTAAGACTGGTGACTTATAAACCTTACAGAAATTGAGCAAAGTTAAAATGCTTAATAACTTTACTTTAATTCCATAAATTTCATATATCTAAGGGGAGTCAAACTGATTGACATAACTTTAACTAAACTTGAGAAGTTGGCCTCTTGAACTTTTATATTTAAATAGGTATTGAGTAACTTTTCTCTTCCTAAATTCCTACTTCATTCTTTTTAATCCATTTCACACGGTTTAAAACACATTTGTCAAAAAATTTAATCTATAACACAAATTTTTCTCTGGCCCCCCCCAGTATATGGAAAAAATATACATGTTTACAATATGGTATCGTATGTGATACCTTTATTTCATAATTAAATATAAATTAGTAATTAACTGAATTAAATATCTACAAAATTGCTTCGGGATTGGCGACATAGCCTATTGGGAATGAAAATAATTGCCATACATACATAGAACCCATATGTAGACATCGGGCCTGCTTGACAACAAGAAAACCAAATTTATTATTTCGTGTTCAACATTTTCCATTGCTGACTCATGAAAATTACATCAAGCGAAGAGTCAACGAACTTTGAAGAATCCTCGGATTCCTAACGATTTATTATTAGCGGCTCGCTCGGAGCTTGATTATGTTACAGCCATGCTTTAAGCAAGGAAGATGTGCTTTATCTTCCTATAAATTCTGAGTGGAATCCCCATAATATAAAACCTAATAACTATAAAAAGGATAGGCCTATTCCTTCAGGTATTTAAGTGTAGTGACTGCTTATATTAATTACATCGAAGTAACTCGTAGTGTAACTCGATCGTACCGCGGCCCTACATCGAAAAACATCGTCGCGTCCTACGAACAGAAGCGAGGCCCAACGAAATAATAAGGTGAGGCAATTCCTTTCTTTACCATTAGGCAGCGCAAATACCGAAGGCAAATAAACATAAAGAGGTCCTTTGATGACCTACATATACATAACTCTCTAACGAAAAAACGTAGGGCTTTTGACATTAAATCTCCACAGTAATCTGCTAGAAATTTCCAACGGATGAGGGTATCAGGCAATCATCCCATAGCCCTATATAGTTTTTTCATACATATATTGGGTTCGATAAAATCCGATGTTTCGTTCTCAAGGAATGTGACAGTTTGGCGTGCTCTGTGAGCAGGAGCTCCATCTTGTTGGAAAGTACTGTATATGTTTCACCACTAATTCGTCGAATATCAGTTAGATAGAGTGAAAGATATACTTTCCAACAAGATGGAGCCCCTACTGTCACATTCCTTGAGAACGAAACAGCGGATTTTATCGAACCCAATATGTGGCCGGCTAGTAGCCCCGATCTTTCACCACTAGATTATGGTGTTTGGGAAGCCCTGAAATTCAAAGTTTACATCCATGGTACCAATATAAGAGACATAGATGAACTACGCGAAAGAATTCTGCTCGGCTGAGAGGTGTCTCAACGATATGTAAACAGGTGTATTGATCAGTGGCGTCCACGATTGGAGGCCTGCGTTGAGCAGGAATGGGAACACATTGAGCAACTTCTCAATTAAGACGAACAACATGCTAAGGTAAGTAAGCATCTATGAAGTTTGGGAGCTCTAGTCCCCTTACTTTTTTTAATATGACAGTTTACCTCTAAGGGGTCACCTTGTTTTACCCACCCTGTATATACATATATATATATATATATATATATATATATATATATATATATTGTATACCGGGTGTTTCATATGTCTAGAGACATTGGAAATATTTAGAAAAAGTAATACAACTTTATGACAATTTTTTATTTTTAACATACTATTGCAGAAGGTGTTCAAATTGTTCATCCTCAACTTGAAGGCACTTCAATTCAGCTATCCTATTTGGAATTGCAGCACTTTTCTGCTGAAACAATTAGCAGCGTTCAGAGAGCTTTGCTTTTTTTTTTATGCAGGAAGTTACTGGTAATGAAGTGTCTTTGAAGTTAAGGATGAACAATTTGAACACCTTCTGTAATAGTATGTCGAAAATAAAACATTGTCATAAAGTTGTATTACTCTTTCTGCATATTTCCAATATCTTCAGACATATGAAATACCCTGTATATTCCGCTTTGAATTGAAGTACATAAAATTTAAAATCTTATTATTTGTTTCGTACAAGCACATTTCTAATAAATCAAGAGTTTCACCTCTTCTGTAAATATTAGAGATAAGGGCTATATTGTTCCCTGAAGGTACTTGCTTTCCTTAACATAGCGTCTCCCAAACTGTGGAGCGCACCCATTCTTGGAGGCGCCAGACTCACTGAAACGGGGGGCCGAGGGGGTGAGCAAAGAAAAATGAAAAAGTAAAAAATACAAGGGCGGATCTAAGCATTTCAGTAAGGAGGGTCCAAAGAAAAAAGAGCACCCCATAAAATAAAAAGTGCACACTACTAAATTTTTTTCTTAAAACAGACCACCAATGAGCGAATGTAAAATCAATTGTATTGTTTTATTAGATCAGTCTTGTAGTATAGCCATGTATAGATTGTTAGTAATAAAATAGAATAGTTATCTCTAAAATCCTCATATTATATATGTGTCCTGGAATACATAAATTAAGAGTTATTTATTCTGGGCATATTATGTGATATGGTTCTATTAAATTTAGATTATACTTGAATAGATATATTATAAATAAGTTTGCGTAAATATAATTCTTAGATATAATATTACTAATATAGATTTAAGTTGCAAAATGATTCGATTGAAAAATAAAATACATTTATATTTAGTTACCCATACAGCGTGGGTTGCTAAATGCAATACAAGCTGTTGTTGTTGCTGAGTTATTTATGAGACGTTTTGCGATCATACATTAGTTACCCTAAACAATTTATTAAAATGATATTAATCATTGTATATTATGATTAATAATTAGTCTTTAAGTAAATGTAACTGTTTAATTTATATTTTGTATAGCGTAAATCTGGTTTTCTCTTTATTTCCTCACATTATACCCACGCACTATAAATTGGTGACCAAGGAGTTTAGAGAGCTGGTTTTAGCAGGCACAGTTGACACACAACCTTCGAGGTTAGCCTAACCGACTCAATACGGCGCCGCCTGCTGGAATCATTTTACGCTTCAGTTCTGGTAGGCATAGTTCGGCATTGACCCTTACCGGGTTAGCCCTAAAGGACTAACTACTGCGACGCCTCCCTCCCTGGACGTCACCTCTTTACGTGGTACCTAAGAAGAAACCCGGTGAATGGCGTCCGTGCGGAGATTATAGAGCGCTGAATTCTTTATCGAAGCCGGATCGCTATCCACTCCCTCATATCCAAAGTTTGTTCCAAAAGTGTCATGGAAAAAACATATTTTCTAAAGTCGACTTGCTTCGTGCTTATCAGATCCCAATGTACCCTGCTGACATAGAGAAGACCGCTGTAACAACCTCTTTTGGACTTTTTGAATATCTTTTCATGCCATTCGGTTTCCGTAATCCTGGTGCTACATTCCAACGCTACATGGATTCCATCTTTAGAGATGTTGAACGCGTTTTCGTTTATCTGGACGACGTCCTTATCTTCGAAAGTCCCGAACAACATAAGAACGACTTGGAAACAGTGTTTCGCATTCTACATGAACATTCTCTCAGAATCTCCATTGAAAAATGCGAATTCGCTAAGAAAGAAGTTGACTTCCTTTGCTTTTCAGTCTCTGCAAATGGTCTTCAACCTCTCTCAGCTAAGAAGTCAACTATCAAAGAATTTCCCCGTCGTCTAATTCCTAATTTTGCCGACATCGCCTTTCCTATGACAGAGCTTATCAAGAACTTTCCTAAATCGTCAAATCTCCAATGGTCAACAGACGCATTAGCTTCCTTTTCCGCAATCAAAGAAACCCTCTGTAACGCCTCGGCCTTACCTTTCACTGCTCCCTCTTCATCCACATTTCAACTGGTGACGGACGCATCCCAGTTCGCCGTTGGAGCGGCTCTTCATCAAATGGTAGAAGGCAAGCCTGTTCCCATTGGATTCTTCTCAAAGAAATTGTCAGAACCTCAAAGAAAATATTGAACTTATGACCGTGAACTCCTCGCAGCTTACTTGGCTGTCCTCCACTTCAAACATATTTTGGACGGACGGACAGTCTCCTTGTGCACAGATCATAAACCCCTTGTCGCTGCTTTCAATTGCAGAACTCCAGCAAAGACTGACCGTCAACAACGTCACCTCTCGTGTATCTCGGAATATGTCTCATCAATGATGTATATCCGCGGTCAAGACAATATCGTTGCTGATTGCCTGTCCAGACCAGTTAATGCCATCGCTGCTGATGCCATAGATTTGCCGGCAATCGCACGCCTGCAAGAAACCGACGAAGAAATAAAGGCGTACTTCCCACGTCTCAAAGACTATCCTCTCGATGAAAAGACGACTCTGAAGTGTGATATTTCCTCATACCAGCCTCATCCTTTTATTCCTAAGCCCCTACGAAAATTTCAAAGACCTCCATGGTTTGTCCCATCCTGGCGTCAAAGGTTCTCTTCGCTTAGTCAAGTCTCGTCACTTTTGGCCCAATATGGACAGCGACATACGTTCATGGACAAAAGAATGCTCTGGTTGTCAATCCGCAAAAATTCAACGACATACCAAGTCAGAGCCTCTTCCACTTGAAATCCCTTCTCAACGTTTCGAAACGGTACACATTGATATTGTGGGTCCATTACCTCCTTGCTCTATCCCAGGCTCCGAGTTTCAATGCTTCTATCGATACCTCTTAACTTGCATCGACAGATCAACAAAATGGATCGAAGCAATACCACTCATCGATGTCTCCGCAAAGTCTGTCGCCTACGCATTTCTTAATGGATGGATCTCTCGCTTCGGAGTCCCTCTCTACGTGATCACTGATTCTGGATCACAGTTTGAATCCGAATTGTTCCAAGAATTGTCCACACTCATTGGCTTTCACCGTTTGAGAACAACTTCTTATCACCCCCAGACCAACGGGTTAATAGAACGTTGCCATCGAACTTTGAAGACAGCTATCATGTCACGAAAACAGAATTGGCTAACTGCATTACCTGTAGTTCTCCTCGGAATAAGATGCATTCCCAATGCCTCCGGGTTTTCTCCATTCATGGCAGTTACCGGAAAAATGTCTCTCAGCCCTCGAGACCTCTTCATCAAAACTCTTACTGAGAAGGATGCCACTAACGCCTTCGTTCGTGAATTCGCATCTCGCATGCGTGAATTGGATTTCGTTCAACTCCCAGAATTCCACTCCCAACGAAGTTCATACATACCCAAAGACCTCAAGGATTGTTCTTATGTTTGGCTCAGAATTGACCGCGTTAGACGACCACTCGAAGCTCCATATACTGGACCCTTCAAAGTTGTTGAACGCTTCAGCAAATGTTTCAAAATCGAACTTCCTTCTGGTAAGTCAGACATGGTCTCTATTGAACGTTTGAAGCCTGCCGTGCTACCTGGTGCACAAAACATCCTCCTCCTCAAGCTCGTGTTTCACCCTCAATAGCAGAAAAGAAGACTTATCCTGATGTCCCTACCAGCGTTCTCGCTTCAGCAATCAAAACCTCTCGCTCTGGTAGACGCATTAAATTCGCTGAGAAAGATGATTATTACTACTTTTGAACTCCGTTCTTAGGGGGGGAAGTTATGTAGTATAGCCATGTATAGATTGTTAGTAATAAAATAGAATAGTTATCTCTAAAATCCTCATATTATATATGTGTCCTGGAATACATAAATTAATAGTTATTTATTCTGGGCATATTATGTGATATGGTTCTATTAAATTTAGATTATACTTGAATAGATAATAAATTATAAATAAGTTTGCGTAAATATAATTCTTAGATATAATATTACCAATATAGATTTAAGTTGCAAAATGATTCGATTGGAAAATAAAATAAATTTATATTTAGTTACCCATAGAGCTTGGGTTGCTAAATGCAATACGAGCTGCTGTTGTTGCCGAGTTATTTATGAGACGTTTTGCGCTCATACGTGTTACCCTAAACAATTTATTAAAATGATATTAATCATTGTACTGGGTGATCCAGATAAATGGGACCCATAAAAAAAAAGCCAAATATTCTTAATATTTAATTCCTTTCATAAAAACTATATATCATTCGAAAGAGTAGAGTTACAAGTTTATTATGAAATATTTATTTTTTTTAAAATGACTCCTTTCAAATGTGCTCCATTAGTTGCCAAGCATTCCAGTGTTCTCGCTTGTAAGTTCTCACCACTTTTGCAAGAGTGTGCGGTGGTATGGCCTGTATCTCATTTGTGATGGCGGCCTTCAATTCTTGCAAGGTCGTTGGGTTATTTCTGTAGACCCTACTCTTTAAATATCCCCAGAGATAATAATCTAAGGGAGAAAAATCCGGAGACCTTGCGGGCCATTCAACGTCTCCAAATCTTGAGATTAACTCGCCTGGAAACGTTTGACGCAAAACTGCCATGCAGTTCCTCGTGGTATGGCAGGTAGCTCCGTCTTGTTGGAACCAGTGGTTTTCTAGACAAAGATCTCTTAATTTAGGAATAAGGAAATCGGTCAACATTTTTTCGTAGCGATCACCATTTACAGTGACCGTGTTTCCGGTGGAATCCTCGAAAAAGTACGGCCCTATGATCTGAGATGCAGTAAGACCACACCAAACAGTTACACGCTGACTATGCAACGGGACTTCGGTAATATTCAATGGATTTTCTGTTGCCCAGAAACGACAATTTTGTTTGTTTACAGTTCCATTCAAGTGAAAATGGGCTTCGTCTGACATAATCAAAGTTGCTAGAAAATTGGTGGTGTCATTTACCTTCTGTTGGATCCATTGACAGAATTGTCGTCTTCGTGCGAAATCTCCATCGTTTAGTTGTTGCACTGTTTGAATTTTATATGGAAAGAGCATTAAATTTTGCTTGAATATACGGTGTGTTGTTCCATATCCAACTCCTAACAGCTGAGAAGCACGTCTGATGCTTATGTTAGGATTATCCTGTACAATTTCATGAGTTCTGTTAATGATCTCGTCTATCCTTGCTGTGCGCACTCTTTCAGTTGGTTTTCTTTTTCCAATGCTGCCAGTTAGGGAAAAATTTCTGACACACCGACGGATTACTTTCTTAGAAGGTGATTTTGACATCTGAAAATTTGTCTTGAAAGATCTTTGAGCTGAAACTACACTTCTTCCATGCTCATAATATTGCTCAGTTATGAAACGCAGCTGTTCCACAGTCCATGCAGTCATCTTGAAGGGTTAGTTTTAACTAACACTTTTATTTTGTTTTGTATCTTATCTTGTCTTGTATTGTCAAAACCTATACAATCCTGCACAAACTTGTAACTATCCTCTTTCGAATGATGCGTATGATTTTATAAAAGGACTTATACTTTAAGAGTTACAGGGGTTTCTTTTGGGTCCCATTTCTCTGGATCACCCTTATATTATGATTAATAATTAGTCTTTAAGTAAATATAACTGTTTAATTTATATTTTGTATAATATGTCATTATCATTATTTATAATAATTTCCTTAACATAATCTAATTAATTTTGATTTCATTGGTACAGAATAAAGCGTAAATCTGGTTCTCTTTATTTTCTCACCTTATACACAAGCACTATTCTCATTCAAATATGATACAAAATAAAAATCTAATTTGGGTACAACAGTTATCACAGAAAATTTTTCAAACAATTACAAATGTCTTGCCAATTAAAAGAACTATCAGAATAGCATAACATGGAGATGAAAACAGTGATATGGCTGCACCAGTACTAACCCTTACACCTATGAAAACCAATACAACTCAAATTTGGAAGTACAATGTACACGGATAAATAAAGACTCGAAATAGAATTTGAATAAAATAAAATAACCATGATCTATTTACAAAAGCAAAATTTGTTTTCAGAGGCAAACACATCATTCAAATAGGGCACTTGCAAGAAATTGAGGGGAGGGGGGTCCAGACGTCGCCGATCCCCCTCCCCCTACATCCGCCCTTGAAATGTGAATATTTGTAATAATTCCCTTCATTATTACTATAGCCGGTATGATATGCACTATGCTATGGTACATTAATAAATGAAACATTCCTTTTTAATGCAACCTTATATTGATTATGGAACCAAAAAACTCCACTCCATGAATGTCATTTCCAACTGAAATAAATGGGACCTGAAGGATTCTCAAGTTTGACAAACGTCTTAAAACCACTTTTCTGCGTGTCTCTTATAATGAAAATGAAAATCAGAGAAGTGAAACCTCAAAAATGTTCTGTGGAAAGCGCTTTAATTACCCTATGGCATATATATATATATATATAGCGTAAAACATCTTAAAAGGAATATGTTAGGCCTATTTTTTGAATATTTCGAAATGTTACACTTCAAGAGGTTTAGGCCTAAGTGAAGGTATACCCAGAACCCTTGATAATACCGACAAATCTGACTGGTTTTGGTTTGTGGTGTCACATTTACCAACGGAAAAGTTAAATTCTAGGAAAAATTGGCCTTCAGTTAATGGTCGTTTAAAGAAAGATATGAAATATGATTTTTATTATAACGCGAAAAGTAATCTCGTTTGATAATAAAAACCCACTCTAATAGACGAGTGTCTATTAGAGTGAGTTTTTTTATTATCATATTTTGACCTTCACGTAGAAAAGTGAAGTTTTTTGCATTTGTAACCTCGTTTACATATTTGCTGTTACTCACTTATTAGAATTCTGTAATTCATAGTTTGTGCCCTTCTATTATTTATTATGGAAACAATAAAATAGCAGTATTAAAATCATCCCCATACAATGATAATAATTTTCCCATCCCAAATGCTCTGTTAATAAAATGGCAAAATTTTCAATTCAGTTGTTGTAAAGTAGAAAATGATGATGCATATTTTGAACTTTTTGGGGGAGACTACTTCGTGGCCAGTGTCGTAACACCACTCACTTCCCATCGATCATCGAAGTTAAACGACATTGAGTCTGGGTCGTAGTTGCATAGGGGATCGTTCTCCGTGTCCAGATGATGTAACGACCCGTGGTTCGGATCCCACGTAAAGCTACAGGTCCCCTCCGTCATATGACCTTTGCAGTTACGAAGGAGATTAAACAACCCCATCAAGCAAACAAACGCCACTTATTTTAATGACATTAAATTATTCTCTCTCTCTCTCTCTTTCATTAATATATATGTGTACGTGTGTATGTGCCTGCTAAGTGAATATATAATATTTTGTTTAATAACGTCTCTATAATGTTATTTTGACAATACAATTAGTCAATTACTTAGTTTTACAAAGTAAGCAGTAAAGTTCGGTACGACATGAAAATTTTAAACTGTTAGGGAAAGGTTCCTCTCAGAATTAGGTTCCAAATTGGAGACCGCATAGACACTAACCAGAACTTATTGGCTCTTTTTTTTTTACCCTAGGGAACCTATACGGTCAGTATTAGGAATTCTTTATTAATCGAAAAGTTAGTTACAAAAACCCTATTTAGGTATACAGCTCCGAAAAAAAGTTCGTCTAGAAACATAAAAGAAGCATAAACAATTACTAATCAGTAAATGGTTGGATTTTATTTTTGAAATTTTATCGTTGTTATCAAAAAGAATAAAATATCAAAAGAAAAAATATTTCCACTTCCTCATTTTTATGGTTTATTTGTAAAGGAGAACTTAAATGGTTTACGAACTTTTTTTTCCACAATTTAAGGATGATAGCGATTATTTTGAAAATTATGTAATTGCACACTACAATTACTCTTGAAATTACTTTAAATATTAATTACTTTATACTTCACAAATACCAAAGAAATATGCAAAACTCTTAATGTAATATTTTATCACGGTATTCATGCGTGAATAAATCCGAAGCAAAATATTTAAATTACAAATATACAGTAAAGAATGAATATTTTTAACGTATTTTAAGTGTGATTCATTTGAAATCTATTATTTTAAAATTTAAAATGGTTCTCTTTAATGGTTTTCTCTCTTTATTTGAAAAAAATTGAAGTGAACGTCGTTCAAAATGTTAGTGAATTCCTTCTTATTTTACCTCATTTCAAATATCATTACCGTAAAATTTGAACTGCATAACGGGTAAAGAACGTCTTTATCAGAAGTACGCTTTCCCATGGACTGTTAGTGGATGATATAAAATTGACCTTGCGGAATACCTGTGATAAGATAAAATGTAGATTTAACTTCTTTATTCGCGTTACAAAAATAGGCCTAGTATTAAAATATATAAAAGTTCAATGTGGAAAATAGAACAGAGTGAAGCTCATACTTCAATGATAAGACTTCATATTTTTGCCTTTTAAATAGTGTTAAAATTAAAAAAATAAACACTCTATGCTACTTTCACTAAATATATAGGATTCGTCACCCTTCTATACGAAGGATATTCCTCATAAAGACGGTACCATCGAAAAAACACTAAACCGCAAAATAAATTTCCTCTAAAGGCTTTTATGTCATTCAAATGAAAATTTTCAATAAAGCACATTTGAAAAATGTGAGGCTCAGACACTTTCGATTATATCAGTGTCAGAAGAACAGCGACAGGTCCGTTACTCGAACGATGACGTGCCCTCTCAAAAACTCTTCACACGTGGTTGAAAGACATCAAGAACTCAACCAGCCAACGGCACTTTTGAAATCAACGCCAGAGAGCAAACAATACCGTTGTATCTTGCATGGACTGAAGTAACTTTCAATTTCGAGAAAGACTTTTTTATGCAGGAAGGAGGGGCCTAGGGCGAAGAAAGCCAAAATCGCCAAGACACTCTTTGTTTGAAAGATTGGAGGTCATGGACAGGGTGAAAGATGGATTCAGGAAGATTGTTCTATCGTTGACCGGCTGAGTAGATGAAAGATTGAAAATAGCGATTAAACCTTGCGTTAGAGATGGACAGAAAGGGCAGAAGAACGTATCGAAAGTCTAGTGCTGCGTGCTCTCCTTAAAGGAGGAGGCACGCAGCTAGAGAGTTCGGAAGAGTAGTGTTCGTTATAATAGCGATAGTAAAGAGAGAGAGTGAGGCGACATTGCGGTGAAGAGAGAGAGATTGAAGACCGTCAGTAAGAGGCGGGGTAATTGATGAGACGAAAAGCCTTTGATTCCACCCAGACAAGTACGGCTGTGTGGGTTGAGCCACCCCATACATGTGAAGCATACTCCATACAGGGACGGACAAGACCCCTGTACAGAGACAAAAACTGAGTGGGAGTGAAGAAACCGCGGAGGCGGTACAGCACACCTAACCTCCTGGAAGCTGTTTTGGAAAGAGTATATGTGATCTTTCCAGGAAAGAACACGAGAAAAGGAAATGACAAGAATGTTAAGAGAAGATGAAGGATTGAGTTGTGTATTGTTGAAGGTAAGGGGATAGTTATGTGGAAAATTGTAACGAGTAGACAGATAGAGGAACTGAGTTTTTGAAGCATTGAAAACCACAAGGTTTTCTCTGCCCCAATCAGAGAAAGCAGAAACATCAGAGGTCAGGTGTTCCATAGCCGTACTACGCGAATCATGGAGTGACTGTTGGAAGGGACGCTTTGGGAAGCGGGTGGAGAAGTGAGGAGTGGAATCATCGGCATACGAATGAATAGGACAGGAATGTGAATTAAAAGATCATTAATAAATAAAAGGAAAAGAGTGGGGAACAGGACAGAACCCTGAGAAACACCACTGTTAATAGCTTTAGGAAAACATTGGCCATCTACAATCGCAGCTATAGATCGGCCAGAAAGGAAATTAGGGATAGTAGTATGGCCGAAAAATGGTAGAGTGCATATGCAATTGCAACGTTGATCAAATGAGTGCCAGTGCCACCCACCCCACCTCCCTTGTTGCAAGGTGCCAACCCCATCCCCCAGTTCCAACCCCGAGGGTGCAAAAGAAAGGGGGGGGAGTCCAGCTAATCTCTTTGGGGGAGAAGTTGGGACGACCTAACCACCCAAAGGGGTATATCTAACCTAAGAGAGAGAGAGAGAGAAAGAGAGAGCGGAAGACAGACCATCCTACACCTGGAAGATCCAGATGCATATTGGGAGCTCAGGGTAGCATCACTTGGCTTAGAACTCGAAATTCGCCAGTTGGTTTAGAAGACTTAGAAGGCAGATGTGTATATATAATATATATATATATATATATATATATATATATATTAACCTCTCCGTCTATGGCCCTGGGGTGGTTCGGAATCGACGGGGGTTCTGGTTAGGTGGCAGCAACGGATGTGTGACTTGCAGTAGTTTTCTTCTATATTACTCTCCGAGTTCTTCTATAGTGGCTCGGAGGACTCTGATAGACTTACTAAAAATGCTGAAGGTTCCGGATTCTTCTTATAGCGTATCCGGAAAGTTTAATGACTAAGTTCTTCTGAAGAGAGCAAGGCTCGAAGGATAAGATAAAAACTAGCTTCAACTGTAAATTTACTGCTAAAATGTACAGGTAGTGCTCAGCCTCTGAATTAGCTTCTGAATGCCAATGGAATATTTTTAGTGGCTGTATTATTTTTGCACAATATTCGAAAATAAAGTAAATTTTTAGCTGTGGTAAGGCTTGAACGAGTAAACAAAATATTTGAAGACGAAACCATATTTTTATCTTAAACTGCGACTTTTCAGATCTGATGTTATCATGATCTGCCAAGTTAACTAAAAGTGGAAATCGGACTATGCATCTTTACACTAAAATATGCATATGAGTAAAATTTTAAGGTTTAAGATGTACAATTTTAATGCTTAGGCAAGACATGATCTCATCTTTTATAACGAAAGGAATGTATACAAAATATGAACATTGCAAAGCTTAAGCACGATTCCTTATTAAGCGAAATCTAAAAAAATGATTATGAGATTTTAAAAAAACAACAGGTCACCAATTATTTGGCAAAGTAGAAAGCAAATAAATTTTTTTATCCAAACTCGCGTTGGGCGATTTTTGTCCTTATGTAAAAATGAATACACACACGTACATACATATGAGTATAGGCATTATATAAAGTTAAATATATAAGAATATACAGGATTATATAAATACATGAACCATATAACACATGAATTTTTAAAATGGATACTTTTTTCTTAAAATGGATACAAGAACTATATAAATGAATACAAGAATTACATGAAGAATAAGATAGTATAGGAATATGGGAATTATTTATGGTTCATTTTTACAGGGCTCTTCCCTCTAGAATGATATTAATATAATAATGTAACATCCTAACTAATGCTATATACCGAGGATAATAGCACATACAATAATGATACTAACGGCAGATGTTGAGAAAATGGTTACCGGTTGTAGTATTTGTAAGAGGTTATTTTGGTTATCATCCGAAATTTTAAACCGGCTCAATTGATCATTCCATTCAGGGGCATGTAGTTCGGGTAGGATGGTTACAGGTTTTATGGAGAGATTTAAGATCTCTATGACGGGTTTAAATTTAATTTGCGACGGGAATGGGTATGAGTTATTAAGGGTAACCTCATACGGGTTGTATATTTGGAGGGCTTTTGAACGCAAGGAGCAACCAATTGGTAGCCGAATAACCATAGGGATTGTAATGAGGGAATAATTCGATGGACACTCGAGAGTAGCGGCAGTCCTGTTCGCGAAGAAACCCAGATGTCTGGTCCAATTCGTAGTTGGATGGTTTTAGGGGAATGAAATTTTTTAAATGAACATACGGGGCATGCCGGTCACGAATTAAATCGATAAAGCAAGACCTAGTAGTTGGAAGAATAACTGGTTTGAGTGGAGGGCAGACGAGTTGTTTATTTGGTTGCGGGAATCGGCAATGCCGGACGTCGCTATCTGACATCATAGAATAAGCTGATAGATCTTTGGTGAGGAAAAGGTAAGGTGGTACGGTGGGTAAATACAATCGATAGACATTAGAGTTATTTTGGTAGGGTGTTGGGAAAGGGTGAAATTTATATACGTCATAAGTGAGGACATCGAAAAATGGTATAATTATGAGGTATGTGTAGGGGCGTGGTCCATGTACAGTCCAGGTGTATTCTAGAAATTGAGGGTAATTAGTGTGGTTGAGTGGGAATATGGGTGATAATTTTAATTGTGACTGGGCGGTGTGAATCAAGGACTGAAGTATTTCCCATGGTATTAGGGTGGAAAGAGTGATTTTTCCATGGGCTAGCTGGGTTGCACGCAAAACCTTGGAATGAATCGTAGTTATTCGTTGTAAGTATTTATCGATTAGGGTTACTTGTAGGTTCATTATCTCTATTAATTCTAGATATCTTTTGTGTTCTTTGTATTGAGCTAACATGGATTCAAGGTATGTGAATCTGTCCGAAAGGGAGTGGAGGAAGCGATTGTTTTCGTGTAATGACCTAATAGTTTGTTCTAACATGTGTCCATTATATTGTCGATTTCGCGCGAAGAGATTCAATTTAAGTTCAATTCTTTTAATATCTTCTTCGGTTGCTAATCCGAATAAACCTTTGAACAGTTTCCCTCCTATATCTATCAGTCCCCGTTTACTTCTTTGGTTAAAGTTTTCTGAGTTTTTAGTTTCAGTTTGTATCCATGGTAAGGCTAATATTTCTGATAGGGCGCGTATTTTCTAACAGAACGCGACTAATCTGATCTTTTCCTTGGAAAGAATTCTGAACTTTACTTTTAAACGTTTTTAATTGGGTTTGGATCTGAAGGAGATTGATTTTAATTCTAGCAGGGGGTTACAAATTTATATAAAGGTCTGCGTGCCCTTTCAAAAATTTACCTTCTGCAAGTTTTTCTATAACAACTCCGGTAGAAATTTTAATGCTAGGTCTACAAGAGTAAATAATTTGGAAAATTATAAGGGGGACAATTTTATTCATTTCTACGCCTTAAGTTATACGGAGCTGGGGGTAGTTGTGTGGATACTTGTGTGGATACTTGTGTTTGTGGGCGAAGGGGTCGGCCTCGTTTTGGTGGCAATGGGGGTCGACCGTTGAGCTCGGATTCTGAGCGGGTTCGTTTCTTATGTGAAGGTTCTAGTTCACGTGGGTGATGCATTTGCGGGCGGTATGTAGGGTCCGTGCGTCGATCATCAATCGGCGAGGGTGGTGACAGAGGAGATGGTGGAGTTGGAGGAGATGGTGGAGTTCCACTGAGTGATCCTCTCGAAGGGGTTTCTCCAGGGTCTGGGTCCGATGGGACGCTTGGCTCTGGGGCCTCCTCTTGTTCAGAGATTGCCTCGAGTAATGGTGGTATTACGAGGTACCAATCTTCGTCATGGGTAGCGGTTCCCGCGGTGACCACTTCAGTTTTTTGATCCCTGCCCGATTTGTTAATATCTTGACCTTTTGAAGGATAGGCGGCTCGAACGCCTGGCAGCTGTTTTTTGGGAAGGTGTTGTTCGGAAGCTATCTTCAAATTGTCAGCGTGAATGATCTTTAGTTTGGAATGATCCCGGAGGTCGAGGATTTCATAACGATTTTTTCCGAGGTTTTTCATAATCCTATATGGGCCATCCCATTTTGGGTATAATTTGCGATGAGCACCTGGCGGTTTCACGCTCTTCAGATAACATCGCATACCGACGATTATAGTCCGTTGACGGGGATGACGCCTATGTTGCTCTTGCTCCATCTGTTGGTTTCGTTGGTCGAGGGCATAGCGGATTATGTCAAAAATCTTGAAAGATCGTTCAGCTAGTTGCTGATTTGCTTCTGCCATTTCGGAAGATGTTAGAACTGCCGGGTCGGTTTGGTCGGGCAAATCAAAAGGTAGACGCTTGTCGTAGTGATAGAGGACGAAATGAGGGGTGTCCCCGATGGACACATTATAGCCATTGTTGATGGCTGTTTGTACCATGGGAAGGGAATCATCCCATGTACGGGAGGATGCATCGACAACGTGGCGCAGGGCTTCCAAGATCTTTCGATTGTGCCTTTCCACTAAGCCGTTTGCCTGCGGATGGTATGCCACAATGTGTGTATTTTTAATTTTACACATGTTACAGAGTGACTCGAACAGTTTGGAAGTGAAACTAAGGGCGTTATCCGAGATTAGGATGGAAGGAGTGGTATGATTTTGGATGACGCGTTCCACTAGGGCTCTTGCCACAGTTTCCGAGGTCTGGTCTGGAATGGCGGCTACTTCGCTGTAACGCGAGAAGTGGTCCGTAAACACAATGATGTACTGATTTCCCTTTGACGTTTTGGGAAATGGTCCCAGTATATCCATTCCAGTTCTTTGCCAGGGCCTTTGGCATACTGGATATTTATGCATCGGAGCTGTGGATGGTACGTTGCCCTTATGCTTTAAACACGACGGACATTCGGCGATGTATTCTTGTACCTTTTTGTTCATCTCGGGAAAGTGGTATCGCTCCAAAAGACTCTTGATGGTGCGATCCGGCCCCATGTGTCCATACAAAGGTGAGTCGTGACAAAGTCCAATGGCTATATCGACGAGATCCTTTGGTATCTCCACGAGGTCGTTTCCATCTTCGTTCCTGAAATGTACGAGCCCATCTTTGAGGTTGTACTGTTCTTTTACCTTCGATGGTTCCTTTTGTTCCAGGCGCGCCCGAAGGTTTTGGGTGTGTTGGTCCTGTTGTTGGGAGTATTGCAGACACTCGTAGTCGAACACAGGAAGAATTCCTATTTTATTCACTTGGGCGTCGGGCTTGAGTCTCGACAATCCGTCTGGAATAACTTGCAGTTTTCCCGGTTTGTATACGATTTTTGCTGCAAAGTCCTGAATCAACAGAGCCCATCTACTCAATCGTCCTTCAAGTAGCTTGTCCTTGAAGAGGTACGTGAGTGGCTTATGATCAGTCTTGATGGTTACATCGTAGCCATAGACGATATTTCGGAATTTTTTCAAAGCCCAATATACCGCTAGGGCCTCTCGGTCCGTAGTGGAATAATTCCGTTGAGGTGCAGAGAGAAGTTGACTGGCATAAGCAATGGGTAATTCCACACCGTCTACGTCCTGTAACAGGACGGCTCCTAGTCCATAGGAGGAAGCATCTGTGGCTATGATGAAGGGTCTTGTGTAATCAGGATATTGTAAAATGGGATGACAGGTTAGTTTATTAATTAAAGTTTCAAAGGCATGTTGGTGATCGGATTCCCAGTTAAATTTCGAATTTTTCTGGAACAAATTAGTAATGGGTTTAGCAATATTCGAAAATTGGGGGATAAAGTTCCGATAGAATCCGACAAAACCAATAAATGCACGGGCGTCGTCGATGGTCTTGGGTACAGGGTACCTTTCCAGGGCTTCGAGTTTGGCTGGATCAGGTTTAATTCCTGTGGACGAGAGTAGGAATCCTAGGTATACCAGGGATTCTTGTAAAAAATTGCACTTTGCAAGCTTCAGTTTAAGGTGTGCTTTTCTCAAGTGTGATAGCACATTCTGAAGGCGTTGAAAGTGTGTTTTTATGTCCGAACTGTAGACGATAATATCGTCAAGATAAACGAGAGCTTCGACACCTAATAGGTCGGAAAGGACTATATTCATCAACCTAGAGAAATTAGCAGGCCCATTTCGGACTCCGAAAGGTAAAACCTGGAATTCGTAATGGCCTCGGTTAGTGGAGAAAGCAGTCAATGCCCGAGATTCGGGACTGACCTCCATTTGCCAATAACCCGATGCTAAATCGAGGGATGAAAAGAAGTTCGCTTTCCCTACGTTCAGAATTGTTTCCTGCATGTTTGGAATCGGGAAACGGTCTGGGATGGTAATGTTGTTCAGGCGTCTAAAATCTATACAAGGGCGAGATGTTCCGTCCTTTTTGGAGACGAGAATCATAGGAGCGGACCAGGGACTAGCTGAAGGCTGAATGACATCCTGCTCCAACATGTCCTTGATGTGTTCCTCAATAGTGACTAACTGGGAATGTGGAACCCGATAGGGAGGAATGAAAATGGGTTTGGAATTGGGTTCCAACTTGATTTCAAAAGGGACCAAATTAGTTCGGCCCAGAGGATCTCCTTTTAGGGCAATCACATCTCTATTTCTTATCAGGAAATCGAGAAGTGATTCCATTAGTTTGGGATCCTGTAAAGCTGGTGACTCCTGAAGGGAGTGCTCCAGACATTTCTTATATTCTTCTTTTAATACTGAAGGATTTAACTCTAAGGAACTGGAAACACGATTTATCATACTGATGGGGAAATCTGAATCTACTTCTACTGTGGAAACAGTTCCTATTTTCTGATTTGAAGTTAATTCTATAGGACTTTTTCCTTTGTTTAAACAAACAACAGGGATAGCTGAATTCTGACTCTGACTAAGGACTTGGGCAATAAGAACATCTCTTTTGAAATTACTTTTCTCTGTAATCAGAGTACGCTCTGACTCTAATAATTTTCCTTGACTGTTAACTACTTTTGCTAGGAAACAAATCTTCTCATAAGGTGCTACTGTTATATGCTCGGTAGGGCATATGAAAAATTGTGAATCTGATTCTGGTTCGGCGACTAAAATTTGCCTTATTGGCTGAACTGAAGCTGGCTGACTGGAAACTGGCTGACTGGAAACTGGCTGACTGGAAACTGACTGACTGGAAACTGGCTGACTGGAAACTGACTGTGTTGATCCAACTGGATTCAACAACTGGAACTGATTACCCTGGGGTCTGATTTCTGGAGCGGTTGTCCCTCTGGATGCAACCGGCTGACTTGAACTGCTATCAAGTGGAGGGGGTTTCCTATTTCTTTCGGAAATCTGAACTGAACTAATCTATTAGCATTAAGTTGTCTGTCATTCTCGCGGAGATGGTGTGTCCTATTTCGACACTTTACTAACTTTCCGGCTGGGTAAATCTCCCATTGATTCCGGTTAAAAAAATCCATACCTAGTAGGATGTCTGTCTGAAAGGTGGCGACTGTGTCCACTATACAACATTTCGCGGGGTATACCGCGTTTCCAACTTCTAAATATAACTCAATTTCTCCGTATGTAGGTATGGGTGTGCCCGTAACTCCTCTGAGTTGGCAGGATGGTGCCTTAAGTTCATATTTGTAATTTGTATTCTAGTAATTCATCTACACATTGTTTCTTAATTAACGTCGCGTGTGCTCCTGTATCTAGGAGAGCAGTTAAATCTTGGTTATCGGTGCTACAATTTATTATTAAATCTAGGAGGTCCGCACCTATTATCCTGATGGGGAGTTTGTGTGCGTATCTGGGTTCATTACTGTAATTTAGGAGGGCGGAGGTTGAACTGCTGCCTCCAATGTAGGGTCTAAAAAAGGGCTCGAATGGTCTTCTATGGGAGGACCTGGGTCATATTCTACGGGAATATCATACGCTGGAGGGTGTTCTTGAAAACTGTTCTCTGGGGAAAATGATTCCTCCACGGGTACTTCTACGTACCGAACTAGTTGACCTTGCTGGTTGTACTGAGGTTTGTACATGGGGTAAGAGTGTGGTTGACCCTGTGGTCGTGATCTATTGGGTTGGTAGTTCGACTGAGGCTGGGAATGGACTGGTTTCTGGGGATTGGATGACTTTTGGGATACGTTTTGGGAACGTGGTTGGTTTGGTTTCTGAAAGTGGGGTCTATACCCTGCAGGGGCTTTATCAGCACACTTTTGGCGATCGCCACGGCGATGACCATGTTCGTGACAGTGGGAGCAATACGAGGGGTAATTACATTGACTTATCATGTGCCCAAAGCTATCGCAGTTAAAACACTGTGGAGGAGGGCGTGTATTCTGGGTTTGGGGGGCTTGTTTCTGGGTGTGTTCCCTGCATTGGCCTCGATTTATAGGGTTGTTGTTGTGTGTTGGTGTTGTGGCTGCTGCTGCTGAATATAATGTACAGGGGTTTCTCTACCCTTTCGGTAGTTTTGGTTTGCTAAATCGGGGTAATGTTCCCGTGTTTTGTTTATGGCTACACTTACAGGTTTGTCAACATTTAAAAACTCCTGAAACTTTTTTTTAGGTGCTCCGGGTAGGTTTTGGTAAATGGTTGTGGCTACTATTAGATTTCTTTGTTTCGAAGTGAAAGTTATGCCACATGCATTTTCTGCGGCCCGGAGGGCTTCTCCTACAAGTTTATGTGTACGTGTAATAAAATTGTTTAAATCTTCGTGTTCCTCTTTCTTCCATTTAGCTTGGAAGACTGCTTCTAACGTGGCTAAGGGTTGTGCAAGGGTTATTTCTTTAAAAAATTCTAATAAGTTTTGTTTAAAATCGTCCCATGTTGTAGCTTCGCTAATTGATGGGACGTAAGTGACTGTGTCATGAGCATTCCCTTCTTTCGGGTCGATAAATCTTTTTGCTTCCCTAATTTTTATATCATTATCGGTAATATTTTCGCGTAAGAAATGTTGCTCTAAAGATTCAACCCAAGGTCTTACGCGTGGTTCAACAAAACGATTATCTATGGTCCCCTTAAAAATTAAAACAGTATGAGGAAGGTTTACTAGTCTGCCTAAGTTAATGTATGCTGGGGCGGGGGTTTGAGACTGAGACATATTGGCTTGTGTGTTTGGGAGTATGTTTGAAGGGCGCGGGGTAGGTGGAAAAATGGGTGTTAAATTTTCGATGTCAGAAAGCGCACCGTCTGAATCGCTCATATGTGAAGGTACTTATTAATGTGTTCTAATTAGGTCTGCTTGACCGATCTTAATTTATGGAATGATCACTTAAGGGGTTTTCCTAACTACACTATCTAAAAAAATAAATGCACAACAATTTGCCTAACTAGGGGAAAATTTGAAAAGATTGCAAACAAAAATAAAAATGTAAACAAAATTTCACTCGAATGTACGTGAAGGTATGGTAATACTATGTTTGGTACATTAAATAAAATTATACTATACTAACTAGAATAGTAAAAATAACTGTGAAAATAATTCTGTGACAATTCTGTGACAATAATTCTGTGACAATACTGTTTTCAATAAAAAAAAGTATCACTGGTGTCTGAAGTGTTCACTGTGTTTTGTGTTAATTCTGGCTCAATATTAAATATTAACTGTTAATAATACTGACTTTTCAAATGTTTAGAATTATTTAAAAAAGAGTTTTGTACTTAACAAGATTCCTACGGCGAAATCCTTAGAGACGTGTCCTGAAGACGTGTCTTGCTGGCCACTTGTTCTTGGATGAAAACTAGGCGTGGAGAACTTGGAGTCGTGACGCACCGGTTCAAGGGTGGATGTGACGAACTAGAAGTCGTGACACGCCGGTCAACTGGGTGTTGGTTCTGGTTCCAGGGTCTGGAAGACTGGAAGAATCCTGGAGTCGTGAAGATCCTGGTTAAAGGGTCGCCAGTTGTTAACCCCTCCGTCTATGGCCCGGGTGGTTCGAAGTCGACGGGGGTTCTAGTTAGGTGGCAGCAACGGATGTGTGACTTGCAGTAGTTTTCTTCTATATTACTCTCCGAGTTCTTCTATAGTGGCTCGGAGGACTCTGATAGACTTACTAAAAATGCTGAAGGTTCCGGATTCTTCTTATAGCGTATCCGGAAAGTTTAATGACTAAGTTCTTCTGAAGAGAGCAAGGCTCGAAGGATAAGATAAAAATTCTTCAACTGTAAATTTACTGCTAAAATGTACAGGTAGTGCTCAGCCTCTGAATTAGCTTCTGAATGACAATGGAATATTTTTAGTGGGTTTATATACCCAAAAACTGCTAACATCATTATTATTAAATGCTAAAAATGTATTATTTTTGCACAATATTCGAAAATAAAGTAAATTTTTAGCTGTGGTAAGGCTTGAACGAGTAAACAAAATATTTGAAGACGAAACCATATTTTTATCTTAAACCGCGACTTTTCAGATCTGATGTTATCATGATCTGCCAAGTTAACTAAAAGTGGAAATCGGACTATGCATCTTTACACTAAAATATGCATATGAGTAAAATTTTAAGGTTTAAGATGTACAATTTTAATGCTTAGGCAAGACATGATCTCATCTTTTATAACGAAAGGAATGTATACAAAATATGAACATTGCAAAGCTTAAGCACGATTCCTTATTAAGCGAAATCTAAAAAAATGATTATGAGATTTTAAAAAACAACAGGTCACCAATTATTTGGCAAAGTAGAAAGCAAATCAAAAATTTTATCCAAACTCGCGTTGGGCGATTTTGGTCCTTATGTAAAAATGAATACACACACGTACATATATATGAGTATAGGCATTATATAAAGTTAAATATATAAGAATATACAGGATTATATAAATACATGAACCAAATAACATATGAATTTTTAAAATGGATACTTTTTTCTTAAAATGGATACAAGAATTATATAAGTGAATACAAGAATTACATGAAGAATAAGATAGTATAGGAATATGGGAATTATTTATGGTTCATTTTTACATATATATATATATATATATATAACTTTTTAGCTGCCAGATTGCGGTATTTAGATATTCTTAACAGTTGGCTTAGAAATCCGTCAGTCGGCTTAGAAGGCCTAAATGGCAGATATATATATATATATATATATCGTTTGAGCTGCCAGATAGCGCTATACAGATATTCTTGACAGTTGGCTTAGAAGCCCGTCAGTCGGCTTAGAAGGCGTAACCAGCCATTTGATATATATATATGAAAATTATTTCACGAAAGTAACACGTGAAAAATATTTATGATGAATAAAACCACGAAGGAAAGGAAACAGAATGGTGCTCAAGCGCTTTCGTCTAATGACATCCTCAGGAACACTGAAATACATAAAGAGTTACAGCCTATATATAGGTTGCAGAAAAAAAAAAAAAAAAAAAATATATATATATATATATATATATATTTATATATTATATATATATATACAATAAACGGAGAAATAAAATTAAAATAAAAAATTAAAGGATTGTGGGAGGAGCATACAAATTTGTAAGGAAAAACTATCGATTTTTAGCACAAGATCAAATGAATTGTTTCCAACCAATGTTATAAAAAAAAAATTTATACTGGAAATCTGCCCGGGTTTTAGCACTCTGCCCTTCTTGTATATAAAAATAAATTGAAAAATAAAAGTTATTAGAGAAGCATACAAGTTTACCAAAGATTTAGCGTTCTACCTTTCTTATCTAAATCTGTTCTGAAGGAATTCAAAACAACAGGATTGAGTTGAAAAATACCTTTGCTTAGGTTGAAGTTATTCGTAAGTTGGATAATGGCAGACTCAAGAATATTTCTATTAACAATGTTGCTAGAGTGAAATAAAACTGAAGCATTATTCCAATCAATACAGTGGGATAACTCTGACAAATGGACAAAAAGGGCACTGGACGACTTTTCTGTTCTAACGGAATATTGATGCTGTTTTATACGTGTGTGCAAATCCTTTCCCGTCTGACCTATGTAAAAGGAATCACATTGTTTAAAACTAATTTTATAGATAATGCCTGAATTATTGGTAGGGCTATTTTTTACTATGATATTTTTCACAATATTGTTATATGAAAATACTACATTAATATCCAAAAGTTTAAGTACATTAGCAATGCCTAAAAAGCCCGGGAAAAATGGAAGTACTAAAATATTTTTTGACAAAGTACGAGTGTTATTATTAACACGATAGAAAGTTCGTTTTGCCTTGTTGAGACAAGATTCCATAAACGCAGATGGATAACACAGATCACTTCCAATACCGTTGATATTTTCTAATTCGGCATCGATGTATTCCGGACTGGCGATCGTAAGGGCGCGGAGAAACATTGAAGAAAAAAATGGCCTTCTTAGTGGGGGTGTCATGTCACGAGTAAAGGTGTACGTAGGACAAATTGTTTGTTTTTTTCCGATAGATACTAAACTTAAAACCTGGGCTTTCCCTATGTACACGCACATTCAAAAACGGGATTGAATTGTCTTGTTCCACTTCTAAAGTAAACTTAATGGAGGGGACTTGATCATTTAACTGAAGGAGGAAGTTATCCAGGTCACGATTCATGGGCCAGATACAGAAAATATCGTCGACGTACCGCAACCAAGGGATGCCAACCCCCAGGATTCTCGGAATGTAAGTAATTTCGAAAAACTCCATATAAATATTGGAGAGGAGGGGCGACAAGGGGTTGCCCATGGCCATCCCAAAAACTTGTTGATAATACTCGTTATTGAAAGTGAATTTACATTCTTTGATGCAAAGCTCAAAAAGTTCCAAAACAATGTGTGAAGGTAGTGACAGGTCATATTTATGTAATTCTTGGGAGAGAAAGTCAAACATATCGTCAATCGGCACTTTTGTAAACAATGAACAAACGTCAAAACTGATCAATCTATCGTTAGTTTCAGTACGTGCATTATTCAATTTTTCAGTAAGATCCATGGAATTTTTTACATGTGAATCAGAGATAGTTTCATCAAACAAAGGTTGGATCCACGGTTGGGGAATAACGGTTACAAAATTACGTTTGGCAATGTTTAAATTTTTGAAGGCGGACCACTCATTTTGTCTGGTGACCTTTAAGTTTAGTATCTATCGGAAAAAAACAAGCAATTTGTCCTACGTACACTTTTACTCGAGACATGACACCCCCACTAAGAAGGTCATTTTTTCTTCAATGTTTCTCCGCGCTCATAGGATCGCCAATCCGAAATACGTCGATGTCGAATTAGAAAAAATCAACGGTATTGGAAGTGATCTGTGTTATCCATCTGCGTTTATGGAATCTTGTCTCAACAAGGCAAAACGAACTTTCTATCGTGTTAATAATAACACTAGTGCTTTGTCAAAAAATATTTTAGTACTTCCATTTTTCCCGGGCTTTTTAGGCATTGCTGATGTACTTAAACTTTTGGATATTAATGTAGTATTTTCATATAACAATATTGTGAAAAATATCGTAGTAGAAAATAGCCCTACCAATAATTCAGGCACTATCTATAAAATTAGTTGTAAACAATGTGATTCCTTTCACATAGATCAGACGGGAAAGGATTTGCACACACGTATAAAACAGCATCAATATTCCGTTAGAACAGGACAGTCGTCCAGTGCTATTTTTGTCCATTTGTCAGAGTTATCCCACTGTATTGATTGGAATAATGCTTCAGTTTTATTTCACTCTAGCAACATTGTTAATAGAAATATTCTTGAGTCTGCCATTATCCAACTTACAAATAACTTCAACATAAGCAAAGGTCTTTTTCAACTCAATCCTGTTGTTTTGAATTCCTTCAGAACAGATTTAGATAAGAAGGGTAGAACGCTAAATCTTTGGTAAACTTGTATGCTTCTCTAATAACTTTTATTTTTCAATTTATTTTTGTATACAAGAAGGGCAGAGTGCTAAAACCCGGGCAGATTTCCAGTATAATTTTTTTTTTTTATAACATTCGTTGGAAACAATTCATTTGATCTTGTGCTAAAAATCGGTAGTTTTTTTTTTCTATAACATTGGTTGGAAACAATTCATTTGATCTTGTGCTAAAAATCGATAGTTTTTCCTTGCAAATTTGTATGCTCCTCCCACAATCCTTTAATTTTTAATTTTAATTTTATTTCTCCGTTTATTATATATATATATATATATATTTTTTCTGTAACCTATATATAGGCTGTAACTCTTTATGTAGTTCAGTGTTCCTGAGGATGTCATTAGACGAAAGCGCTTGAGCACCATTCTGTGTTTCCTTTCCTTCGTGGTTTTATTCATCATAAATATTTTTCACGTGTTACTTTCGTGAAATAATTTTCATATAATGAACACCACCCGTTCCTTCGGCTTGCTGTTCCCTCTCATGTCTCGAACCCGGGATCTTCCGATTGCCGGTCAGATATGATAACCATTACACCATGGGCCTCACTCGATCAGAAGTCGTAACTCTCCTACATACGCGCAGAAACCAATGCCCCGAAGGGGGCACCTCCCGCATGCCAAACATATATACATTTACAACTGCAAAGAACACGCATTATAATTAACGTAAAGAACGACGCTTGTATAGAAGACATTCCGCGCAAGATGAGGAGGGAGAACGAACAAATGATTACCTCATTTTTTCATTTGTTCGTTCTCCCTCCTCATCTTGCGCGGAATGTCTTCTATACAAGCGTCGTTCTTTACGTTAATTATACTGCGTGTTCTTTGCAGTTGAAAATGTATATATGTGCGGCATGCGGGAGGTGCCCCCCTCGGGGCATTGGTTTCTGCGCGTATGTAGGAGAGTTACGACTTCTGATCGAGTGAGGCCCATGGTGTAATGGTTATCATATCTGACCGGCAATCGGAAGATCCCGGGGTCGATTCCCGGGTGGTTACCTCATTTTTTCATTTGTTCGTTCTCCCTCCTCATCTTGCGCGGAATGTCTTCTATACAAGCGTCGTTCTTTACGTTAATTATACTGCGTGTTCTTTGCAGTTGAAATGTATATATATATATATATAAACACCAAAACTTAAATAAAAAATAATAATAGTACAAGATAAAACTACATACCCATTAATTATATATATATATATATATATATATATATATATATAAACACCAAAATTTATATAAAATCAAAATACATGCACTTTATGTTCTACCGCGCTCAACTAAAATACTAAACTCGCACGTGATCGAGTCTACAGTTACATCATTGTTGCTTTGTACTATACAATAAATACGATTTAGCATTATTTCACCACTCAAGGTGTGCGGGTGCCATACTCGATGTAAAGGACCTTCAATTCGTTCAATACTATTTTTGTGCCCACCTTACAATTGGTTGGTAAGTTCTCTTTAAACATAGACAGAATACAATCAAAAGCACGCACAAAGAGGTCATCGTTAGCCACAACATCATTATTAAATTCAAGTTTATAAACACTCCTTTCCAATCGAGGGTTTTTTCTTACCGATCCGAAATTTTCAATCGTGAACTCTTCTTCACAACGCATAGCACCAGTTGAAATAATCTTCCAAGTCGTAACGACAGCTGCTCATTATACTCGTATAAAGATACAGCTCTTCAGGGTGAACAGTGTTGGTGAGCTCTGTCCTGTACCGCTCAAGTCCTTTGTACCAAAGTTCATGATATTTCGAAGAATCTAAACCTTTTAAATAAGCGGTTTCGTATGGAGACAAGAACGTTATTATCAGCTGCATTCTTCCACACCAGTTGTATATCAATGCATGGATGATCGTTATTTATACACAACGTACAAACAATGGCATATAAGGGGGTATCACAAATCTGTTCTCTTCTTGTACCTACATCTGCATGTATTTTATAACGATCCTCACCCGACTTCTCAACTATCACGAAGACTCCATTCATCTCCTCAACACTTAAATAAACAAAATTACGTTTACCGGAGTTTGCTTGTCTACACGTCGTTTCAAGTACATAGTTAATGGCACCAGTTTTACGTCTGAACACACGCAATGACTTCGTCACGGATACGTCGTATACGGCATTGAGAATGCTGCTTAAAGGAAGCTCCATTGTTAGTGCACAACCAGTCGGTTCTAGCTCTGAGATGACTATGAGCAATTAGTGCGCGGTTTGGCTCGGAAACAGGTGTGGAGGAGTGAGTCATACCGAGGGTTAATGTTTCGTGTACGGGTTTGTTCCAGCATGAAAGAATCACGCGAGCACTTGTACCCATTATACCGGGCAAATTTTCCGATACATGGGACAATATCGGTTTTAATGTTTTATCGGAATGCGCACTAGACGTTCATTTCCACAAACTAAACACATTAACAATCCGGCGCACTATTTGAGAGAAACATGTGCCCGTATTTATCCTTTTTGTTTAACAATCGATACTCGTCTCTAAATTCTATTAAAAACTCACACAGGCCTTTAGCCACAACCTCACTGCGAACCTGGTCATGATGTATATGAATGTAGTGGTAAAAGTACTTTAGCTTGTCCATTATGACGAGATTTACATTCTAAGCCGCAGGGGACGCGTACTCGGTATGATGCAGCATGACATAATACCGCCTGTCATACCACTCATCAACAAGACTCACTACCGATACCCATTGCTTCTCTTCTGCACGCGTTGTTTCTTTCACTTCACGGTATATGTACACTTTTCTACAGTTTAGCCCTACAACGTAGTCCATTACATGGTTTGTGCCGCGAAACCCAGCAATGCTCTCGCCTGTAGTAATGCCTAATTAAGAATATTAATAATGATATTTCTTAAAGATTATAATGTTTTTTAATAAATGTTCAAATTACGATAAATTATTGTTTGTTTGGATTTCGAATTGAACTTTTAATATAGTTTTTTATATAACCGTTTTGGAAAGATAAATTTAAGATGTCTGTTGTAACTTCTCAGAGATTGTAACGGTTTTTATATTTTTTTTGTGGGTGTTTCGGTTGGGAATGGGGGAATTGGGGGAAGAAGTGGGGAAAGACCCTCTACAAGGGTGCCATAAGATCCTACATACGGGGAGTTGAATTCTAGAGGTTGTTCAGACAGGATTACAGGTTTTTGGGCTCTCAAAATTTTGTAAGTATAGCTTGTCAGTTAATATAAATCGAAAATTACCAAATTCTCTCTCTCTCGGTGCTGTTTTATGTAGTAACTTTCGACCTCGCCCTAAAAGCTTGAAAATTTAAATTAATTTAGTTATTTTAATAAAAAATAAAATAAGCCTACCGGTGCGTTCTTTCGTAAATCCTTAAGGTTGTGTCGGTGGAAAAGTAGACTGTTATAGCTGGACAGATACTTAATTACCTGTTGTATTCTTAATATATCGGCTAAATAGGCTCTTTAATAAACAAATCACTCCACGCCAGAATATCTAGAGAGTATTTGAACATCTTGTTCCTCAAGCTTCGCACGGTTCAATGTAGCCTTAAAAGTCTCAAAGGAGGCGGGATAGGCAGTCTTTCAGTATTCACCACATCTTCCGACTTTAACGAATACCACTTCATAAACGTCGAACACGCAATATCAAAAGTCGCCATCACTATTTTTCGTCTACATGAGAATTCTTCAAATATACCATCTGAGCACGGGGGGGTAGAGATATGCCCAAGTAGTAGCAGGAGTCACGTGACCCTTTGATTGATCTTACAGTGGGCGGAGCTTAGGACTTTTTTCTGTACACACACACACACACACACACACACACACACACACACACACACACACATACAAAGGAGAAAATGAAGCGCTAATTGAAACATTTACATATTCAAATATATGTAATAAATAAACATATCGTTAACAATAGACATTCAGGTACTATGGTACCCAAAGGGTACGGTATCATAGGTGCCAGACACCTGGTAACATTTCCAATAGGTGTTACGACACACCTTTGTGCCCTTATGTTCCTTCACACACCCTAGGTTCTGTGCCTGAAAATTGTAGGTTCCTACAGTCAGTTGGGGTGGTTGGTCACCCTCATCTTCTAAACACATTAGCAACTTCAACGGGTCAAAGTTAACGACCCGTCGGTTCGCCAGGTTAGGCGTGATGCCCTTCGCCTTCACGATATATTTCAGCTCTTCCTCCACCCTCACCCGCACCCCATAAGTTTTTGGCCCTGTTGATACAAAGGAGTCAGCATATGCACCATCGCCATACTCATCCTTGATCTCATCCGCCCAAAAGAGTGCAGTAGTCCCCAAAGCTTGATGAGTGCGTATGCCGTTGTGAAGCTGGCTACAGGTATGTTTTTAACACGTGAGGTATCTGTGGCCATTTCGGTGATGTTGTACTTTATTATGTACGTGTTACCAACATTCACGATCTCCATGACCTCTTTATCGGAGGCACTGGCATAATCTCACACCTCGTTATAACTTTGGGCCAAATGAACGTTCCCTTTACCTGTATTCTGTGAAAACTTGCCCCAAAGACTATATACACACAACTTTGCACTAAAGCGCTTGCCAGGGTTCTTAACAATTTTGGCCCGGTCAAGTTGTATCCCTTCCTGATCACGGTAGCGCTGAATATACGCCGATTTTTCACTCTCGCTCTCAATCCCTCACGGGTAACCTGATGCTTCTACTTTATCCTTCAAAAAAGTATTTATATACGGCGTAAAAAGGTTGGGTAGCTTCTGAAACATCCCCACTTCATATATCTTCAATATTCTGTAACCATGGCGGATGGCTAGGGACAGCTCAGGACTTGTATATACACTTCTGATCTTCCGTTGGTTGGTTTTGTGATTACAGGACCATTGTTCTCCTCTGCGGACTTCACGCACAGGGGAAACATGAGTTTGTGATCTATAACGACGGGTAAGATCGGCATCTATAAATCGCGAGGGAGGAGCACGTCTACGAAAGAAAGACCGAAATAGTACTCAATCAAATTTGTTGAGAACACCTCGATGGTGGGTAGGTCAGGTCCAACCAGTTTTTCAGGTGCACTTACGGGGTACGGATTGTTCTTCATCACGCAGGGATATAAAGAACAGAAGTCGTAGTAATGGAGTTTCACGCCCTCCGTAGGCGGAAAGTATAGCTTGAATGAGTTTGTACGTCCTCCGAACAAGCTATCACCACATTTAAAAGGATCCAACACCATTGAGCGCTTGATCGTGTTTATTTCTTCACAGTATTGTCCATCTCTTTCCATCCATGCATTATACTCATGCTCCCACAAGATCTTGTGAGTGAACTGGGTGTCTATAAGCAGATCACGGGTGCGGGTCCATGCAAGACTGTCGGCAGGAGATCTACCGTGGATATCTCCTACGATTCCACACTCAGGACGTGGAAATCCATGCCACTAGCAACCGTTAAAGGCGTACACAGTCTTCTCACCAGTGGCACGGTCTTCGCTTAGACCATCAACCCAAAAAACACGACCAGTGACCTTAATGGGTACTTCTCCCGTGTTGCGGGCATGTTTTATGTATACTCCGGTCTACTGCTGTATGTGTATGAGCCAGTAAATAGCCTTGTGTCTATAACTGCGAGGGTTATTTCTGTGAATGACGGCTAAGGTGTCTTTAGGCATGAAATTATTCTTGACCACGGTAAAGCACAATGATGCGATTGTGGTTGCGACTTGCAGCGGATCGCAGTTGAAACGGTCTATCTATATCCTTCTAAAGTCCTGGAAACATACTCTACATTGCTATATTGCTATATTGTAAGGATTAACTTCATTAAAACTGTTGTAGTAGCGGTCAAAATTTTCACTCTCACTATCACTCATGTTGGTGTAGTTAAAATATTGTTTTGGGGGAGGTAGTCCTACGTAATTTAAAGTGTCGCTAGTGAGGAAAGTGTAAGGGAAATATCCTTTTGAAACTTTGGCGGCTACAACCATCGCCTTGGGTAGCTGGCTAATTTACAAGGTGTGAATAATAAAGTATCTTTAAACTAAACATTACCGCTTATTTGTATTTGTATAAGTTTGTTTTCCCTTTTCAAGGGGTCGCCTGTAAATATCTCCGATGACTCGTGCTCAAGCAGTTCTTTATAAAGGAACTGTGTCAAATTTTGCCCCGTTATGGGCAAATATACACAGTCATTTTTCTTAACTTGTCCGCTAACAATATAGGACACAAAGTGTTTCACAGGGCTGTCGTATGCGATCGTTTTAAAAACGTTTGTCCGTTTACCACATTTGTGACACTCGTCACACTCGACTTCCATGCACTCATTGCAGATAGTCTGACTTACAAGTAGATGTGGGATAACCTCTTTGGTTTCATCAAACGTATATGTTTCTATGTCATAATACACGGTTATACAGGGTTTAGTTTAGGCTTAGCATCTTTCATATAACATACATGCTTTACACCATCCGCTTTATATTTCTTATGACATGTAGGACAGTGAATTTCATCACATTTATGCTTGAATTTCCCCCAATTAGCCATCATATGAAACATACCACATTCTAAGATTCTCATTTTCCTGCAAGTGCCAATTGACTTATGGAGATCAAAGCATAAATTATTGAAAAATGTACGTCTGCACCAGTGGTGGGCACCGTTAACCAAAAAGTTAACTTCGATAACGATAATCCGTTAACCCCAATTTTTAACTCTGATAACGATAATCCGATCATTTTACTACAAAGTTAACGGAAGTTAACGATAATCCGTTAACGATAACTATTTCTTTACTAACATTTAAAAAAATCAAGGAAAAAAGCTTTAAAACCCATAGAAAATGTTTATTTATGCAAAATCCAACAATAAATAGGTATTTAACTGTATTTTTATCAAGTTTTGCACCTTTTTTGCTTAATAACTTTTTTTTTATTTTTAATAAAAAATGTACTGATTACATGTTTTGAAACCCTTGTAACCACTAACCATCCACTAAATTTTAATTTACCAGAGAATTATTATGGCGGGAACTGAAAGGTAAAATTAAATTTTAGGCACATTTATTAAAGACTATGACACAATGTGCTGGTTGCCCTTCAGAAAGACCAACTTCTCAAAGTTAGGCCCAACTGCCAGTCTTGACCTCTTGGGCCTCCCCAACCTCCCCTTGCGAGATCTGGAAGCAGACTGAAGTTATGGCTGTTTGAATTCATTCGCGGAGCGGTGATCTTCCGTGAATGACTCCTCGCAGTTAACGTGTTAACGGACTTTAACAGACTAAATATCGAGTTATCGGAAGTTAACTGCTCCGATAACGATAAATGGAAATTAACTTCCGTTAATAGTCCGTTAAAAAAAGTTAACTTCGTTAATTAACTGTTATCGGATTAACGCTTTAGTGCCCAACACTGGTCTGCACACATTACATTCCCTCTTCTCAGCTTCAACTACACGACTTTCACATTTGGGATTTTTACACTGCTCACACACCATGTAGTATTCCTTACAATGCTTCACTATATCATCCGCAAACTCGAGACATCCCTCACACAAATCATGATTCCGTCCATATTTTCGACTTTTATCATAACTCGCGTAAAGGTCCCTTATATTGCGGATGGGGAGATACATTAACTTTGACAGTCCTACAATAAGTAGAGGTCTCGCGCGATCTCTCACACAGCTTTTAAAAATATACACAGTCTTACGACGATCATCCATTCCAAATACAACTATACGAACATTCATTTCCTGTTCTACCCTTCTCAGCTCTTCAGGACCCAAATTACATTCAAACTCAAGCTTGCAATCTGAAGCCAGTTTACGAGCACGGCGCACAATCATAGGCATCCAAATTTTTTGGGCCCGTGTATTTAGCACAGTAAACATACGGGCCAAGACTATTGCTATAAAGCCGCAACTACGATCGGCGTTTATATGCCGTCTGTAAATACCCTGAGAATTGAAGTTAAGAGTATAAGGTGTGGCACTATGAACCACAACCAGGAGTACTCTGTCAATATCTACCGTGAAGTTGTCCATATTGAAGGCTGTACTACTTTGAGAGGCCTTTATTATAAGCCCCAAGATATATTCTACATCTACATTGACCAAACGTCTGAATGGTATTACTACCCAAAAATCATCTACATCCCCGTCATCTGACCCGAACCCGAAGGATAACCTCGTCCTGACTTCACGTTCGTCGCGGTTCTGAAGGGCAAACTCCACAATTTGTTCAACTACGCGCCGCAGTCCGTGTTCAACACCGTTGCTATACAGGGATCGAGGATCAACCCTGACTATATACCGATTTCTAGTCAGGTCTGAGGTGGGGTTAGCGGTGCGCACCAGTACGAATATTATACCTTCCTCTACAGAATGAGAACCTGCTGATGTGGAGGATGTACCCGGAATTGAACAGGAGTAAGGGGGTACAAATTTAATTGAGGAGGGTGCTAGTAGACGTAGAGGGCCGGGGCTCTATTACTGGGGGTCTAGCAACCGGTACACTTCTGGCACGTTTTATACCTGACGATGAAGGTTCTTCATCATCGTGCATCCGCTTTGAACTGCCACGTGGTGGAGGTGTCACTGGTGAGGGTTCGTCAGTGGGGGCAGAGTCTATAACCACAACTACACTGTCATCGGGGCCGTCTGTAATATCGATGATGGGGTGCTGTACCTCATCGTCATTCAAGGTTCTGTGGAAGAAAAACAAGAATATAAGGAGCAACATTTAAATTTTGTTATATTTTGTAAATGTTCCACTTAGGAGCGTGACGTATTAGAGATGGAATCTGTAGAAAAATTCAGGTTCACAAGCCCGTCCACGTGTATTATATCTAGCCCTACAGGATGTGGTAAAACTGTGTTTATGCTTAAAATCATTAAAGATAAGGGGGAGATGTTCTCAGAATTTGTACATAAAGTAATATGGTGCTATTCGACGTACCAGTCAGTGTTCAACGAGTACCAAGATGATATTTTTTTCACAAAGGCGTATATGACGTTAATTCGTTAAAGGGAAATGAGCATACAGTCATTGTAATTGACGATCTCATGTTGGAAATGGATAAAACGTTTGCCGCGACATTTACAGTGTTCTCCCACTATCTTAACATCAGCGTATTCTTCATCAATCAGAATCTATTTTTCAAAAATAGATACATGCGCGATGTGTCGTTACACACAATATCTAGTCTTATTCGCGCAACGTAGAGATGTGTCATAAATTGGGGTATTAGCCAATCAAATGTTCCCGAATCAGCGTAAGGAGTTTTTGGAAGTTTATAAAGAAGCTACAAGTTGGCGTTACGGATATTTGCTTTGTGACCTTCACCCGCGAAACACGTTTAGGTTACTTCTAAGAACGAATATATTCCCAAACGAGCCTGAAACGGTGTATATTCCAGAATGACAAATAGGCTAAAGAAATACCGAGAATTAATAAAAATCTATCATCCATTGCCCCGGGCATTGCAGCAGATGTTTGTTAAAAATATCGACTCGGACTTTTTTAAATACATCTGTGAAATCTGCCTAATGCTATAAAATATAATGTACCAATGAAATCCCCTCAGAAGGCTCGCCTACATCGTTACAAGACTAGATTAATATAATGAAGAAAGTGGTAGTGATTCCGCACGAGGTGTATGCGTCACTGCAAAGTTCAAAGAATCGAGACACGGTTCTAGAACCCCGTAAAAGTAGACTTAAAAGAATGGAAAGCGAATTGATAGACCTATTAAACAGTGAAAAGTCACCTGATGAGAAAAGGATCTTGTACCAACAGGCTCTGCTGAAATTTCTTCAAGAGTAAGAAGATTATAAGAATCCGACAGAGATTCCGGTGGTTATTATACACAGCGCGAGCAACGATGAGCATGGCGACATAGGACCTGAGGCCGACGTTAGAGATGACCAACCAAAGAATAACGGAACGCAACACATCGAGCATGTATTAAAAAGCAGTCTCCCACATACATTGAGGAATAAAGGCTTAAGTCTTTATAATCTATTGAGTGAGGACCCCATCATACAGTGGACCGATACAGGCGAGGTCATTGTTGAAGGAACAAGGGTACAGGGATCCAATATCGTCGACATTGCCATGATCTGGTTAGAAAGTGGGACAGGCCCTCACCATCAGGATGGAAGCATATAAAAGCAAGACTACAACAAATGAATGTCCCCCAAAACATTGATAGGAAATCTGAATAGGTTAAAAGAGTTGGACAAGGTCTCGCATGTGCCACAACTGAGTACGCCATCACCTCCTACTGTGGCATCTCTGAAGAGGAGAAAGAAGAGGCCAAACAACAACGGCCAACCCTATCAATGTGTCTCTATCAATGTGCCCAACCTTGTCCACGTGTCTCTAAAATACGCAAATGGCTAACATATTAAGAAAACACTATTATGACATTTCTAACCCAGCCTTCTATGGCAGTGTTAATAGACTGTACAGAGGTGTTTACAATGATGGAGTAGGGAAAAAAGATGTTGAGAGTTTTTTGAGGGAGCAGGATGCTTATACACTTCATAAGGCGGTGAGAAAAAGGTTTAAAACAGCCAGGACAACAGCGGCTTCCAATGATTCTATTTGGCAAGCGGATTTAACAGACATGGAAAGATATTCAGTACATAATGATGGCTATCGCTACATCTTATTCATAATAGATGTATTCTCTAGATATCTGTGGCTAATTCCTCTGAAAAATAAATCGCCTGAAACAATTGCTAAAGTTACCAAAACGCTGATGTTGAAAGAAAACAAGGTTCTAGGCTATTTTTTACGGATATGGGAAAATAATTTATAGGCCGAGCTTTTCAGAACATGTTGGCAGAGTTTAATATCAGTTACTCCACTAGCAATTCTATACATAAGGCCTCTTTAGCTGAAAGAGTTCGATGTATCAGAAAAGAACGCATGCATCGCTATTTTACACATAAAAACACATACAGATATATAAACATTCTGGAATCATTGGCCTCGTCATCGCCCACAGAATGTGAGATGAGAAGAGATATTCGTAGAGCACCGCCACACTCTCCACGTTTCAAAGTCAATGATTATGTAAGGCTATCGCGTTCGGGAAATAAATTCTCGAAGGGATTTGAGCAAGGATGGACACGCGAGATTTTTAAGGTTAGGGCTATGAGACCTAAAGGTGAGATAATGATGTATTACGTTGATGATTTGAATGGGGAAGAAATCGCAGGAGGCTTTTACCGCGAGGAGTTGAGAAAGTCATATAATTTAGGAAAAAATGTGTTTAAAATTGAAAAAATTTTAGGAAGCAAAGGCTCAGGAGAGAGAAAAATGTACCTGGTGAAATGGCTAGGGTACCCAGAAGCTTCAACACCTATATAAAAGCTGCTGCAATAATGAAGCTTAAATAGTATGCAACATGGCTCCTAACCACTTCTATGTCACACTCCCGTCCTCTTCTTCTCTGTCTGTACATCCTAACAACACACTACCCAACTTTGTAACAGAACTCCATGGGCCCATTGAATTGGAACGTGATTCGTATGAGGTGGGGTTATGCGAAATTCAGCTATCCACCAGCTTCTTAAGTATTGATTATAAAGAACCCGTTTTTACGGTTCTTAGAGATCGTGATGAGTGTGAAAAGGCAGGGGTAATTAGGGATGAAACCATGCCTGCCGCCCGGAGTGGGGAGACCCTGTATTACACTACAATAGTAACACTAGGCGCTGGTCGTTATAGTGCGGCCGAGGATGTTGTGAGAGACTTAAACGAAAGTTTAAAAAGCTCAAATCTTACGGCTGATTTAGTATACGAAATCGTAAACAAAGAAACCCCTGCACATACTCTGACCCTAAAATCCCAGGCTAACAGAAATATTAAAGACAAAGGAT
Source organism: Bathynomus jamesi (assembly GCA_023014485.1). Classification (NCBI taxonomy): domain Eukaryota; kingdom Metazoa; phylum Arthropoda; class Malacostraca; order Isopoda; family Cirolanidae; genus Bathynomus; species Bathynomus jamesi. The sequence goes on along the minus strand of JAJOZX010000637.1, from coordinate 590,893 downwards.
TGTTCCAAATTATAATCGGGGGCGGATATGGAGCAGCGTTCCAAAGAGATACCTTTCACGAGGCACAACATGAATTGTCCAGCTTAATGTATCAGTTGAAATTTGAGAAACTGGGCGATGGCTATCCATCCCCAGACATGTGCTATATTTACAGCAATATCGTGGAGCATCAATTTGTTGGGGATATCCAGACGCGTCTGCTGCTCATTGCACACATTCCCAACCATAGAAGAAAGAGCTTGAGTATTACATATGACAACCCCTATTATGTGAATGTTCCGACTAATCTGTTAACCAATATCTCAATATATATATAAGAACGATTGAGGGAAAAAATTTCCCATTCGGTGATGGGAGCTTAACAATGAAGCTGCACTTTCGTCGCATTCAGTTATAATGACCCGAAAGCCTTTCACAGTATATTGAGGAGTGAGATATTAACGTGGGAGTGGGCTTGGATCCATTTTTTCAACCATACTACGCACGGCTGTCCCATTGTTGAAGAGGGGTGCCAGATTCCTCGGGAGGAAAGCGTTACAATCAGGTTTTAACACGGTAGAAGACATAATGGTTGGAGCTAAACCTAAAGAAGCTCTAAAAAAACATTTAAAACGTACACTGGACGAAATCATCAAAGATGCAAAGAGAAAAATGCGTGGTGGCGGGAAGAAGATGAGGGCTGTCCGGAAAAAGGGGCTACCAACACGTGGTGTTAACCGTAAATGAACATCAAAAAAAGAAGAAGTGTTCTAAGTGAATGAAGCCTAAGGCTGATCATTTTTTTAACTGATATAAGCTGAGGACGTTGCTCTCACGAATCATAGGCTGATTACTACTTGTCGACAGTGGCGGTTCCTCATATGGGCAATATGGGCAGCCGCACAGGGCGGCATTTGTGGAGGGACGGCATGAGCGCCTGCAAAAAAAATAAAAATAAAAATAAGAATAAATAAATAAAGAAATAAATAAAAATAAAAAATAAAATAAAATAAATAATAAAAGATCAATAAATATATTTTTATTAATAAAAAACCATCTATTGCATTTTCCATAAACCTTCCCATAAAAGACCTAAACAATGCAAAATGCTTCCAGATTAATATTATTGGGAATAAAGGCCCATACTTTAACATATGTAATGTTATTTTTCTGGGTTTGGTTAAATAGTGAAATGTATATTATTTATTACAGAACGAATCTTCACACTAAGCCACTAAGGTCTGTCAAATAACCGCAAATGGATAAGAAGAGGTCAAAGCTATCAGGTGCTCAGTTTAGAAAAAAGAGGAAAGAAGAAGAGGAGAAACGAGCAAAAGATAAAGGTATAGAGCTATGTCATCTACTCTTCACTGCTATATTGCACTGCTATTTTGTGATATAGCTTTCTGAGTCATTTGAAGTGTACTATTATGTATATAATTAGCCATTAACCAAGGAGGTTGTATTATTCATTTGTTTCCTATTCTAAAAGTTTAATAAATTGTGCTTAATAACATGTTAAATTAATTGTACTAGCCTATTCATGCATTGGTCTGTTATGTTCTATTTTACTATTTGCAGGGGCACTTTTGAAATATTTTGGAACACCCTCTGCCACTAGCCAGGATGAGAAGCCGTCTACTTCTGCCATTATTGAGGCTGAGGAGCCATCTACCTCCTCAGCCTCACATATGTCTCCACAAATGCAGTCTGATCCTGAGGATGAAGACCCATTTGCTTCTACTTCTCCCCGGCAGGACTCTTCAGGTGAGTTTGTGTGCACATATGTCTGTGAGTGTGTGCGTGTGTATGTGTATGTGTGTGCATCCTTGCAAAGCATTTTGCAAACAGTTATAAATTATAATGTTATTATCACTGGGTCTGGGTTACTGGGTATGTGTGGTGTTTCACCACCATAATTCCATAACACCACCACCATAACAAAGTGCTGTGAATAATGTGTTATCTAACTTAGGTGTGTATACTAATGAGTAATGCTCTTGTTCTTTCTATTAGAAAGGCCTGGAGCAGAATCGCCTCCTGAGGATGAGTCTCTGTCCACCGACCCTGCTAACTGGCCTTCAGTTCTGACTGAGAGAATTCGGACACAACTGGTTTCCAGGGGACCAAGTCAAGTACCATCTGACTTTGTATTCCCTAGAAACGACAGTGACGGAAGAAGTTTCCACCATCAATACTTCAGGAAGTCATTGGTTAGTGGGGAAAATATAACCAGAAGTTGGTTGGTCTATTCCTTAAAAAACAACAGCCTTTTCTGTTTCTGTTGTACATTATTTTCCAAGAGGAAAATAAATTTAACAAGTTTGGGACTCTCGGACTGGAAGCATGCAAGCTCATTGCTCACATCACATGACAACAGTTCAGAACACCTAAATTCTATGAAAATCTGGAAAGAACTGGCAGTGAGGATGAGAAAGGGGGAGACCATTGACAAGCAGGAGATGGCACTTCTGGAGGCTGAGAAGTTGAGATGGAGAGCGGTGCTGACACGTCTCACTGCTATTGTGCATTCTCTGGCAGTTAGGAATTTGGCACTAAGGGGACATACAGAAAAATTGTTCTCACCATCAAATGGCAATTTTCTGAAAGAAGTTGAACTGATGGCACAATTTGATCCTATAATGCAAGAGCACATTAACCGTGTCCAAAAAGGGACCTCCAGTCACACCAGCTACCTCGGCCACCACATACAAAACGAACTCATTGATTTGTCGAGCAGCAAGACCATTTCAGCAATGGTGAGCGACATCAAACAATCAAAGTTTTTTTCAATAATTCTAGATTGCACTCCAGATATCAGCCACACTGAACAGTTGTCAGTTGTGATTCGGGTTGTGTCACTGGAGGGGAAGCCCCATATAAAGGAACATTTCATGGGGTTTTTGGAGGCAGAGGAGTCCACTGGTCAACATTTGGCATCTCTGATTCTGAAGAGACTGGAGTAGCTAAAAGTTCCTTTCATGGACTGTAGAGGACAATCATACGACAACGGGGCCAACATGAGGGGAAAAAACAAGGGTGTTCAATCCAGGCTCCTAGAAATTAATCCCAGAGCTCTGTTTGTTCCATGTGGGGCTCATTCTCTGAATTTGCTTGTGGCCGATGCTGCTAAGGGATCTATTGATGCCACAAGTTACTTTGGCATCTTGCAGAAGCTTTACAACTTGTTTTCAGCCTCCACACAACGATGGGCCATTTTGAAAAAACATGTGAACATCACATTGAAGATGTGGTCTGATACAAGGTGGGAAAGCAAGATCAAGAGTGTGGAGCCCCTGAGATATCAGGCAGCTGCAGTGAGAGATGCACTGATCGAGGTGAGGGACCACACCAAAGACTCTGTAATAAAGGTCGAGGCTCAATCTCTGTCAGAGGAGGTTGGGTCATACCGCTTCGCCATTTGTTCAGTGGTGTGGCATGACCTGTTGTGCCAAATTCAGCATGTGAGCAAGCAGATGCAGTCTCCTAGCATGCACGTTGATGTTGCAGTAAATCTCCTAAAAAAACAGAGAGAGGTCTCCGCAATTACAGGGCAACAGGTTTTGTGGCTGCACAAATGGCAGCCACAGATATCTGTGAACAAATGAATGTGGAGGCTGTGTTAAAACAAAAACGGCTGAGGTCCACAAAGCGGCACTTCTCCTATGAAGCATCTGATGAGCCCTTGATTGATGCTTTGAAGAAGCTGGAGGTGACATTTTTCAATGCAGTGGTTGATGCTGCAACATCAGCCATTCAGGAAAGATTTTCCACGTTGGAAATTGTGGGAGAGAAGTTTGGAGTGCTGACACATTTCCAAAATCTCACATTTGAGGAGCTGACAGAACAATGTGTGAACCTTAGTACTACACTACACTTTAAGGGACAATCTGACTTGGATGGCAGAGAGCTTGCACAGGAGCTGAAGAACTTGCCTGACTTGCCATCAAAGACCATATCCTTGCTTGAACTGCTGACATTTATCCATGAAAGGGAGCTCTCTGAAATATATCCAAATTTGTGGACTGCTCTCAGAATTGGTCTTACTCTTCCAGTCACTGTTGCTGAAGCAGAGAGGAGCTTTTCAAAGCTGAAGCTCATCAAATCCTACCTGAGGTCAACTATGTCACAGGAACGCCTTACCGGTCTGGCCATCATCAGTATAAATCATACAATTGCTGAGCAGATTTCATATGATGATTTAATTCATGACTTTGCATCAAGGAAGGTAAGAAGAGTCAGGCTTTAGATGGCAGTTGTGCTGTGGTGCAATTTATTTTGTTTCTTGTTCAAAGTGTAGCATAATAATTACCCTCTCTTAAGTGTCTTATTCTATTTATGTGATAGAGCATTTGTACAATTTAGAAATTTGATTCTCTAGTTTATTTATGGCAGTTGTGCAATTTAATTTGTATTTTTCCTGTTCATAGTATCATAATTACATTCTCTTAAGTGAGTTATTCTATTTACGTGATGAAGGATTTGTAAAATTCAGAAATTTGAGTCTTTGTTTTGGTTCTGAAGTTCCAACAATTAGTCCAATAAAAAGTTATTTTGTGAAAGAGTTATGTCTGTCCTTTATTTTGGGGGGATTCGAATGTGTGTGTATTGGCGAACAGGGGGGGGGGCGCTGAAGGTGAGGTTCGCCCAGGGCGTCATGTAAGCTAGGACCGCCACTGCTTGTCGAGAGAGGTGGCACTATTTCTGACTCGTCATGGCACGCTTTATCCATCCGTGTAGCTCACAATGTTGTAAATCGGAGCTGTCTCTCTTTGATATGGCCCCAGCACAAGTTTCTATTGAGCACAGTGACTTTATTACAATTAAATCATTAAACACAATTAATTCCCCGAGTGCCCCTATAGAATTTGTGATATCCAGCTCAGATCCATACTGTTTTGATCCAAGCTGCATGTACATGTACGCTAAACTACGTATAGCCCATTCTGATGGAACGGTCTGCGATGATTATTCTGCATACCCTGAAATCAACTTTCTGCACTCCATATTCAGTCAATGTGAGATGTACTTAAACCAGGTCAACATTTCGGCAGGTCAACCTCCGAGCCTATCTGGAAAATGTCCTCAACTTTTCAAAAGAAGCAAAGGATACCTTTTTAACTGCCGAGGCCTATTATATCAGACTACAGACGAAAGTAATATAAGGGATAAATTTAAAAATTCTAAAAAGAAGATATATGAATGTTTTGGACGGCTGCATACAGACTTCACATTCCAATAGAAACTGCTTATGAATGGGGTGGATATGAAATTAAAGCTCACCCGCACGAATCCTGAGATATGTATAAATCTGAGGCCTGATCAAGAAGAAGGCGCAAAACCCGTTGTGATTCACATTATGGAAACATATCTCCGCGTGCAATTAACAGAGTACAGATCAAACTATACAGAGTGCCCGCAGGGTTGGTCTTGAAGCAGCTAGAAAATGTGGCCCTGGGTATTCTACCTAAAAGGTTATTAATTGGAATGCAGGATCACGTTTCGACGAATGGAAAATATAAAAAGAGCGCCTTTAAATTCGAGGATTTCGGCCTTAAAATATAACTCTATACGTAAATGGCGTTGCATTGGGTAGGACTATGGATACGGACTACTCATCAGACGCTGTGTTCCCGCTTTGCGTGAGAGCTTATAGTAATCTGGCCCATATTGCAGGTGCTTGTGATGAGCTCGGGATTGGGGTAACGCAGAAAGAATTCATCGATCATTTTAACCTTTACCCGTTTGATATCACACCCGACTTATCTGTTAGTGCAAATACATATTTAAGTTCACAACAGAGTGGAAACAGCTCAGTCAGATTGGAATTCGCCAACCCGATAGACACTCCTATTAGTGTACTAGTATACCTCGAGTCACAAGCTCCAATAGAAATTGACCACTTCAGGAACGTAGTCAGTGACTTTTAAGATGGATGCGAATACACTTCAGAGAGTAATGAATAGTGACCGAATCACACGCTCCAAATTTATCAGTGTGTTTGCGAAGAATAAAACATTGAAATTACCAAGTACGAGAAAATGCGGGGGAACTATTGTCAACACGGACATTGTTGGTGGCGAAGGGATTCATTGGCTGGCCATCTACTTTAAAAATAGGGAAAGAATGTACTCTTTAATTCACTGGGGACTCATCCCTGGAGTGACCTTGTTATTGTAAAATTTCTCGAATAGTTGCATATCCTTGAAATTGTCTGGAATCCCCACCGATTACAAGGGTATTTTAGTAATACTTGCGGCATATACTGCCTTTCATTTCTCTTGTACATGTCAAGTGGAAAGCGATTTATAAATTTTTTAAAATTATTCGATTTGTGTGAATAAATGAAATGGTGTGCATGCAGATAAAAAAGGTTCCCATTTGTGCGCACTCGATATATTATGTAAAGTTTTACGCGTATATATATACACACACGAGGGTAATTCCATAAATATCCGCACTTTTTATTTTCACAATTTTATTTTCACATCTGTTAGATTATAAACACATCACTTCTCAACATAGTCGCCCTGTTTCTCAATACACTTAGTCCAGCGATCTACAAGCTTCTTAATGCCCTCACAAAAGAATGTTTTTGGCTGTGTACGTAGCCAGTCATGCACCGCCTCCTTCAGGTCATCATCGCCTTGGAATCGCTGACCTCTCAAAGTGTCTTTTAGTGGTCCAAACAGGTAAAAATCCGAAGGTGCCACGTCTGGACTGTAGGCTGGATGGTCAAGAACTTCAAATTTAAGTTCTTGAAGGCATTTTCTAGTCTATGCAGCGGTATGAGGGACGTCCGTACGATAACGCTTGTGCTCTTCTGTCAACTGTGGGCACCCATCTTGCACAAACCTTGTGAAAGCCAAGAATGTCATGAACTATCGAATAGGCTGACCCTTGACTGATGTCTAATGAAGATGCAATTTCTTTTATCGTTAATCTTCTGTCATCGAAAATCATGGCTCTGGCTTCTTCCTGCTTGTCACCACTGGTTGATGTTGACGGTCGTCCTGAGCGCTGAGCATCTGTCATACATGTCCAACCTTCCTTGAACATTTGAATCCACTCGTACACACTTCGCCGTGGTAATCAATGCATTATTCCCATACTGAGCACATAAACGTGTGTGAATTTCAGCTCCTTTCACACCTTCATCCCACAAAAAACGAACCACGTATCTCTGTTCTTCCAGAGTGCAAATTGGAAGCGGCGCAGCCATGCTCACTACTCGTACGATATGTGACAGCTACGAGTACCCTAAATAAGCCTATACTGTTGCTAGCCTAAATAAGCCTATACTGTTGCTAGCCTAAATAAGCCTATACTGTTGCTAGCCTAAATAAGCCTATACTGTTGCTAGCCTAAATAAGCCTATACTGTCACTAGCCTAAATAAGTCTATAGATCTCAGTTTGGCTCATTATTAGGGGTATATATTATATATGCACTATATTATCAGTAAAATAAAAAATGCGGATACTTATTGAAGTACTCTCGTACATATATATATATATATATATATATATATAATTGCAAATATATTGTGCAAAATATAAGATGTCCCCAATAATGTTAGTCTTGTGCTCTTTAGTTTATTTAATGGATGCTAAATCTGTAACTAATTTAAACTGAATTGTACTAATTTATAAAACATGATTCCTATCATTTAATAAAATGATGAAAATACACTGTCTTGTTTTTAACCAAACGAAAAAAAAGCTTACATTAGTTCCCCTACAACATGGCAATCGTTGGACCGGATTTGAGCCAATACTTCGACCTCTGTATTCAGGTCACTGTGTTGACTGCGCTGTAAAACCTCCAAATCGCCGTCGATTTGCTTTTCTTCAAAGCTGTGACGAAAAGTACTGTAGCTATAACACGATCGAGTTCCATATCGGACCTATAAGGAGAAAGGATACGGTTGTAGACAAAAAATTATTTTGACAGTTCATACATTTTTATAATAATGATTATATTGGATGACTAAGCACTGTCACAGGGTATGGAGCACCTGGCAGATATTAAACGATTCATCCACATTGAATCTTTTTTAATTAAAATCCATTTGCTCCATATATATATATATATATATATATATATATATAATATATATACAATATATATACATATACACACATATATATATATATATATAATTAACGATACATGCTAATTTAATGAAACATTTCACAAACTAATTTTAACTAAATGTTAACACGAAATTATTTGATAAACAAAATTCACTTTCTAAATACTTAATAGAATACATTAATTAAAGAAAATCTAGCACAGTAACCTGTAGTAAACAGGCATTTATATGTCAGGACACCACGATGCATATATTGGAGGAGAGAGTTACAAGGAGTTACAATAAGATAAAATGCCGAATGGGGTGCCCGGATCAAATAATAAACAGCAAGCAGCTGGCCTAACCGGGTTGTTAATATATACTTCCATAAACATATATATATGTATATATATATAGGAAGAGAGAGTTACAAGGAGTTACAATAAGAGAAAATGTAGGATAGGGTACCCGGATCAAATATTAAACACAAAGCAACTAGCCTAACTGAGCTCAAAAGGAAGATTAGCTGGAAGTGCTACGCATCATCTGTCACCACCGTGTCGCGAACCCGGACCGCAGCAATTCCCTACCTTTAAAGTTTTAGTAATTCTAAAAACCAACCTGTAGAACTTACTATAAATTTTTTGTTAACACGTACAGGGAAACAAGCACGTAATAAAATTTCACTTTCAAAGGATACCTTCATCGCATAATAAAATTCGCTATCTAAATGTCATTCTCAGGAAGGAAGATTAGCTGGGCTACTAAGCCCCGTCGCAGTCTCGAGCCCCCTGGGCAGATATCCTTTCACTTCGTTTATTATGGCTTTTTTAGAAATTAACTAACACTTGCAAGGGTTAAGCACTGAATGATATGATGTATATATATATATATATATATATATATATATATATATATAGCCCGAGAATGACTCACAAACTAAATTATTAAGTAATTACTTACATTTCAAATGAGGGTGTCTCCGCTGATTCTTTCTCGCCGTCACAAATTTCTGCAATGGATTGCGTTGAAAATAGGGCGTTCCGATCGACCGCTGCGAAAAAATGGAGCGTAGCCCTTGTAGAGAGGTCCCCGTCTACAAACAATTGCGGGGAGCAGTAAAGCTGATGTGTCTGACTGGAAGTGTCCATGATGAGAGAATGTGTGGTTAGACGTTGATAAAATCACTGTTGTGGATCCAGCTGAAAATGTTCCCTTTTATGTACGCGACCTCGCTTGGCCCCATCCCTAATATTCGATTCGTGAGTTTCCTGTGTGAGAGCGAGACTTTCCTCCAACCAGAGATCCTGCATTCGTTCTCATGCTCCACCCATTGGGTTGTAATTGGACGAGCCGCGAATTCTGGGGGCGTGTTTTTGCCAAATATGACTTATTCATTCCACAGATAGAATCTGTTTTGTTTTAAAATTTATATTAACGTTTTTATGTTATAGTTTAAGGATATAATTGTGTCTTAAAGCTAAATTTGTATTGAAACAAGATAGTTACGTAAAAAAGGAAAAATGAATAAGTTATCCCGAAAGAGAATCTATTTTTATTATAAAGTTATATTAATATTTTTCTTGTAATAAGGTTTAATGATATATTGGCGTCTTAAATTTGTATTGAAACAAAATAATTGGCTAAAAGAGGAAAAATGAAATAGTTACCCCTAATTTAATTTCTATTTTTTTTTAAATCATATTAATGCTTTTTAAGTTATAGTTCAAGGCTAAAATTGTATATTAAAGATAAATTTGCATTGAAACAAAATAATTGGCCAAAAGAGGAAAAATGAAATAGTTACCCCTAATTTCTATTTTGTTTTAAAAATCATATTAATGCTTTTTATGTTATACAGGGTGTCCCAAAAGTCTCCATACAGAGGGAAAATTAGCACTTTTTAGCAAAATGTAACTTTATTTACAAAACATTCTCTACATGATTGCCATTTCTTTGTAAACACACACGGATGCGTCTCTCCCACTCATGGTGAACTCGTGTTAACACATTTGGTGTTATGGACGTAATTGCACTTCGAATGCGTTCCTTTAGGTGATCCATGTTCTGTGTCTTTTCCTGGTACACCATGGCCTTCAAGTGCCCCCACAGGTAAAAATCAAGTGGACTGAGATCTGGGAACCTCGGAGGCCACTCCATGGGGCCATGGTGTACCAGGAAAAGATACAGAACATGGATCGCCTAAAGGAACGCATTCGAAGTGCAATTACGTCCATAACACCAAATGTGTTAACACGAGTTCACCATGAGTGGGAGAGACGCATCCGTGTGTGTTTACAAAGAAATGGCAATCATGTAGAGAATGTTTTGTAAATAAAGTTACATTTTGCTAAAGAGTGCTAATTTTCCCTATGTATGGAGACTTTTGGGACACCCTGTAGTTTAAGGCCAAAATTATATATTTAAGATTAAGTTGCATTGAAACAAAATAATTGGCCAAATGAGGAAAAATGAAATAGTTATCCCTAATTTAACTTCTATTTTGTTTTAAAAATCATATTAATGGTTTTTATGTTATGTTTAAGAATAAAATTGTATATTATGGTGAAAATTTGTTTCGGCATTAAACTTAATTTATCTTATTCGATTTTTTGTTTAAAAGATCGGCTACCAAACGTCAAAGGCCTCGTGGTGTTCCACCATGATAAGCTTAATAGAAAAATTATTAGCGTTGCCCTTTTTTTTAGACCTTGTCGGTCTACCCGTTGGCCCCATAAATGTATTTGTTTATGTTTAATAGCTTTGTCTATTAATTGGGTCGTATTCAGAGACCTTGTCGGTCTATCAGGAGCTGGTAAGTAAAAGTCGTGAGTTTTGTGGGTTTAGTTAGGTGATGGTAAGCTATACTTAGACGATTGGTGGTTGTGGTGCTAGTTGTGGTGCTGTGGTGGTGGCTGTGTATTCTTTTTGTGCGGTGGCTATGCTCGTATATATTTTGCTATTTGGGCTTTACATGCATCTGTTTATATATATATATATATATATATATATATATATATGAAAATTAGTTCACGAAAGTAACACGTGAAAAATATTTATGATGAATAAAACCACGAAGGAAAGGAAACACAAAAAGGTGCTCAAGCGCTTTCGTCTAATGACATCCTCAGGAACACTGAGGATGTCATTAGACGAAAGCGCTTGAGCACCTTTTTGTGTTTCCTTTCCTTCGTGGTTTTATTCATCATATATATATATATGTGTGTGTGTGTGTAATAATAGGGGATCTATGGATGTATATATAGTCGGGGAGTGTATGTGCGTTTGTGTGCGCCAATTGGTGGATTTCGAGTTCTAAGCTAAGTGATGCGTCTGCATCTCGCAGACGATGGATGGTCTCTTCCTCTCCCTCCTCCTCTCTTCTTCTCTTAGGTTAGGTATACCCCTTTGGGGGGTGAGGCCGTTCCAACTTCTCCCCGAAAGAGTTAGGTGAACTCCCCCCTTTTTGGCACCTTACAACAAGGGAGTGGGGTGGCTGGCACTGGCACGTAGTTGATAAAAATTGCAAATGCGTATGCACTCTACCATTTTGCGGCCATGCTACTAGGGATGAAGGCACAGATAGAAGGATAGAAACTGAATTAGGGCAGTTTGGAAATTGAAGATTTGTGCCAGGTTTTATCAAAAGCTTTCGATGTCTATCGCAATAGCGAAAGTTTCACCGAAATCCCGAAAGGACAATGACGAAGAGTCAAGGAGACATGCACAATCTTATATCTGTTTCCTGTCCTATCGCTTCAATTCGGTTTTGGATCGCCGCTGATTGGGAGGCTCTTAGGCAGTACTGTGATTTCCCATGGAAGGATTACTGCTTCTGTGGCCGGGGAACTACTGGGTGTGCTGAGCGCGTCACAGAAGTGATTGTCTCGGGCATGGAGGCGTACATTCTATATTCTATTCCTACTACCAATGCAAAAAAACCTTGGTTTAACTTTACTTGTTCTAATGCTATCCGTAACAGAGAGGAGGTTTTCAGAAGGTACCGTCGTATCCAACTCCTGACTCTCACTCAGCTTATATTTCTGCCCAGAATCGTGCAAAATCTGTTCCTCGACTCGCCAAAAATTCCTTCATCCGAAAAAAATGTAAAAATCTATCAAATTCTAATTCTTCTCACTCTTTCTGGCATCCAGCTAAGAACCTCTTCAACAACTTTACTTCCTCTTCTTTCCCTCCTTTTTTCCATTCTGACGGCTCAGTTGCCGTCTCTTCTCCTGACAAAGCTGAACTCTTCGCCCAAGGTTTCGCTTACAATTCAACCATGGACGATTCTGGTGCTGTTCCTCCATCTCCTCCTCCCTCCAACTTTATTATGTCTGAAATTAGAATCTCTTTCAAAGATGTTTTTTCTGCCCTATGTGGGCTCAACTCTAGGAAGGTGTATGGTCCTGATGGTGTTCCTCCTGTTGTTCTTAAGAACTGTGCTTCTATGCTGACACCGTGCCTAGGCAAATTCTTTCATCTTTGTCTCTCACCTGGTACTTTTCATTCCTGCTGGAAGTTCGTTTTCATTCAGGCTGTCCCAAAAAAGTGTGACCGGTCTCAACCCTCCAACTATCGTCCAATTGCTTTGATTTCTTGCCTTTCTAAAGTTTTTTAATCTATCCTTAATAGGAAGATTCTTAAACACCTTTCTTCTTACAATCTTCTTTCAGATCGTCATTGTCATTATGAGTTCCTCAAGGGACGCTCTATTGGCAATCTTCTTGCATATCTCTCTGACTCTTGGTACCAATATCGATACCCCTCCATACCGATACTAGAACCCCTTGATACCGATACTAGATTACCCCTCGATACCAATACTAGATTTACCCGTCGATTCCGATACTAGATTAACCCTAGATACCGATATTAGATTTTACACTCGTTCAATCAACCACTCGATACCGATACTAGATTTTATACGCTTCTTGTTAACTTTATTAATAATTGGGATAATATAATTGTCGGGGACTTTAACTGCCCTAACGTTAATTATGAGACTTTTTATTGCTAATGATGAAGGTTTGAGACTGATTGAGTTCATGGAAGATAATTTTTTACGACAGATGGTTACCGAACCAACGTGCGGTGACAATATTTTAGACGTGGTGATGACGAACGATGAAAATATAGTCGAAGGTTTGGAAGTAGGTGAGAGTGTGGGATAGAGTGATCACCAAATTATTAGGTCTAAGGTAGTGATAGAAAACAGTAAGGATAGTAACGTAATAGAAGTCCCTGATTTTCGTAGGGCTAATTTTGATAGTTTTGCGGACAGGATGAGAGTAGTGGACTGGGATAATTTATTTATGGGTAATGACGCAAATTTTCATTGGGAGGCGTTTAAAGAAAGTTTTTGAATATCGAAAGGGAGTTTATTCCTCGTAGGCCCAAGCGTGCTAGAAGTCATGGTAGGCCCCCCAAGTGGTGGACGAAGGAAATAGGTGAGTTCATAAACGAGCGTAACAGAACGTATAGACTTAATAAGCGCAATGGCACGGTAGCTAATTTTAATAGATATATCGAGCTTTGACGTCAGGTTAAAAGATCTGTTAGGAATGCTAAGCGTAATTTTGAGATACTTGTAGCTGCGGAGAGTAAACATAGTCGAAAAAGTTTTTTGACTACGTCACTAATCGTAAACCGATAAAAGACAACATAGGTCCTCTTGTGGATGCTAACGGCGCTTTGGCTTCCAACGCTCAGGCGATGGCGGGTATTTTTAACAACTTTTTTGCGACAGTTTTTATCGTAGAAGACGTAAATAATGTCCCTGACGTGGGCAATATCGTTCCATTTAGTAGCGAGACTATTTTGAATGAAATAACTACTTACGGGGGTGAGATTGCGCATTATATCGATAAGCTAAAAGTTAGCAAGGCTCCAGGCCCTGACGCGCTTTATCCTAGACATTTGAAAGACGTTATCGTAGGCCCCTTAACAAAAAATTTTAATAAGTCATTGGAAGCGGGGATTATTCAAGATGACTTCAAATTAGCTAACGTTACGCCCATTATTTAAAAAAGGCGACCGCACAGTAGCTAGCAATTATAGGCCTATTAGCTTAACGTCAATTGTCGGTAAACTTTTGGAATTCGTAGTTAGGGATCGTATCGTCGATCACTTAGAAAGTCGCGATTTCATTAATAGTAGTCAGCATGGGTTTCGACGCCATAAATCTTGTTTAACTAATTTTTTGAGTTTTATAACGAAATAGTGCGCGAGTACGATAGGTATAGAGCGGCTGACGTTATTTATTTAGACTTTGAAAAAGCGTTCAATAAAGTTCCACATAGAAGATTAATTGCGAAGGTTAAAGCGCACGGTATACGTGGTCAGCTAACTAACTGGTTAGAGGAATGGCTTCGTGCCAGGAAACAGAGGGTCGTTGTTAATGGTAGTAAATCGGGTGGCTGGATGTAGGTAGCGGTGTCCCTCAGGGTCCAGTGTTAGGCCCATTGCTATTCGTAATCTATATTAACGATATAGATGTAGGCTTGTCCAGTAACCTGTCAAAATTCGCGGACGATACTAAAATAGGCGGTGAGGTTCTTAACGTGGACGATAGAAATAGGTTCCAAGACGATGTAAATATGATTATGGAGTGGATGGATAAGTGGCAGATGCAATTTAATGTAGACAAATGTAAAGTTTTGCATATAGGTTCTCGTAACAATAATTACACGTATACGATGGACGATAGACAGTTAGCGAGCGTTGAATTGAATAATCTTCCCGCGCTCGTCGTGAACTCTACCAGCGTTAATATGTTTAAAAACCGTTTAGATAGGCATTTTAAAAATATTAACGTCGTTTAAAATAATAAAACCATTAGTAACAGGAGCTCTGGGGGTGATAGTCGAGGTTTGAGTCTGTTGACGATTGATGCCAGCTTGTGGCATGCCAGCGTGTGATATGCCAGCGTTAAATTTATATTATTATAAAAAAGAAAAAAAAAAGGCTAACACGAACTTAGATGTAGCTCGTAGCGTAAACTAATCCACTTTTTGTTATACTCTTCATACTATTTTTTTTTGTTCTTTTCTCATCCTCTCTTTACTTGCATGTCTGTAGTTTGCATGGTATGACAGTGTTTCTTTGAGTTAAGACTGTGTTTGCATGGCTTGTAAGCGTTCTTATTTTACTTCTTTTCATCTTTCACCCCTTTTCTATTCTCTTCGACTATTTTTCCGACTTGTCGGCAGTGGCCGGCGGATGATGATGATGAGTCTTTCTCTCTTTTTCTGAATGAATGTTAACCCACGAATGATAGGTTTTGCTACTTACTTAACCCCTTATTCTCCTCTTTTAACTCCCTATTCTCTTCTTTTAACCCCCTACTCTCTTCTTTCTCTCGGGCTAACCTTAGAGTGGATCTTAGGGTATTTTGTAGCCTTAGCTTCTGTAGATCTCTAGATCTTCCTTTCGGGATTTCGGTGAAACTTTTGCTATTGTGCTAGACATATAAAAAGCTTTTGATAGAGTCCGGCACAAATCTCCTTCGGTTTCTATCCTTCTCTCTGTACCTTCATTTCTAATTTCCTTTCTGGCTGATCGAGAGCTGCAGTTGTAGATGGCCACTGTTCTTCTCCTAAAGTTATTAACAGTGGTGTTCCTCAGGGTTCTGTCCTGTCACCCACTCTTTTTCTTTTATTTAATAATGATCTTTTAATTCGCACTTCCTGTCCTATTCACTCCTATACCGATGATTCCACTCTTCACTTCTCCACCTGCTTCCCAAAGCGCCCCGCTCAACAGTCACTCCATGATTCGCGTACTGCGGCTTTGGAGCATCTGACCTCTGATCTTTCTGCTATATCTGGTTGGGGAAGAGAAAACCTTGTGGTTTTCAATACCTTAAAAACTCAGTTCTTCCATCTGTCTACTCGTCACAAACTTCCACACGTCTATCCCCTTTTCTTCAACAACACACAACTCAATCGTTTCTCTTCTCTTAACATTCTTGGCGTTTCCTTTTCTCGTGATCTTTCCTGGAAAGATCACATATACTCTCTTTCTAAAACAGCTTCCAAGAGGTTAGGTGTGCTGTACTGCCTCCGCAGTTTCTTCATCCTCACTCAATCGCTGTCTCTGTACAGGGGTCTTGACCACCCCTGTATGGAGTAAGCTTCTCATGAGAAGGGTGGTTCAATCCACACAGCCGTACTTGTCCGGGTGGAATTAAAGGCTTTTCGGCTCATCAATTTCCCCGCCTCTTACTGATTGTTTTCAATCTCTCTCTCTTCGCCTCAATGTTGCCTCACTCTCTTTTTACAATCGCTATCATAACGGACATTGCTCTTCTGAACCCTCTAACTGCATGCCTCCTCTTTTAAGGAGAGAACGCAGTACCAGACTTTCTACACTTTCTCATTCCTTTTCTGTCCAACTAGCTAATGCAAGGGTTAAGCGGTATTTTCAGTTTTTCATCTACTCAACCGGTCAACTCTGGAACAATCTTCCTCAACCCATCTTTCCTCCTGTCTATGACCTCCCATCTTTCAAACGGAGAGTGTCTAGACATCTAGAAAACCCCGGACCTTGATTTTGCCTCTCTTCTTTTTCTATGGGAGGGGCGCTTTTGCGGGCATTTGCCCTTGGCCCCTCCTTCATGCATAAAAAAAAAGAAGCTCGCCAGTCGAGCGTCCCTTACGGAACTCATAATGACGATCTGAAAGAGGACTGTGACAAGAGAGGTGTTTAAGAATCTTCCTATTAAGGATAGATTAAAAAAACTTTAGAAAGGCAAGAAATCAAAGCAATTGGACGATAGATGGAGGGTTGAGAACGGTCACACTTCTTTGAGATAGCCTGAATGAAAGCGAACTTCCAGTAGGAAGGAAAAGTACCAGGTGAGAGACAAAGATGAAAGAGTTTGCCTAGGCACGGTATTAGCACAGAAGCACAGTTCTAAAGAACAACAGGAGGAACACCATCAGGACCGTACGCCTTCCAAGAGTTGAGTCCAGATAGGGCAGAAAAAGCATCGTTAGAATAGATTCTAATTTCAGACATAATAAAATCGGAGGGAGGAGGAGATGGAGGAACAGCACCAGAATCGTCCATAGTTGAATTGGAAGCAAAAGTGTGAGCGAAGAGTTCAGCTTTGTCAGGAGAAGAGACGGCAACTGAGCCGTCGGAATGGAAAAGAGGAGGGAAAGAAGAGGAAGTAAAGTTGTTGAAGAGGTTCTTAGCTAGATGCCAGAAAGAGTGAGAAGAATTAGAATTTGATAGATTTTCACATTTTTGTCGGATGAAGGAATTTTTGGCGAGTCGAAGAACAGATTTTGCACGATTCCGGGCAAAAATATAATCTGAGTGAGAGTCAGGAGTTGGACTCCTGAAAGACTCCTCTCTGTTGGTATAACAGTAGAACAAGTAAAGTTAAACCAAGTTTTTTTGCATTTGTAGTAAGAATAGAATGTGGAAAGCACGCCTCCATGCCCGAGAGAATCACCTCCGTGATGCCCTCAGCACACTTGGAAGGGTCCCGGTCCCGGAAGCAGTAATCTTTCCATGGGAAATCAGAGAAGTACTGCCTAGGGACCTCCCAATCAGTGACGCCGAACTACCAAAGGCCGGATTGGAGCGATAGGAAAAGAAACAAATCTAAGATTGTGGTTGGATAAAAAAAGTTTCACAGAGTAAAAAGAAGAATGAGAAGTAAGAAATAAATCCAGAATATCGGGCCTATCTCCAAGGCTATCGGGGATACGAGTATCGAGCTGTGCTCTAGGTCATTAAGGATAGAAAAGTTGTAAGCTAGTTCAGCAGGGATGTCAGTGAAATGGGAGGAAAGCCAAATTGCCTAAAATGGAGATTTCAGCAAAGGGAGAGCGGGAAAGAATGTATTCCACTTTGGAAGAGAGGTAGTCAAAGAATTTGGGATAGTCAGTAGAATTAGGAGAAAGGTAAACAGCGCAGATATATTTAGTTTGAAATTGGCATGTAAGCCGTAGCCAGAGGGTATAAAATTCGGAAGAGTCGAGAGCTGGAATCCGAGAACAAGATAGGTCATTGCGTACATATATGCAACATCCACCTTTGGAGTGAAATTGAGTACACAGAAAGTAAGAGGATACAGAAAAGGGGCTGCTTCAGTCGTCCCAGACACCTGAGTTTCAGTGAGAAAAAGAAAATGAGGTTTAAAGGAGGAGAGGTGATGTTCAACAGATTGAAAATTTGAGAAAAGGTCACGAATGTTGCAGAAACTAATGAGAAGTGAATCAGGCAGAGGCCCAAAACATCTCGAATGGGCGGTAGCAGATTCAGCCCCACTACCCGGATCTGCATTCTCGGTATCGGCAGCGGGGGAGCCAGAAGTGGCGACATTTATGGTCCCCAGGGAACTCTGAGGCTCTTGAAGTTGATGCCTCTTTTTTTAAATTTTGAAAAGATTCATCTTGTGAATGAACCAACATATTTAATCCTTCCTTATTTTGTTTTTTTATCTATTTCTTTTTTTGTTTATTATTTGTATCATCATCTTGGACCATACTGTACTTTTTATGTGACTGCACAATGTAATGCATCTCCGGCCATTCTCTCTCTCTCTCTCTCTCGCTGGCATGGATTAGGTGAGGAAGAGTTGCGTCTCTGCCGACACGATTTCTTTTTTCTCTCCTTTCCCTTGGCTGGATGGATGCACATGACGGGTGAGGGGAAGTTGTGAAAAATCTGATTTGTTCTTAATTTTTGTTTCCACCCTTTCCTATAGAGGCATTTCATCACTTTGCCGGCGTGATAGCTCTGCGCGTACATAGGTGGAGACATGGTGAGTTTAACCTTTACTTCTCTCTTACTCCTTTTAGGGCTAGCCTGAAGTGGGTCATGGGGTCTTTGTTGGACCGTTACCTCGGTAAATAGAGCTGTAAATATTTTGTATAAAATCAAAACCATATGTTCGAGGTTTTTGTAACGATATCAAGTGGTTGATGTGCGATCGGCACAAGTATATTATTGGTTAGTTTATGCAGCGGTGCTATCTAGCGTACGATCTCTATGTGTGCATGGCGTAATTGTTGAGCCCAAAAATCACCGCTAGCCAATAGGAAGCTAGCTATTGTGTTTTGCGGGTTGGTCACAGGCCCCCTTATAAAGGGAGATTCTCGACCCACAGCCTTAGTACGTACATTTACCGCTAGCGCCTTATACGCAATGAGCCAATTATCTTTGTTCAATTCCCCTGATCTGATTGTGGATGGTGACATTTACGCTCAAGCAGTACGACTAATTTTCAGCGCTATAGATCGGGATGAACTATCATCTTCCCAGTGTTATGGAAAATTGTGACGAAATGGCGGATCCGATCAATCAAGACGCTGTTGAGATGTAAGTAGCCCCTAAATGCCTAACCTAACTTATATATATGCTGGAGTTTTATTGCGGTCGACCCCTCAAGAAGAAATAAATTTATAAGAAAGAATTAACAAGATATAAATTTACCACGGTTTCTATCACTGCTCACAATTTTCTGTTAAATGGGTTGATTTTTTATCCAAATAAAATATGAGTCCTTTTAAAATTATTATTATTACTATTATTATTATTATCATCATCATTATTATTATTATTAGTGGTAGTAGTAGTAGTAATATTATTATTATTATCATTATTATTATTATTATTATTATTATTATTTACGATAAAATAAGTATAAACGATGTAGAATTACTAGTTATAAATAGTAATAATTTTACGTACGTCAGAGATATAAATGGTGGTACTAGCTGGATTGATCACTATCTCAATAGCAATAATTTAAAGGATCTTATTGTCAATGTTCATATTTTGCATGATTTCCTTCTCTCAGACCAGATCATAGACCGATAAAATTAGTAATTAATTGCACCAACTTAAATAATATACAACATAATAATTGTTTTGAAAAATAGTTTGTATTGTTTCCCGTTTATAATTAGTAATTTAGTTCCAATCGGTGATAACCGTAAAAGATCGAAATAAATGCGTTTTCAAAAATATTTTTTATTCTCTGTTGCCATGGTGATTATATATATATATATATATATATATATATATATATATATACAGTATGTTTTTACATTTCTTATGGGATCTTAAACAATAAGTTAGGCTAGGCTAGGTCAGGCTACCTGTTTTATATATATATATATATATATATATATATATCGTAAACGCTGATGAGATGTGAGTAACCCTAAGTGTCATAATATTTGTTTTGAAAAATAGTTTGTATTGTTTCCCGATTATAATTAGTAATTTAGTTTCAATCGGTACTAACCGTAAAAGATCGCAATAAATGCGTTTTCAAAACTAATTTTCATTCTCTGATATATATATATATATATATATATATATATATTGTGTTTTTACATTTCTTGTGGAGTCTTAAACAATAAGTTAGGCTAGGCTAGGTTAGGCTACGTTAGGTTAGGTTATATTATGTCCCTTTTATATATATATATATATATGGTGGGCACAAGATGAGTTATCTGCATCCAATTTCGTGGCATTAATCTCTATTTTAATTACAGGGCCGAATCCGAGCTAGATCGTATTATAGCTACTTTTGATAAAAGGGTGGTAAATGAAAGGGGTGCTTCTCCGCCCAGTCAACCCAGTGATCTGAATACAGATGTCGAGGTATTGGCATACATCCGGACCATCGAGTGCCAGGTCATCGAGGAGATAATGTAAGTATATTTTTGAGGTTCAGAACAAAACACATTGTATTTTCATTTATCAAATGGTAGAAAACATGTACAAAGCGGAACCAGTGTCCGTTAAATAAGTCTTAATGGCTACAGTTACAAATGTATATACAACTTTACACAATATAGATATACACCTTTACACATTACAGAGGGTACTAACATATGGGAACTTTTTTTTTATCTGCCTGCATACACTTTTATCGTTTATCTCTGTGTCGCACAAATCGAATAATTTTAAAAAATTCATAAATCCTTTCCCACGTGACATGTGCATGAGAAATAAAATGCAATACAATCCACATGTTTCAGTATAATATCCTTGGAAACGATATGGGGACCAAATAATCTGAGGCACGCCTAGTTGGGCTATAAACTTCACAATTACCGAATCATTCCATGGCGGAAATCCGAATGAATCAAAATAGTACATTCTTTCCCTATTTTTAAAATAGATTGCAAACCAATGAATTCCCTCACCCCCAACAATGGCAGTGTTAACGATAATCCCGTACCAATTTCTCGTATTTGGCAGATTTAATATTTCATTCTTCGCGAACACACCGATAAATTTTGAGCGCGCGAAACGGTCACTTTTCATCGCTCTCTGGAGTGTACGCGCATCCATTCTAAAGGTCTGTGACCACGTTCCTGAAACGATCAACTTCTATTAGTGCCTGTGCCTCGAGATACACGAGTACACTTATAGGCGCATCTATGGGCTTGGCAAATTCCAACCTAACTGAGATATTCCCCCTCTGCTGTGGGCTTAAATGCGTATCTGTGCCAGCCGACAAGTCCGGCGTAATATCAAATGAATAAATGTTAAATTCTTCGACAAATTCTTTCTGCGTTATACCAAAATCAAGCTCGTCACAGGCGCCTGTATTATGAGCCAGACTACTATATGCTCTCGCGCAGAGCGGGACACAGCATCTGATGAGTAGTCCGTGTAGAGTAATATATTTAAGGCCGAAATTCTCGGATTTAAAGGCACTCTTTTTATATTTTCCATTCGTCGAGGCGTGGTCCGGCATGCCAATTAATATCCTTTTAGGTAGGACGCCTAGGGCGACGTTTTCTAGCTGCTTCGACGCCAGCCCTGCGGGGACCGTGTACAGTTTGATCTGTACCCTGTTAATTGGGTATTTTACTGTGGCATGTATTAAGTCTTTCTCAATTTCTATTTGTTTCGGGGAGCTTAATTTCACACGGCGTATACGCAAATACGTTTCCATGATGTGTATCACAACGGGTTTCGCGCCTTCTTCTTGATCAGCCCCCAGATTTATGCAGATCTCAGGAATCGTGCGGGTAAGCTTCAACTTCATATCCACCCCGTTCATAAGCAACTTCTCCTGGAATGTGAAGGCTGTATGCAGGCGTCCAAAACATTCATATATTTTTTTTATAGAATTTTTAAATTTAGCCTTTATTCCATTTTCATCTTTAGTTGGTTTCAGGGTAGGCAGAGTAGCTATCATCGCAGTCCTTTCCATCAGAATGGGCTATACGCAGTTTAGCATACATGTGCATGCAGCTCGGGTCAAAAAAGTAAGGGCCTGAGCTGGGTATCACGAATTCTATAGGGGCACTGGGTGAACTAATTGTGTTTAATAGGTTAATTGTAATAAAGTCACTTTGCTCAATAGAGACCTGAGTGGGGGGGCATATCAAATATGGACAGTTCCGATTTATAGCACTGTGAACTACACGGATGGGATGGATGAAACGTGCCATGACGAGTCAGAAATAGTACAACCTCCCACGACAAGTATTAGTCAACCTATGATTCGTGAGAGTAGTGTCCTCAGCTTATATCAGTTAAAAAATGATCAGCCATAGGTTTCATGCGCTTAGAGCACTTCTTTTTCGGTTTCCTTTTACGTTTAATGCCACGTGATGGCAACCCCTTCTTCCTGGCAAATCTCTTCTTTCCGCCACGCGCTGGTAATCTCTTCTTCCTGGCAGATCTCTTCTTTCCGCCGCCACGCATTTTTCTCTTTGCATCTTTGATGATTTCATCTCTTATACGTTTTAAATGTTTTTTTAGAGCTTCTTTAGGCTTAGTGCCCCCCATTATGTCTTCTTCCGCGTTAAAACCTGTTTGTAACGCCTTCCGCCCTAGGTACCTGGCCCCTCTCTTCAACAGGGGGACAGCGGTGCGTAGTATGGATGAAAAAATGGAACCAAGACCACTCCCACGCTGGTACCTCACTCCTCGGTATACTGCGAACGGTCTTCGAGTCATTATAAACGACGAAATTGTAGTTTCACTGTTAAGCTCCCATCACCAAATGGAATTTTTTTTCCCTCAATCGTCCTTATATATATCGAGATGTTGGTTAAGAATGTATGCAATGTGCAGCAGACGTGCCTGGGTGTCCCCAACAAATTGGTGCTCTACAATATTGCTGTAAATACAGCACATGCCTGGGGGCGGAGAGCTTTCACCCAACTTCTCCATCTTCAATTGATACATTAAGCTGGACAAGTCATGCTGTGCCTCGTGAAAGGTATCTCTTTGGAAGGCTGCGCTATATCGGTCCTCAGCCACAATTGTGAACAGCTCTTTATCTTTAATATTTCTACTAAGCGTTGACTTTAGCTTCAATGTACATGCAGGCGTGTCTATGTTTACGACTTCAAGAAGTAAATCGTTTGTCAAGTACGACTTTTCAAGACTCTTGTTTAAACCCGTCACAATGTCCATGGCTGTATCATAATGCCCGATTCCTAGCGATACATTTATGCTATAGTACAGTTCCTCACTGCACAGGGTTGAACGAATAGTATTGTCTAAGGTTATGCTTATGTTTTCGCATTCAACGGTTCTTCTATGGATCAGAAATATGATTTGTTCATTTTCAAGAGTTAAAAATTTGGTGGCTAACTGAAGTTCACATAACCCCACCTCATACGAATCACGCTCCAATTCAATGGGTCCATGGAGTTCTGTCACAAAGTTGGCGAGGGTATTGTTAGGGTGTACAGACAGGGACGAGGAGGACGGGAGTGTGACGTAGAAACGGTCAGGCGCCATTTTGAATACTATTTAAGCTTCATTATTGCATCAGCTTTTATATAGGTGTTGAAGCTTTCTGGGTAACCCAGCCATTTCACCAGGTACATTTTTCTCTTTCCTGAGCCTTTGCTTCCTATAATTTTCTCAATTTTAAAAACGTTTTTTCCTAAATTAAATGCCACTTTCTGCAACTCCTCGCGGTAAAAGCCTCCTGCGATTTCTTCCCCATTCAAATCCTCAATGTAATACATTACCTCACCTTTAGGTCTCATAGCCCTAACTTTAAAAATCTCGCGCGTCCATCCTTGCTCAAATCCCTTCGCGAATTTATTCCCCGAACGTGATAGCCTTACATAATCATGGATTTTGAAACGCGCAGAGTGTGGTGGTGCATCTCTTCTCACCTCTGGATGCGTACATCTCTCTAAAACTTCGTTAGGCGTTGTGCCGATCGTACGATGGTGTGAGCGGTTGTAGGATGAGGCCAATGAGCCGAGAACGTTTATACAGGGTGGGGCACGGGAACCAAGTGTTTTTGGAATAATCAGGAAAATGATATTTATTTTTGTAAAGAAAATATATTGGTAGAACAACATTCGTAAGAACATAGCATTTCATGTCATAATAATCATGTACCGAAAATTATATCTGGCATATGATGTCCTTGGCCGTCGACGCATTGTTGAAGGCGTTTACGAAAATTGGCCTCCACTCTTCCCAGCAGGTCTCTGTTGATTTGGATGATTTGTTGACGGATCGCTTCCTTCAATGCATCTAATGTACGGTGCTTGTCCTCGTAGACACGTGACTTGAGGTACCCCCATAGAAAGAAGTCACATGTGGACAAGTCAGGGGACCGAGGGGGCCATGCAATGTCACCAAATCTCGAAATGAGATGGTTGGGAAACAGGGGGCGAAGAACAGCCATTGACGCTCTGGCGGTGTGTGGCGTGGCCCCATCTTGCTGAAACCACAAATGTCGACGAGCAATACGCCTTCTTCGTAACTCAGGGATGAAAAAGGTGTTCACCATCTCAATGTAACGCCCAGATGTTATGGTAACGGTAACCCCATTTTGTTCGAAGAAATAGGGACCGATGACGCCAAACTTTCCCACCGCGCACCAAACTGTAACCTTAGGGCTATGCAGCGGTTTTTCATGGAGTTGTCGCGGATTTTCAGCAGCCCAATACCGACAGTTTTGATTGTTGACGGCCCCATTAAGGTGGAAATGGGCTTCATCACTCATTACCACCATCATGTTTCATTCTGCTCATAAAGTGCAAGCATTTCCTGTGCAAAATTCAGTCGTTGGGGGCAATCGTTTACATTCAATTCCTGCACCATCGCTAACTTGTATGGGTGAAAATGTAATTCTTCATGCAAAATCCGTCTAACAGTACGATTGCTGATTCCGAGTGCAGCTGAATGTCTCCGAGCAGAGCGGCCTGGG
Organism: Bathynomus jamesi; assembly: GCA_023014485.1. NCBI lineage: Eukaryota > Metazoa > Arthropoda > Malacostraca > Isopoda > Cirolanidae > Bathynomus > Bathynomus jamesi. The sequence continues at coordinate 565,665 of JAJOZX010000637.1, read as the reverse complement.
CTTTGCAACATCGCTTGTCTGACCCTTTCAACGTTCTCTGGAGTACGCACAGTGCGTTGCGGCCCCTTCGGTTTTGTTTTCATTATTGAGCCTCCTGTTCGAAGATTGTTAACCCAACGTAAGATTGTGTCACGAGCGGGAACAGAGTCATTTCGATGAATGTTGAATCTGCGGCGAAACGCACGCTGAACTGCTGTCACTGACTCGCCACTCCTAACAAAATGATCATACGCGAACATGCGGTGTTCTAACGTCCACTGCTCCATGATGGCACCTGAAAGATAAAGGTGAGTGTTAGTTAAAGTTAAATGCTATGAACCCAGGAATGGAATGCTACCTACCGCACGCCCCTCCCATTCCTAATGGCCGATTACTAGCTATTCAAAAAACACTTGATTCCCGTGCCCCACCCTGTATATCTGTATGTGTTTTTATGTGTAAAATATCGGTGCATGCGCTCCTTTATGATACGTTGAACTCTTTCAGCTAAAGAAGCCTTATGTATAGAATTGGTAGTGTAATAGCTGATATTGAACTCTGCCGGCATGTTCTGAAAGGCGCGTCCTATAAATTCTTTCCCCATATCCGTACAAAAATAGCCAAGAATCCTGTTTTCTTTCAACATCAACGTTTTGGTCACTTTAGCAACTGTTTCAGGCGATTTATTTTTCAGGGGTATTAACCATAGGTATATAGAGAATACGTCTATTATGAATAGGATGTAGCGGTAACCGTCGTTATACAGTGAATATCTTTGCATGTCTGTTAAATCAGCCTGCCAAATAGAGTCAATCGAGGCAGCTTTTGTCTTGGCCGTTTTAAACCTTTTTCTCACCGGTTTATGAAGTGTATAAGCATCCTGCCCCCACAAAAATCTCTCAACATTTTTTTCCTTACTCTGTAAACACCTCTGTACAATCTATTAATGCCACCGTAGGAGGCGGGGTTAGAAATGTCATAATAGCGTTTACTTAATATGTTAGCCATTTGCGTATTTTAGAAGCACATGGGTAGGGTTGACCGTTTTTTCTCTTCTTTCTCCTCTTCAGAGACACTGCTACTGCTGGGGGCGATGGCGTGCTCAGTTGTGACACATGCGTGACCTGGTCCAAGTCTTTTAACCTATTCAGATTACCTATCAATGTTTTGGGGACATTTATTTGTTGTAGTCTTGCTTTAATATGATTCCATCCTGTTGGTGAGGGTCTGTCCCACTTTCTCAACAGATCATGAACAATATCAACGATATTGGAGCCTTGTACCCTTGTTCCTTCAACAATGATCTCGCCTGTATCGGTTCACTGTATGATGGGGTCCTCACTCAATAGATTATAAAGACTTAACCCTTTATTCCTCAATGGACGTGGGAGGCTGTTTTTTAGCAGATGTTCGATGTGTTGTGTTCCGTTGTTCTTTGGTTGGTCATCGCCAGGCCCTGTGTCGCTATGCTCAGCACTACTCGCGAGCGCTCGTATTATGTTTTTGTAACGACGTAAGCGAGTCTTCTGAGAGGGTTTCATTGGCACATTACATTTTATAACATTAAGACAGATTTCACAGATGCATTTTAAAAAGTCAGAGTCGATATTTTTAACAAACATCTGTTGCAGCGTCCGTGGCAATCGTTGATAGATTTTTATTAATTCACGGTATTTCTTTAGCCTATTTGTCATTCTGGAATATACACCGTTTCAGGTTTGCTTGGGAATATATTCGTTCTTAGAAGCACCCTAAACATGTTTCGCGGGTGAAGGTCACAAAGCAAATACCATAACGCTGGTTTGTGGCCTCTTTATAACCCCCCAAAAACTCCTTACGCTGATTCGGGAACATTTGATTGGCTAATACCCCAATTTGTGACACATCTCTACGTTGCGCGAATAAGACTAGATATTGTGTATTTAGCGACACATCGTGCATGTATCTATTTTTGAAAAATAGATTCTGGTTCATGAAGAACACGCTTATGTTAAGATGGTGGGAGAACACTGTAAATGTCTCGGCAAACGTTTTATCCATCTCCAACAAATTAACATCATAGACCCCCTTGTGGAACAAAATATCCTCTTGGTACTCGTTGAACACTGATTGATACGTCGAATAGCACCATATAATTTTATGCACAAATTTTGAGAACATCTCCCCCTTTTCTTTAATGAGTTTAAGCATAAACACAGTTTTACCATATCCTGTAGGTCCAGATATAATACATGTGGATGGGCTCGTGAACCTGAATTTTTCTACAGAATCCATTTGTAATACGTCACACTCCTAAGTGAACCATTTACAAAATATTACAAATATTGAGTGCTGCTCCTTATATTTTGTTTTCTTCTTCCACAGAACCGTGAATGACAACAACGACGATGTACAGCACCCTATCATCGATATCACGGACGACTCCGTGGACCGTCCAGCTACAGATTCCTTCCCCGCCGACGAGCCCTCACCAGCGATACCTGTAGCACGCGCCAGGATTGACCCGGTTGTTAGATCCCCAGTAATAGATCCCCATCCCTCAACTTCTTACGAACCAACCCCCACAATAGTACCTTCCCTAAATATACCCCCTTATTCATCATCCACAGCGGCTACCCGTTCTGTTGAGGATGGCATAACATTCGAATTGGTAAGCACCGCAACCCCCACCCCGGCCTTGACTAGAAATCGGTATATAGTCAGGGTTGATCCTAGGTCCATGTATAGCATGGTGTTGAACATGGACTACGGCGCATAGTTGAACGTACTGTAGAGTTTGCCCTTCAGAACCGCGACGAACGTGAAGTCAGGACGAGGCTGTCCTTTGGATTCAGGTCAGATGACGGCGATGTAGATGATTTTTCGGTGATAATATCGTTCAGACATTTGGCAGCTGAAGATATAGAGTATATATTAGGTCGTATAATGCAGGCCTCGCAAAGTAGTATAGCCTTCAATATGGACAAATTCACGGTAAATATTGACCGTGTATTCCGTGTTGCGGGCCATAGTGCCACACTTATACTCTTAACTTCAATTTTCAGGCTATTTTTAGACGGCATATAAACGTCGACCGTGGTTGCGGCTTTATAGCAGTGGTCTTAGCACGTATGTTTGCTGTACTAAATACACGGACCTAAAAAATTTGGTTGTCTACGGTAGTGGAGCGTGCCCGTAAACTAGCTGTAGACTGTAAACTTGAGTTTGACTGTGCTATGGGCCCTGAAGAACTGAGAAGGGTAGAACAGGAAATGAATGTTCGTATAGTTGTATTTGGACTGGATGATCGTCGTAGAACTGTGTATGTTTTTAAAAGCTGTGTGAGAGATCGTACAAGACCCCCACTTATTTTAGGACTGACAGGGACAACGTATCTCCCCATCCGTAATATAAGGGACCTTTACGCGAGTTATGATAAAAGTCGAAAATATGGGCGACATCATGATTTGTGTAAGGGGTGTATCGAGTTTGTGGATGATATAGTGAAAAATTGTAGATTGCCACATGGTGTGTGAGCAGTGTAAAAGTTCCAAATGTGAAAGCCGTGTAGTTGAAGCTGAGAAGAGGGATTGTGGTGTGTGTAGACGCACATTTTTCAATAATAACTGTTTTGAGCTCCATAAATCAATTGGCACGTGCAGGAAAATGAGAATCTGTGAATGTGCTATGTTTCATATGATGGATAATTGGGGAAAGTTTGAGCACAAATGTGATGAGATTCACTGTTCTATATGCCATGAGAAATATAAGGCGGTTGGAGTAAAACATGTATGTTATATGAAAGACGCCAAGCCTAAAAACAGCACTTGTATAACTGTACTACGATATAGAAACATACACGAATGCTGAAACCAAAGAGGTTATTCCACATTTACTTGTAAGCCAGACTATCTGTGATGAGTGTATGGAGATCGAGTGTGATGAGTGTCACAAATGTGGAAAACGGACAAACGTATTTAAAACGAATGCTCACAATAGCCCTGTGAAACTCTTTGTGTCCTATATTGTCAATTTAGCGGACAAGTTAAAAAAAACGACTGTATATTCTCGCCCACAACGGGGAAAAATTTGACACACAGTTCCTTTATAAGGAGTTGCTTGAGCACGAGTCTTCTGAGATATTTACAAGTGATCCCTTGAAAAGAGGCAACAAACTAATACAGATGCAAATAAGAGGTAATATACAGTTTAAAGACACTTTATTATTCACACCTTGTAAATTAGCAAAGCTACCCAAGGTGATGGGGGTAGCCACTGAAGTTTCAAAAGGATATTTCCCTTACACTTTCCTCACTAACGAAACTTTAAATTACGTAGGACAACCTCCACCCAAACATTACTTTAACTATGAAGGTATGAGCGCAGATGAACGTGAAGATTTTTACCGATACTACAACAGTTTTAATGAATGTAATCCTTATAATATAGCTGATGAATGTGAGCGTTATTGAGTGAATGATGTGCGCGTGCTTAGAGTGTTTCCAGGCCTTTAGAAGGATGTACATATGCCGTTTCGAATGCGATCCGGTGCAAGTCGCAATCACCATCGCCTCATTATGTTTTACGGTGTTCAAGAATAACTTCATGCCTAAAGACACCTTAGCCATTATCCGCAGAAACAACCCCCGCAGTTATGGACACAAGGCTATTTACTGGCTCATACACCTACAGCAGCAGACAGGTGTGTACATAAAGCATGCTCGCAACACGGGTAAAGTACCCATTAAGGTTAATGGTCGTGTTTTTTGGGTTGATGGTCTAAGTGAAAACCGTGCCACTGGTGAGAAGACTGTGTACTCCTTTAACGGTTGCTGGTGGCACGGGTGCCCCCGTCCTGAGTGTGGGATCGTAGGAGATATCCACGGTAGATCGCCAGCCGATAGTCTTGCATGGACCCGCACTCACGATCAACTTAAGGGCTCCTAGTTCACTCACAAAGTTTTGTGGGAGCATGAGTATGATGCACGGATGGTTGCAGATGGACAGTACCGTGAAGAAATAAACACGATCAAACGTTCAGTGGTGCAGGATCCTCTCAAATGCGGTGATAGCTTGTTCGGAGGGCGTACAAATCCATTCAAGCTATACTTTCCGCCTACGGAGGGTGTGAAGCTCCATTACTACGAATTCTGCTCTTTATACCCCTACGTGATGAAGAACAATCCGTATCCCGTAGACGCACCTGAAAAAATGGTGGGTCCCGCTATACCAACCATCGAGGAGTTTTCGGCCAACTTGAATGAGCGCTACTTTGGACTCTCTTTCGTAGATGTGCTCCCTTCTCGCGATTTATAGATGCCGATCTTACCCGTCATTATAGATCACAACCTCATGTTTTCCCTGTGCGTGAAGTGTGTGGAAGAGAACAATGGTGATTGTGACCATACACCCCACCAGCGTAAGATCAGAGGTGTATACACAAGCCCTGAACTGGCCCTAGCCGTTCCCCATGGGTATAGAATAATGAAGATACATGAGGTGTGGAGGTTTCAGAAGCTACCCAACCTTTTCACACCATATATAAACGCGTGTTTGAAGGACAAGGTTGAGGCGTCAGGATATCCGCGAGGGGTTGATACCGAAGATGAAAAAACGTCTTATATTCAACGTTACCGTGACCGTGAAGGTATACAGCTTGATCGTACCCAAATTGTAAAGAACCCGTGCAAAATTGTGCCTAAACAGTCTTTGGGGAAAATTTGCACAGAATACCTGCAAAGGGAACGTTCATTTGGCACAAAGTTATAGTGAAGTCTGGGATTATGCCAACGCACCCGATAAAGAGGTCATGGAGATTGTGAATGTAGGTAATACTTACATAATAAAGTACAACAATACCGAATTGCCCACAGATACCTCACGGGTTACAAACATACCTGTAGCCAGCTTCACAACAGCCTACGCGCGCATCAAACTTTGGGGCCTATTGCATTCTCTTGGGCGGAGGGCTTTGTACGCCGATACAGAGAGCGTGATATTCACAGCGATGGGGGATGAATACATGCCCGCTATTGGGGAGTTCCTCGGAGAGCTAACTGACGAGATCAAGGATGAGTATGGAGACATCGCATACGCTGACTCATTTGTGTCAACAGGGCCAAAAACCTATGGGGTACGGGTGAAGATAGGGGATGATACGAAGTATATCGTGAGGGCTAAGGGTTTGACACTTAACCAATTTAGGGTGTGTCAATTTTGGGGGTGAAATGACTAAATTGAAAATCATGTGATTTGGTAGCAATTTAATGTAATCATTTGGCATACAAAATAGTATCCTTGCTTCAAAAACAATAAAAAATAACTCCTACCTACATCAATTTTAATTAAAAAATTACATTTTTCCATAAATTTGTAACAAAATAACAAATGTGCGCAAACATCCTATCAACATTTAAAGTGGCAATAAGATATCATTCAGAGTCTTTATTTGAAAGTAACCAACGCAGTCATGTCCTTTTTGCTGCGGTTCCTTGACATCAGCATTCGGCTTGCTACTTGCGCTTTGATGTAGCCTTCTCGCCTTCAAGACTGTAAACTTGACTAGCTGCTTCTGTGACCATTTTCACACATCTCTCCACACTCTGAGTGTGAGAAGGCCACTTTGGCACTTGCATTGGGGCCTCTTTAAGTTGTGTTAAATCTTTGTTTGTTATACATGTTGTCAGTGGTGGCTCCAAAACTTCCGAACTCAAGTTAACTAATTCTGACAATTTCGTGGCATTGACGTTTATCGGAGGTACCTTCCTTGTCTGAACAGAGTAATCTCCCAGCTGGTCATCATCTAGTGATGTTCCTCTAAGCTTTAGAATGATTTCCACAGCCTCAGTTCACTCTTTGGTACATTGGCTGCAGAGTATTGCTTGCAAAACTGCCTCTGGCCTAGCATACCAAGCGGACCTTCTCACCACAGGTAACACGATGTCCACCACTACTTTCCTTTGGGTTCTCAGTAGCTGTAATTGAAACAAGATGTGGTTGGGCCCCTCCATCCACATTGGATTAAGTTTTACATTGAACCAGTGAGGAAGATAAAACCCAATAATAAATTCAACAATCAACATCAAATTCTGTAGCATTTTGCCATTCGGTGCATGTTTGGAAACCCAAATCCCACAGAAACGAATCGCTGTAGTTAACCAACGACTGTGACTTACGGGTTCAATCTCCAAGAGAGCCAGATTTTGAGGCAACTCTCCTGATCTGATTGCTTGAACAATACGATAAGCGTAAGATTGATCCGTGCTGAGGTCTTTGATAACTTCTTCAGACAACACTGGAAGGGGAGTGCCTACTTCGACCTTTGGAAATTTTGTATTTATTTCTAATTCCGTTGCTTCATCTAGCATGTTGCCAAGGGGGCCTGACCACTTGTTGTTGCTCTTTGTAGGACCATCAAGTTCCTGGATGAGACGACGAAGAGATAGTTCCCCTGTGTGCAAATCACACACAATCCAAACAAGCCTTCTTCCAAGTTTTTTCTCTAAATGCGTCATAACACCGCCCTGCCATCCAGTGTTCACCGCAGTTGAGTCTCCACCAAAGGCCTGCAGTGAACTGTCAAGTCTTCTTTCTTGAAGCCAACATATTATTTGATCAGCAATTGCCTCTGCATGTTTCTTGCCTTCTACTTCTGCTTCAGGAACAAAGTGAAACAAATAGCGGCCACCAGGTTCGGAACACATAGAGTAGTGTTCTTCTTTGATGAGACTGGGAAACTTTCTGTCCATTCCCTCTACCTCTAGGAGAACTTTTGTGTCATCTCTTCTTCCATCAAACAAAAGGCAAGAGAGACCTTCCTCCTTCAAATCTTTTTCATGCTGATCAGATATTTCTTTCATTATTTTTTCTTGTGCTCTTCTTATCTTATTATGATCTATCACTAAGGATGTATCCTCTCGGCTGATGAGGCCTGCATCTATCCAAGCGGCAGTGGCAATCTCTGTAGTCTTTCGTAGCCCCGTATGGTGGCGAATACTGGCAAGGGCAATGTTTGAGATGTCTTTAGTGTTGTATTTCATTCTCTTCGGCGAAGGTTCAGATGGCATTTTGGAGCTATCATCTGATGTTGCTTCTTTCTGTTCATCTGAAGAGCTTTCAAAGAAGTGAGAAACCTCTTGATAGAGCTCTTCATCTCTTTGGGTGGCTTCTTCACTCTTCTTTTTCTTCCTTTCTTCCCTCTCTCTCGGATTTTCTCTTTTTTCTTAGCAATAACAATCTGTTTTTTGGTTTCTGAATAATCTGCCGAACTAATCTGCATACTTCCTTGGCCTCCTGCCTTCGTTCTCTGCGCCTTTATGAAAGCCAGCTCCAAAACAGGGATCTTCTTCTCACGAGGACAGCGACAATCAATGTGAGGGTGAGGTTCTCTTCTGCATGAGGGAGAACAATTGGCTTCAGAACACTTTACCAAGTGATGTCTCAACTGCTTTGTACCACAGCTTTGTTAATTTTAGCTCAATAGTTCTATAATGATTGAGTATAGGTGGTTTGAATAACAAATTAGCTTTTTTACACTGATGCAGAAGAGGGGGAATCATGTCCCTTATGAGCTCTTTCTCTGTGTAGTTCCTTCTATCCTTTGTATTTTGTTCACGAAGGAGTAACCCTAGTCTCAGCATGTCTCGCACTGTTGGTAGTTCTGATACGGGAGGCTCCTTGCCTGTACCGACTAACAGGCTCAAGTGGCATGACGACTGATCTCTTGTCTTCAATTTTGGCATCTTAGGAATATCTGAAAAGAAAGAAAAACATTTAAGTATTTTATATCAATTACGATGTTTCAAAGTTTAGTCATTCGATGTTCTAAAATTCAATAAAAAAATATTTCATGGGATTACAACATAATTAGACAGACGAATATGATAATAATAAATAATTGTAATAATCAATAATCCATACTTACAGTTAAACTGTAGTATTCGTCTAGTAGAATAACTATGAAGTAGGTACAAGAGCAATAACAGCAAACCACCGTCTATGACATCTAAGAGGCAACTGAGGACTGAGAGTGAGGGACAGTTCTATTCATGTTGTGACTTGTACATTGTACAACAACTATATGACCTTGAAAACACTCCATATGCGATCAGTGGGATAATTCTGTGACAGATGAATAGTTAATCAATTTATGTCCTATTATTTAGTAAAATGAGTCAATTTCTGAAACTTTAAGGTAAAATTGATGTAGGTAAGGGTTATTTTATTTCATTTTGGTTGGCCAATTTCAAGTTTTGACATGAAAAGACTATATTTTCACTACCAAAATTGGTTTGAAAAATGTTGACAAAATTGACACACCCTATTAACCATGCAAATCGGCGGGTCGTTAACTTTGATTCGTTGAAGGAGTTAGTGTGCTTGGAAGATGATGAGGGTGACCAGCTACCCCATCTGACTGTAGGCACCCACAATTTTCGGGCACAGAAGCTGGGGGGCGTGAAGGAACTTAGGGGTACAAAGTTGTGCCGTAACACCTATAGGAAACGCTACCAGGTGCCTGGTACCTATGATACCGTGCCCTTTGGATACTTGGATACCATAATCTTTCATATGTCTATTGATAACTTATTTATTACACGTATTTGTAAATATATACACACCTTGAATATTTCGTTTATTAAATAAATCGTGTTTCACCTAGCGTTTCACTTTCTCCTTTGCGTGCGTGCGTGTGTGTGTGTACAGTAAAAAGCTCAGCCCCGTCCACTGTAAGACTGGCAACGTGAGTCATGCCGCAACCTGAGCATGCCTCTATCCCTGCATGCTCAGTTGACCTCTGCATACCCTAAGTTTTCTGTATGTGGCGGTTGTCGGCTTGCTGTTCCCTCTCTTGTCTCCGTTTGTGTCCGTGTTTTCGTCTACATTAATGAAGGGGCATGCAATTCGTATCCGACGAAAGTTTCTTACTAATTGTCTAGAGGAGCAGGTCCTTCCCAAGTCCCTCCTTCCGATTCGCCTCAGACAAATTGACGACCATCCGTTCAACAACTTCAACAGATTAATTTTAGAGAAACTTATTGAAGTCACCAGACAAAATGAGTGGGCCGCCTTCAAAAATTTATGTAATTTTGTGACCGTTATTCCCCAATCGTGGATCCAACCTTTGTTTGATGAAATTTACGAGTTGCGTCGGAGAACTTCACTTTGTAACATTTTGGATTACAAAATTAAAAGTCTCATTCGAAATAGTCAGTGGAGTAAAAAAGCAAGCTCAAAATGTGTTTTGAACCTTTCTTCGAAAAACATTAGTGGCGATGCAAAAAATGCCCTTGGATTTGGTATGTCCTTTTTTATTGTTAAAAAACCTGCTTTACAAATTTGTTACAGTCTTGCTTGTTTTGAAAAAGAGTGTAATCTTCCTCAGTCTTTGGTTAACATAGTTAAAGGCCTTGTCTATAGTGCAGCGAATAGTACTTATGAAGATAACTTTCCTAAACATTTTCACAATAGCCTCTCACAATTAAAAAAAGATGGTGAGCTCCATATTACTAAAGCAGACAAGGCTAACATCATAGTTATTATGGACAAAGTGGACTACATTAGAAAGATGAACGAACTGCTCCAGGACCCCGCCACATAAAGAAAACTTGGGAAGAACCAGCAGGATGACGTCATCAAATCATTCAATAGTGGCTTGAAACGCATTCTCAAAGATCATAAGGACTTAATTTTGCTTTTCATGTCCACTTCACCTTCTCTTCCCTACCTTTACGGTCTTATTGAAACCCACAAACCTGGCAATCCTATGCGCCCTATTATTAGCTCGGTGGGCTCTATTACCTATAAACTCTCCGAATGGCTTGTCAAAGTCTTGTCCCCCATTCTCGGAACTATCTCTCATTCACATGTAAAAAATTTTATGGATCTTACTGAAAAATTGAATAATGTACGCACTGAAACCAACGATAGATTGATCAGTTTTGACGTTTGTTCATTGTTTACAAAAGTGCCGATTGACGATATGCTTGACTTTCTCTCCCGAGAATTACATAAGTACGACCTGCCACTACCTGCACACATCGTTTGGGAACTTATTAAGCTTTGCATCAAAGACTGTAAATTCACTTTCAATAGCGAGTATTATCAACAGGTTGTTGGGATAGCCATGGGCAACCCCTTGTCGCCCCTCCTCTCCAATATTTATATGGAGTTTTTCGAAATTACTTACATTCCGAGAATCTTGGGGGTTGGCATCCCATGGTTGCCGTAAGTCGATGATATTTTGTGTATCTGGCCCATGAATCGTGACCTGGATGACTTCCTCCTTCAGTTAAATGATCAATTCCCCTCTATTAAGATTACTTTAGAAGTGGAACAAGGCAACTCAATCCCGTTTTTGGATGTGCGTGTACATAGGGAAAGCCCAGGTTTTAAGTTTAGTATCTATCGGAAAAAACAAACAATTTGTCCTACGTACACTTTTACTCTGGACATGACACCCCCATTAAGAAGGTCATATTTTCTTCAATGTTTCTCCGCGCTCTTAGGATCGCCAGTCCGGAATACATCGATGCCGAATTGGAAAAAATCAACGGTGTTGGAAGTGATCTGTGCTACCCACCTGCGTTTATGGAATCTTGTTTTAACAAGGCAAAACGAACCTTCTATCGTGTGAATAATAACACTTGCACTTTGTCAAAGAATATTTTAGTACTTCCATTTTTCCCGGGCTTTTTAGGCATTGCTAATGTACTTAAACTTTTGGATATTAATGTAGTATTTTCATATATCAATATTGTGAAAAATATCATAGTAAAAAATAGCCCTACCAATAATTCAGGCATTATCTATAAAATTGGTTGTAAACAATGTGATTCCTTTTACATTGGTCAGGCGGGAAAGGATTTGCACACGCGTGTAAAACAGCATCAATATTCCGTTAGAAAGGGACAGTCGTCCAGTGCCCTTCTTGTCCATTTGTCAGAGTTATCCCACTGTATTTGACTGGAATAATGCTTCAGTTTTGTTCCACTCTAGCAACATTGCTAATAGAAATAATAGAAATATTCTTGACTCTGCTATTATCCAACTTACAAATAACTTTAACATGAGCTAAAGTCTTTTTCAACTTGATCCTGTTGTTTTGAATTCGTTCAGAACGGATTTAGACAAGAAGGGCAGAGTGCTAAAACTTTGGTAGTTTTCCCTTATAAATTTGTATGCTCCTCTTACAATTTTTATTTTTCAATTTATTTTTTTATTTTTTTTATTTTTTTGTGACCTATATATCATTCAGACATCATCTATAAAATTAATTGTAAACAATCCATTTGATCTTGTGTTGAATTTGTTCAGAATGGATTTAGACAAGAAGGACAAAGTGCTAAAATTGGTAGTTTTCCTTACAAATTTGTATGCTCTCCGACAATTTTTATTTCTATATTTATTATATATATTTTTTTTTTTGTGACCTATATATAGTTTCGAACTCTTTATTTACTTCAGTGTTCCTGAGGATGTCATTAGACGAATGCGCTTGACCACCATTCTGTTTCCTTTCCTTCGTGGTTTTATTCATCATAAATATTTTTCACGTGTTACTTTCGTGAAATAATTTTCATATATATTATATATATATAAATATATAAATATATAAAAAAGCTATTGACTTCTCCTTAGGGAAACGGAGCTCACAAATGAAAAGAAGGACCAACACAACAGCAAACATTTTTGTTTATTTTTTTACTTTAGAAGTTTCGACAAATCTTTTGTCATCATCAGTGAATTATAAACCTTAAAACCTTGAAACAAAAAAAGAATAATTAATTAAAATTACATCAATACAAAAAGGAATTAAAATCATTAAAATTAAATTAAATTAAATTAAAATTACTCTTACCTCAACTGGTAAATACACAATAATTACGTCAACCTCCATATTCGGCAGATACTGAGAGAAAACTGTATGAATGTCAAAGTTACATTGGAGGGTATAATATAGCTATGAAAGTAGGTTGGTTGGTTAGTTAGAAGAGCTGTAATTTGTAAGAGGAACTGTTGTTGATGGTGGGTTTGTTTCGATAGATGTACAGATTCTAAAATTCGGAGTTCTGTAAGGTTGTTAGTTCTTGTTAAAATTTCAAGCTGAGTTTTGTAAAGGGGATGGTTGCTATCATTACTATGGTTTCTAATTGCGGATTGTGGTGAATTACTGAGGGAACGGTTGGTACGGACTGATAAGCCCAAATGTTGAGAAAGGCGTACCTCCAGTTGGAGTTGAGTACTGCCGATATACTCAGCCTTACAGCTGTCGCACGTGTATTTATAAACAACATTAGGGCAGTAGTATAGCCGCGTTTGGGTCGAGGAATTTGGGGTGCTTTGAAACTTGCCCCTGGAGGGGCTCCTGAAGGCCTTCGCCTCCGTTATAAGGGGCCCCCCTTCCTTAAGTTCCTCACCTCATTTATGGGGTCTCACCGTCTTTAATGAAGGGAATTTTGGAGTTCGTTCCTTGAAGGATCCTTGCGCGGCTCCCTCCTTCTTGGAAGAAAACAAAAATAAAAATATTACAAAAATAAAAAATAAAAAAATAAAAAAATAAAAAATTAAAAAATTAAAAAAAAAATTAAAAATGATTCAGCCTCGCCTTCCTTCATGAGACGAAAAAAAGAAAAAGAAAATCCTCCTCGCCTTCCTTCACGGAAACAAACAAACAAACATTCGAGTACTTTTTACGTAGCGTTCCGGCATGTTCGTGGTCCCGTCACTTCTCGCTGCAGGGGGAGCAACATTCCCATTCATCAGACTGATATTCTGTGTATATATATATATATATATATATATATAATATGTATAATAGGGTGTTTCACGGCAGTGTGGTTGCTGGATGAAGTGGAAGGAAGTTCAATCCACATTGATGCCCTTGTTACTTTTGCCGAGGAAACTCGTCTGAACAGGTTTCAACCAGATCAGAACATGTTTAGGGGTCCCGAGATTTGACGCTTCAGATTGCTTAGGTATTTCTAATTTCAGCTGTTCTAGTGTTAGTCGACTGCCTTGCTTCCTGACGGAAGGGTGCACTGCTCTCTGTTCTTTGTGTCAGTTGTCGAGTTTTGTCCTCGTTGTGTCTACCGTTGCGTATTTGTACTCTTTTCTAATTCGTATATTTCCTCATTGCAGATAAACATGGCGACTCGAAGCAAGAAAGAGGTTTGGCTCATCGGACACCCGAATAAGGAGATCTTGGGTAGCCGCCTGCCGACGAAGTTGCAAGTCTTGCAAAAGTGCTTCTTCCATCAAAAACAGGAAAACCTAGGACGGAGAAAATGTCTGAACCTCTGTTTGGATGCTGTGATGGTGTTCTGGAAAAGAGCAAGGATCCCTACTATGAGGCGGGACAGCGCCCTTCGGAAAATGGAAGTTCTGCTCCAGCGTTACGACAAGTTGGTGAAAAGCAGGAACAGATCCGAGGAGAGCTGTCGTGTTGCGGAGGACATGTTCAAGGCGGAACTCAAGAACGAAATCCTCGATATTGGACATTCCAAAGCCCTTTCTATGATGACAAACGAGGAAGACAAGCTCTTCTACAAGAGTCAGCAGGAGGACCCAACAGAGAGCAGTATGGGATCGGCAGACATGAAGCTGGCCCAAATGAAGAGTAGGCAAAGGCGTCGAGAGGAACAGCAGGAGGAGAGACGACACCGGGAATTCGAGCGGGCCAAGACGGTTACAGAAGCTGCTACTCTTGAAGACAGCTCCTCGTCCTCGGCGTCGCCATCTGCGGAAGATGATCCCTCCTTGGCAGCCTCCACGTCTGCTTCATGTCCTTCTCCGGGGAAGCGGTCGAGGAACCTCATCACTCAGGATGTGGCTGTCGCGTACGACCGGATGAACATTTCTTATCGTGATGCAGCGATGTCCTACGCCGTCGTCGCGCAATCCTTGGGGCACGATTTGAACGAGGTATCCATCTCCTCTTCCACAATGTATCGTGCTCGCCAGTCGCTTCGGAAGCAAGCAGCAGAGGCGTATCAAGAGGGAGAATTCTGTCCTGAGGAGCCCTTGGTGTTGCACTGGGACGGGAAAATGCTGCCTGAAATCACAGGTGACGGATCTGTGGATCGGATTGCTGTGCTGGTCACCGGGAACAGCCAGGAGAAGCTGCTTGGAGTTCCGAAAGTTCCAGCTGGCACGGGAGCGGAGACGGCACGCGTCTGCATTGATCTTGTGCGGGAACACGACCTGTCCGAACGAATCAAGGGGTTATCATTCGACACAACGGCATCGAACACCGGGATTCACGTGGGAGCCTGCGTCAAGATTGAGGAGGGTCTCGGGAAGCAACTTCTTTACCTAGCATGCAGGCACCATATGTACGAAATCGTCCTGGCCCAAGTCTTCCGGTCTTCGATGGGCCCCACCTCTGGGCCCGAGACTGGGATCTTCAAAAGATTCCAAGAGCAGTGGGGTTTCATCGACCGATCTCTTATCACCACTGCTATTGATTCAGATAGCTGCAGCATCGCTGGACCTCTTCAGGGTCTCAAGGACCGAACTGTCCTTGTCGTGAGGGAAGCTCTGGCTTCTGGTCAGCCGCGGGATGACTACCAAGAACTTCTTCAACTGGTTATCCTCTTTCTCGGGGAAGAGACTGTCGCCAATGTGCCACTGCGGAAGCCAGGAGCATACCACCATGCGCAGTGGATGGCGAAAGCCATTTACGGATTGAAGCTGTACCTCCTTCAGGACCAGTTCAGGATGACCGGGCGGGAGCTGAAAGGAGTCACAGAAATCTGCCTGTTCGTCGCCCTGGCCTACGCAAAGGCTTGGAGTCGTGCGACGAGAGCAGAGCAGGCCCCACGTGTGGATCTGGAGTTCTTGCTGGACCTGGAAATACTGCAGAAAGATGCCGTGAGCGTCGACGTCGCCAAGCAAGCGCAAGTGGCCATGAAACGACACCTCTGGTACTTCTCCGAGACGCTGGTCGGCTTGGCATTCTTCGATCAAGGGGTTCCTCAGGAAGAGAAACAAAGGATGCGAGAGAACCTCGCCAAGCTGGCATCGAGGAAAGCGTTGAAGCGTCTGGAGGGGAAGACCGTCCTCGGCTCCTTCAAAGGAAAGAAGATTTCGGATTTCGTTACCTCGAGGACGAAGGATCTCTTCACCGCACTCGGGATCAACGGCGCCTTCGTCGAAAATCCAGCTTCGTCTTGGGAAAGCGACCCACACTACTAAGCAGGCCTAGCTAGGGTCCGCGTCCTGGCTGTGGTGAACGACTCGGCTGAACGGGGGATCGCTCTCATCGAAAAATTCAATACTGCCCTAACAACGAAGGAAGAAGACAAACAGTACCTGCTGAAAGCAGTTTTCAAGAACAGGAAGGATTTTCCGAAGAAGCAGAAGGGGGAAATGATGAAGAAGTGATGAGCTGTGCTCTCTGACGTAAGGCGTGATTTCTCGGGACCCCTTATTGTTGTCAAAGGAGTCTCATGTTTGGCCACGAGTGATAAATATGTAAAATGAACACGGACATCTATGTGGATTAAAAATATAATGTGGTTCTCATTTATGAAACACCCTAATGTGTATATATATATATATATATATATATATGAATAGAAACGACATAATATTAAGGAACGTTTCTGCACACGCGGAAGAGAAATAACGAATAAATGAAAAATGAGGCGAACCGCCCGGGAATCGAACCCAAGGCCTTCCAATTGCCGGTTGGATGCGCTACCATTACACCACGGACCTCAATCATTCACAAATCGAAATTCTCCTACATAGGGCAGAAACCAATGCCCTGAGAGGGCACCCTCGCAAATCGTGAATATGTGCATTTAACTGCAATGACCACGCAGTATATAAATGAATAGAAACGACATAATATTAAGGAACGTTTCTGCACACGCGGAAGAGAAATAACGAATAAATGAAAAATGAGGCGAACCGCCCGGGAATCGAACCCAAGGCCTTCCAATTGCCGGTTGGATGCGCTACCATTACACCACGGACCTCAATCATTCACAAATCGAAATTCTCCTACATAGGGCAGAAACCAATGCCCTGAGAGGGCACCCTCGCAAATCGTGAATATGTGCATTTAACTGCAATGACCACGCAGTATATAAATGAATAGAAACGACTTGCGAGGGTGCCCTCTCAGGGCATTGGTTTCTGCCCTATGTAGGAGAATTTCGATTTGTGAATGATTGAGGTCCGTGGTGTAATGGTAGCGCATCCAACCGGCAATTGGAAGGCCTTGGGTTCGATTCCCGGGCGGTTCGCCTCATTTTTCATTTATTCGTTATTTCTCTTCCGCGTGTGCAGAAACGTTCCTTAATATTATGTCGTTTCTATTCATTTATATACTGCGTGGTCATTGCAGTTAAATGCATATATTATATATATATATATATATATATATATATGTTAAACACAGACCGTGCATGGAACAAGGAACTCTTCTGGGAAAATTAAATCCACTATAGTCCGAATAAGTAATGGTAAATGACAAATACCATAGTTTTTCTTTTTCATGATGCTAGCCCGACGTGGGCAACGGGTCTCTCGCAAAGAGATCCCATAAATATAGCTTCCCTCACCAGCTATCTGCAAGCAGACAGGACCATTCTGAGTTTGTATATATATATATATATATATATATATAATGTTAATATCCGTAACATCAATTTAAAATATGGTATCGAGTTCCGCAACGGCTTATTTATAGATTTACTGAGGCGTCCTACCACCATGTTTTATCCAGGACAAATATATAGATCATGTATCGCAGAGAAATACGCAATAAAGGGGGAATAACATAGAAAACGATGAACGACAACACGCGTAAAAGATTAGTTGGCCTGACTGAAGCACACCTCAAGGCTATAAATACAACGATTAAACTGCACCATCATTAGGTTTTCACTTAATCTATAGTTCATATTTTAAAAGCTGTTTACATCATTAATTGACCTATCCACCATTTAATGTTTGCAAAGTTAGTGTATATATATATATATATATATATATATATTTTGACTGCAGAAATGTAGGGACACTCAGGGTATTGTTCTCAAATTAGCGGGTAAGTACCTTAATTCTGATGAAACTAAACGTATGTCATTCAGAGGTATAGATAATTTCTCGGGTGGAATGTCACTAACGTATATCAAAGTAATTCAATTGGCTCCTTTTAAAGAGGTCAGCTGCTTACTTTGTCTTAAATCCCCGTTAGAAACATTTATATAGCAAAAGAGTATTGTCGAATTTCACTCGGAACCAGAGCTCATTACTCTTAAATTTTTGCTTTATCTTTAAAATTCTCTATTTCGTTCCAATCTCTCTCCTATGCTATGCTTTAAAACTTTCATGTATCACGTAAGGGTTTTCTTTAAACTGGAAAGGAAAAAACAACATAAATAAATATTATTTATTTCAATTTACATTAGGTTCCTATTTCGCTTTGTTATGCTAATTAGAAATGCACACAACTTTAAAATGAAAGAATGCTATTAACGTCAATTACATATCCATCTTTTTTGTCCTGAGTTTTCTTGTGAGATCTATGCCTTATAGTCTCGAATGTACGAGCTGTTCCTTTTCTTTTATGTAATATTTCTGGAGTATCCTGTTTCAACATCCAGCAGTAATCAAAGAAATGGAGGAGAGCTATCAGGGAAAGTGGGATACTTTCCCTGATAGCTCTCCTCCATTTCTTTGATGTCTTGGCGAGTCAATTTTAATGAAAATTACTTACAATGTGTAATATGAAATATGACATTTTGTGGAAATCTGTAGGTGATGGCGAAAATGAACATTATTTCGGAATCAGCGTGCAAAAATTACTGTATAAGCAATATTATGTATTCATATTCAGAGATGGTAGCTGTAAACACGTCTCCTTTTATGGTGTTTCAAATGAAAAATTTAATTTCAAAGCGCTTTATCATGTAACATTGGAGGATATATTTTAAATATTTTTACTCAGAAATGAAAGTCGGTGATTTATTCCTACTGTAGTTAATTTATTATTTTTTACGAATACCTAAATTAATACTCCTTCAATTATAATACGAATCCCATTATACTATGAATTTAAAACAAGCATTTTTATAATGCAGAATGTGCAGACGAAAACACGAAATATATCTCTATAAACATATGTTTATTTTAAAATGGTTGAAATATGCAAGACTGAAATTTGATTAATGAATATAGGACCATCAGACTCATTTTAACAGTGTTACCCTAAATGTTGCAAAATCCATTTTCTCCACACATCGGCAATACAGAAAACGGGGTTTTGGTTTAGTGAGGGGGAAGAGTTCTAATTTAAATATGCTTGTTTATGTTCATTCTATAAATTTAAAACTTTACTTGTAAACACTTAGCTTCCCTGATTAATATAATTTCTTTTCAATAGTCTACTAATCCACATTTTCAGCAGCTTCCCGTAATTATACAAATGAGTAAACTATGAAATCTGTTGGTAGATGTTAGTCAAAATATGTAGTGCAAGTACACAACGAATTGAAATTATGGTGAAATGTGGAAGCTATCTGTGTGCTGTTATAGAGAGACATGAAGGTATTTAAGCCCAGACTCAAATCGAAAACTTCATTCTTTATGCGAACTCTACAACAGAAGGTTGGTAATACTTCACACCCTTTACCAGTTTCTGAGTATTTTTAAACTTTTTTAGCACGTTAAATGTTAAACATTTTTTTCAGGATAGGTTGTGAGGAACATATCACTCTAGATGTTTGATTCCTTTCTTGTGCATGAATAATATATATATACACTGAGCGGCAGAAAAATCGGCCCACTGGGAATATCGCGAAAAGCAAAAAAGTGGGCACGCTTCTGTTTATAAAAGTTTTAAAATTCGAAAATAAATTCTGAGGCAACCAAATAACGAGACAAAACAACGTCAGCTGCGAACACACACTAACTGTAAAGAATTTTCGACTTCCTTTAGGAATTCGACAGTCTGACATTTAGTTGCTCTTAGACTGCTAGTGCCACATTTTTCTTCCACTAGTGGGAGTAGGCATTGCGTTTAGTAACAGATAAACTTCTAATTCTTTTGGGTTTCAGAATTGGACATTTACAATGGATTTGAGTGCCGTGAACGTCGCAAGAGTCTCGCCCTAATTGAAGATGGTCGGAGCCAGTGTTACATCACCGATGTGCTAGGAATTCCAAGAACAACGGTTCGACGTGTCTACCAACGTTATGTGGAGACAGGAGAGTACATCCGAAGACCAGGATCTGGAAGATCGCTCAGCACATCTGCCCGTGACGATTGTTTCACTGTCTTGAGTGTTTTGGGAGATCGTCGCTTGACTGCCACACACGTCCGCAATGAACTGGAAAGGTCTCGAGACGTCAGTGTATCGGAGCGAACGGTTAGAAGGAAACTTATGCAAAGTGATTTACATGCTAGACGCCCAACAATGGGCCCGGAATTGCTCCCACACCACCGCAATGCTCGTCTTGCTTTCGCTCTTCAGCATGTTAATTGGACTATGGTCCAATGGGGACGAGTACTATTCATGGACGAATCAAGATTTAATCTTCGAACATCCGATGGACGGGGAAGAGTGTGGAGAAGAACAGGAGAAAGATTCGCCCCGTGCACTTTTACGGAGAGGGTTGCTTTTGGAGGAGTCCAATTGACATGCTCACGAGCGAAAGCAAGACGAGCATTGCGGTGGTGTGGGCAATTCCGGGTCCATTGCTGGACGTCTAGCATGTAAGCCACTTTCCATAATTCTCCTTCTAACGGTTCGCTCCGATACACTGACGTCTCGAGACCTTTCCAGCTCATTGCGGACGTGTGTGGCAGTCAAGCGACGATCTCGCAAAACACTCAAGACGATGAAGCGATCGTCACGGGCAGATGTGCTGCGCGATCTTCCAGATCCTGGTCTTCGGGTGTACTCTCCTGTCTCCACTTAACGTTGGTAGACACGTCGAACCGTTGTTCTCGGAATTCCTAGTGCATCGGCGACGTAACGCTGGCTCCGACCATCTTCAATTAGGGCGAGACTCTTGCGACGTTCACGGCACTCAAATCCATTGTAAATGTCCAATTCTGAAACCCAAAAGAATTAGAAGTCTATCTGTTACTAAACGCAAATGCCTACTCCCACTAGTGGAAGAAAAAAGTGGCACTAGCAGTCTAAGAGCAACCGTTGTTCTTGGAATTCCTAGTGCATCGGCGACGTAACGCTGGCTCCGACCATCTTCAATTAGGGCGAGACTCTTGCGACGTTCACGGCACTCAAATCCATTGTAAATGTCCAATTCTGAAACCCAAAAGAATTAGAAGTCTATCTGTTACTAAACGCAAATGCCTACTCCCACTAGTGGAAGAAAAAAGTGGCACTAGCAGTCTAAGAGCAGCTGAATGTCAGACTGTCGAATTCATAAAGGAAGTCGAAAATTCGTTACAGCTAATGTGTTCGCAGCTGACGTTATTTTGTCTCGTTATTTGTTGCCTCATAGACTATATTTTCGAATTTTAAAACTTTTATAAACAGAAACGTGCCCACTTTTTTGCTTTTCGCGATATTCCAAGTGGGCCGATTTTTCTGCCGCTCAGTGTATATATAGGACGAAAATAACCACGAAGGAAAAGGGAAACAGAGAATGGTGCTCAAGCGCTTTCGTCTAATGCATGGGTCGGGGAACTTTTTTGGGTATTACCCAAAAATCTATTTGAGTAAAATGAAATTACCCCCAGACTTTAAAGTAAACAAAAACAAGCCAATTGCTCTTAAAATTGTTGCATATGGTGTCTCTCATACCGCACGCATTACCCCCAAAATGTTTAAATGTACCCCATTTGGGGTAATTTACCCCTGTTCGCCGACCACTGGTCTAATGACATCCTCAGAAACACTGATGATGTCATTAGACGAAAGCGTTTGAGCACTAATCTGTGTTCCTTTTTCCTTTGTGATTGTTTTCATCATAAGTATTATTCAAGTTTTACTTTCGTGAAATAATTTTCATATATATATATATATATATATATATATATATATATATATATATATATATATATATATATATGTGCTGGGGAGAAGTTCAGTACGCATATTTTCAGTCACTTCGATTTTCGATTTACCCCGAAACTTTTTATGATTTTCATCAGCTCTTTGCCAAAATGCATCTCTTCAGATCTTGAGCCATGCAATATTTGCTTAGAGAAAGGAACCTGTCGCAAAGAGGCAGTATTTAAGTACCCATCTGATATAACCTGTTGCAGCTTACTATATTGTAATCAGGATAATACATTTTATTTACAAATGTAAGGTCGAGATCAATAGCAAATTTAGACAGCTAAATGTTTTATAACCCCTCAAGCATTCCGCTCATACGAAACAAAACACGTTGTTCAACAATCTATCACTTATTTACATCAAAATCACCATTTTCATCGATTTGAAGCTCTGGAGTGATTTTAATTACCAATATAAAAATACTATGAATGTAATTTCGCCTAAAAACAGGCTGAAATATCGATTAATAAGAGAATACTAATAAAAAGCTAGGACTAGTATGCATTACTCTATTACTAGTCATGTGTGTAATCTAGAATTAAATACACATTATGTATCGTTTTCCAACGCCCATGTCCAGCTTCGCACTCTTTGCATAGTAATGGCAACACACCTATAACATTGGCTTTGTATTTTTTATTTATATCGATAATAATAATTCACTGGTCTACAAAAAAAAGAAATTCTGCTTCTCCCAATTTAATGGGTGATCTAAACTAATTTTGGAGTGCTGAATCTGAAAATCACTTTAGTTTTTCTCTATCGGGTCAGGTTATCTAGATATCTGTAACCCTTATTTAGACGTTTACAGGAAGAATACACTCAGAGAGGACATTTTTTAAAATCTACTTATAAATCTACTTTTATTTGTATTTGTAGTAAAACAGAACAGAACGGAACAAAAAGGATACGTACACATGCATTATTACGTATCAACTGCTACATATAGTTCACTTTCTTAGAAGTGAGTTTTCTTGGATTTGCGTCTATACTCAGTAGAGCCTTCCCATTTTAGCATCCAGCAAAAGTCACCAAGCATGCGAGGGTCCCATCGTCCTTGGTAGTTTTTTTCCATCATTGCAATGTCCTGATGAAACCGCTTTCCATGTTCATCTGACACTGAGCCAAGGTTATCTGGAAAGAAGTCCAGATGGCAGTGCAAAAAATGGATCTTCAGAGACATTCTAGCCCCAAGTTGTTGGTATGCATCCAGCAGCTCGGTGACCATTGCTTCATAGTGAGGGGACTTTGCTGAGCCTAAGAAGTTGTCACAAAGATTCTTAAAAGAATTCCAGGCTCTTAGTTCCTTTGCATTGAGAGTGCTCAAAAACTGTTCATCCTTTAAAAGCACTCTTATTTGGGGACCAATAAAAACACCTTTCATCTTCGCATCACTAACGCTAGGAAATTTTGAATGCAAATATTTGAATGCAGCTTCTTCTGTGTCAAGCGCTTTGACAAAGTTCTTTATCAACCCTAGTTTGATATGCAGAGGGGGCAAAATAATCCTTTCTTGATCAACTAATGGCTCATACTGCATACTATGTTGTCCTGGCACAAAGGCTTCACGTGGTGGCCAGTCCTTCTTTACATAATGCTGCTGTGTTGCTCTACTGTCCCATAAACACAGAAAACACATGTACTTGGTAAAGCCACCCTGCATTCCCCGGAGAAGTCCTACCACTTTTAGGTCTCCACAAATCTTTCATTTATATTGATCATACTTGATACTTCAGAAGTATTACCATGTTCTCATATGACTCCTTGAGATGAACTGAGTGTCCAATTGGAATGCTTGGGTGAACGTTCCCATTGTGTAACAAAACAGTTTTAAGACCCCTCTTCTTCTTCTTCCGCAGCTTATTATCCCATCTTTACATGGGGTCGCTGTTTTTGGTTCGTCTTCTCCACACTCCTCTGTCGTATACCACGTCTTCCTCCAAGTCCTTCTCCCTGATGTCCGCCACCACACAGTCCCTCCATCTCGTCTTCGGTCTTCCTCTTCTTCTCCGTCCCGGCAACTCCATCTCCAGCACTCTGCGCCCCACATACTCCTCCTCTCTTCTCCTGACGTGTCCATACCACCTCAGCCTGGCCTCCTGCACCTTCTTAGATGCTTCCGCCACCTTCACTGTCCCTCTTATATGCTCATTTCTGACCCTATCCCTCCTCGTCACTCCACACATCCATCTCAACATCTTCATTTCAGCCACATCGATTTTTCTTTCATTGCTCTTCTTCATTGGCACAGTCTCCATTCCATACAACATTGCCGGCCTCACCACTGTTTTGAATACCTTTCCCTTCAGTTTCACTGGGACCCTCTTATCACAGAGCACCCCTGATACGTCTCTCCAGTTCTTCCACCCCGACTGTATTCTACAGTTTATCTCTCTCTCTGCTCCCCCCTCTGCATCCACTGTTGACCCCAAGTATTTAAAATACCCCACCGTCTTAACACGCTCTCCACTCAATGTCACTTCCCCTCCTCGGTCCTGCTGCACATCACATCTCATATATTCGGACTTCTTTCGGCTAATTCTCATCCCCCTACTTTCCAACGCCTCTCTCCAATTTTCCAACTGCTGCTCCACCTCCTCTTTCGTCTCCCCACTCAACACAACATCGTCTGCATACATCATGCACCACGGCGCCTCCCCTCTAATCCTGTCCGTCAACACATCGAATACCACATTGAAAAGGAAGGGGCTCAAAGCTGATCCTTGGTGCAGACCAACTTCCACCCCAAAGCTCTCTGACACACCCACGCTACTCCTCACCTTAGTTGTTACTCCCCTGTACATCCCCTTGATCAGTTTAACATACTTCTCCGGTACCATCTTTTCCCTTAAGCATCTCCAAACTTCCTGCCGTGGTATCCTATCATATGCCTTCTCCAAGTCAATAAAAACCATGTGCAACGCCTTCTGCCCCTCTCTGTACCTCTCTGCCAACTGTTTCAATGCAAAAACTGCATCTGTCGTTCTCCTTCCCGGCATAAATCCAAACTGTTCCACTGACACTTCCGCTTCGTCTCTCAACCTAATCTCCACTATTCGCTCCCATATCTTCAATGTATGTGATATTAGCTTGATCCTTCTATAATTCGTGCAATCTTGTACATCTCCCTTCTCTTTGAATATAGGCACTATGATGCTGGTCCGCCACTCATCCGGAATCACCTCCTGGTCAAACAACTTCTGCATTAGATCCCACACCAGATCCACCCCCTCATCTCCCAGTGCCTTCCATGCCTCGGCTGGTATCTCGTCTGGGCCAGTCGCTTTGTTATTTTTCATCCTATTCAGAGCACGACTCACTTCCATCCTCCCCACTTGTTCTGTCATAGCTACATTTGGTAATCCATCCTCATAGAAAGATCGATTACCCCTCTTACTAGAGTCAATGAACAGACGTCACTCGTCTGGAACATGTTCTATTTTAAAATATGAGAATAAACTTTCCAAATCTGAGCAGTAACATAGCTGATTTACAGTTTGAAAGTAGCACGATATGTCGGAGCTTCTCTTGCGAAAAGAAGTAATGCGCACATCACCCTGAACTAAGTTCCACTCCTTAACCCTTTATGGTACCATGTAGCTTCTATTTAACATTTCAAATACACGCATTTAGACTTAACCCTACTAAAAAGTTGTGCGATAGAGGGTTAAGTCTCGAAGCTAAAACTTTAACCTTGCCCTTTGAAAGATATAAGTCCCTAACCAAGTCATTCAAGTCTTGCTGAGTTATGAAATGTGGTTCAGAAGAAGATTCTGGACAGTACTCTGTATCAGAAGATTCATTTGCTTATTCTGACAATGCTTCCTCTTCAGATGATGTTGGCAAAAGATTCTTATCTGCTGGTGGTGTTGGAATCGGAAGCTCATCACTATGAGGAACAGGTTTGATGGCAGAGGCTACCACGGGATAATCAATTTTATTCCTAGTTTTTGATGTAAGGCCAGCTACTTTGCTTCGACAGAAATAGGAATCGTCAACATGGTTCTTTTGTTCACGCGAAACCATAGGTACTGCGAATTCCATACCTTTCCTTCTACCATTGAACCAGTCACGTAAATTCATTGAACAGTCACTACAGCAAACATGTGGGGCCCATCTTTTGTCTTGGTCACCATTCACCAATATAACAGTGGAAGTAGTGATAATACGCTGTTCTTATCAGAGGAGTCATATTCCTGCGCTGTGAAGTTGGAGTAAATAGACCACAGATGTAATAAAATAAATCTAGACTGTTCACGCAACCCTTTGAAGCACACACCATAAATCTAAAAAGTAAAAACGCAATTATTGTGTTTTGTATTGAAGTAAAATGAACTATAATCATAAAATTATTGAACTATAATCATAAAATTAGTATGAAACAGTACCGTATAAAACATCATATTCTGACAAAACCTGACCTAACGTGCAAAAATGAAGTTCATTTTCGAAATCAGCACCCTATAATTAGTATAAAACAGTATGTTTTTACTGGGAAGAAAAAACTGTTGTTAGGTTGTGTAATGAATGAAAAGTAATACATACTTACCCTGATCGTTAATTCTTATTCACGATTTATGTATTATTAACTGGATTTATATGCATTGTGCTTAATTAAGAATGAAGTAAAATCTAAAGCTTAAGAACGAAATTAAATAAGTAGTGGTTATGGGGAGTTTAATATTAAAAGTGTAATTTAAAAATTTCTTTAATTGGTTGTCAAAAAAGATTAGAAGGGTAGTAATTATTAATAAAGTACTGTCTTAAAAATTTTAATTCTTCGTTTAATGAAAAGCTATCTCTAAATAAATTTTAGATTCGCCCTCATCAACCCACTTAAATTATCAAATTTTTTAAAGTTGGGGTAGCTATGGGTTCTCCGTTGAGCCCAACACGAGCCATTACGAAGAAATTTGGTTGAAAAGTTGTCCCAATAATTTTAAACGCATACATTATAGAAGATATGTGGATGACACTTTCTTAATATTTAAACATCCTTCACACGTAAAACTTTTTTTCATTATCCAAATAAACAACATATTAATATTAAGTACACATATGAAAGCGAAACAAATAATAGTTTACCTTTCCTGAATGTTCTAGTTAAACGGGCTAATAACAAGTTCCAGACCTCACTATTTAGAAAACAAACTTTTACTGGCTTGGGAACCAATTATTTAAGTTATATGTTTTATAAATATAAGATCAGCGCTATACTAACATTATTAACAAAACGTTACCGAATTTGTTCAGATTACTTTTCATTAAATGAAGAATTTAATGAAATTAAATAATCTTTTTGACAACTAATTAAAGAAATTTTTAAATGACACTTTTAATATTAAACTCCCCATAACCACAGTACAAAAAGAAACCAGATATATTAAATTACCTTTTTATGGTTATTTATCATTAGAAATGAAGTGTCCAAAATTCTTAAGTGTAGCTATCCCCAAATAAATTTTAGATTCGCCCTCGTCAACCCACTTAAATTAATAAATTTTTTAAAGTTCAAAGACAAATTCCCCAAAACTGATTATATCGTCAGTACTCAACTCCAACTGGAGGTACGCCTTTCTCAACATTTGGGCTTATCAGTCCGTCCAATTTCCAAAACTCAGTTTGAAATTTTAACAAGAACTAACAACCTTACAGAACTCCGAATTTTAGAATCGTTGTACACCTATAGAAACAAACCCTCCATTAACAACAATAGTTCACCTTACAAATTACAGCTCTTCTGGAAGTATGAAGCGTTAAACATCTTTTGGTGCTACTATAGCGTGATTCCTACCTCGATTCGGCGGTCTACCTTTTAATTATAGCTTCTTACCTTGTTTACTAATTGCTTGTTTACATTCCAATGTCCATCGCCCTTGACGATTGGTTAGGTTTAGTCATGATATTTTCGTTAGTTTTAACGAAAATATCGTGACTAAACCTAGCCAACAGTAGGTAGACCACATACTATAGTAGCACCGAAACTATTTTTTAAATAAATAAAATTGAATAATAAATAGCATTTTATATTTATTATATTTTCATTTATACCTTGGATAGGAATCACACTCTACAGTACTGTAGTTTCGAACCAAAACGGGTAGGAATCACCCTATAGTATCGAAGTCACCGGTAGGAATCACGCTATAGTAGCGCCCATCTTTTTACATAGAGCACCATTCCGACCATACGCCCACTTCAGGGTACAAGCAGTTCGCAGTAACATTGTCAAGCAAATAGGGGGTCAAAGTACTGGCGAGGTTTTCGTACGTGGTTCATCACCACTGAAAGCAACAATGCTCTGTGTTAGTCTAGTCCAACGGTGGCCAAATCCCGGCTCGCGAGCCGCATGCGGCTCTCGAGGTTGTTAACTGCGGCTCGCGAGACAATTTTGGTTTTTATTGTATTTATCATAAAAGACAAAATTCATAATATAAATATAATTTTTTTCACATAATAAAAAAATATATATAAAAAAACCAAGGAAAAATTGAATTGGCAATAAAATGCGTCATGCGTACGACAATTTCTTTTGCGTGACAGGCACTAAGCGGGATAATTACGTAATTAACACCAATCACCACTCACCAGTGTCCAGTACCCCTCGAGCTACCCTGCGGGCAGCGTGTAGTAACGAGTGAGTGTGTTTTAAAATTGGCTACTTAGATCAAATAGTGGCTATTTTTCTCAGCTATACAAATAAAAGTTATACAACCCCTTAGTTGATTAAAATGACTGAGCAGACAAAGTGTAAGAAACGGAAATATGAAGAAGAAAATAGAGTTTTTAAACAGGAGTGGGAGGAGAGCTTTGCCTTTACTGTTAAGGGTGGGAAACCTGTGTGTCTTATCTGCCACGTGGCACTCAATCACTTTAAAGCCAGTAACTTAAAGCGTCATCATGAAACTAACCATAAAAATGTTATTACGGAATTTCCTCCCAAATCAGAATTGCGGAAGACTAAGTTAACAATGTTGAAATTTAGCCGAGTTGCCCAACAAACTGTACTTTCATCATTATGTAAGACAGCTGACTTAACTACTGAAGCTAGTTTTGTTATGGCATGGAATATTGTTCGTGCTCAACTTCCCTACAGTAGTGGAGAATTTGTGAAGAAGAATATTGCCGATGTTACTGCAATTCTCGCTCCAGATAACACAAAGCTTCGAGAACAAATAGCAAGTATTTCTATGATAATAAAAACCCACTCTAATAGACAGAGTTTAGTGGAAATAAACTCTGTCCATTAGAGTGGGTTTTTATTATCATCTTTTGACCTTCACGTAGAAAAGTGAAGTTTTTTTGCATTTAGCAAGTATTTCTATTTCCCAGATCAGTACTGAAATTACATGCTCGTTGCAGAGTGATTTGAAGAATTCTGTTGCATTCAGTTTGGCCCTCGATGAATCGACAGATATTAAAGATAACCCTCAACTGG
The DNA here is from genome assembly GCA_023014485.1 of Bathynomus jamesi. Lineage (NCBI taxonomy): Eukaryota > Metazoa > Arthropoda > Malacostraca > Isopoda > Cirolanidae > Bathynomus > Bathynomus jamesi. The sequence goes on along the minus strand of JAJOZX010000637.1, from coordinate 536,229 downwards.
CGATATTTGTTCGTTATGTTACTGGCGATGGAAATGTGAAAGAAGAACTTGGACTGAATGACCCTAAGAGAAACCACCAGAGGGGTTGACATAAAGAACGCACTTGACGAGGCATTATAAAATGCTCAAGTACCATTCAATAAACTTGTCAGTGTTGCAACAGATGGAGCACCAGCTATGGTAGGAGAAAGTGTAGGCCTAGTTGGGCTCTTGACGCGCGATCCCAAGTATCCTGTGTGTCTCTTTATCTCTTTATTCACTGTATCATTCACCGTAGTCATTTGGTAAGCAAGTACTTTAGGTATGACAGTGTTATGAAATGTGTTCTAGAAATTGTGAATTTCATTCGTTCAAATGCAAAAACGCACCGAGCGTTTAGAAATTTTATCGAGGAGCTGGATCTTCAAGATAAGCCAGGTGACCTTTCATTCTACTGTATTGTAACGTGGTTATCAACTAGTAATCTCCTGAATAGGTTTGTTGCACTGTTGGAGCCTATCATTGATTTCTTGAAAGAAAAGGGAAAGTCATACCCACAACTAGAAGATCACGAATGGGTGCAGGATCTGATGTTTTTTACTGATGTAATACACCTTCAAAATCTAAATTTGGCACTTCAGGGAAAGGATAAGGTCATTTCTGACCTTACACAGACAGTTTTCAGTTTCCAGAATAAAATAAAGTCTTCCAAAAAGATCTAGTAACAAAAAAATTTGACCACTTTCCCCACCTGAAAAACCGAGCAAACACTTTTCCTGATATTGAAATAAAAGATAGTAAATTGGAGGCATACAAAGGTAAATTAGAAGGACTAATTGATGATTTTCAGTTCAGGTTTGATGAACTACAGAAGCTAAAACCATGCTTCGAATTTCTTGTAAATTCTTTCCTGATTGATGTCGTCAACGATGGCTGCCCTGTTACTACACCTTTTGTTACGGAAGCTGCTTCAATACAAACAAAACTTTTGGAGCTACAGGAGGACGTGGGTTTAAAGTTGATACATAAAAGCTTATCTGCAGTTGAGTTTTGGAAGCAAGTACCAGAGACAAAGTATCCTCACCTCAGGAACCTGTTTCCGACTTATCTCAGTTTTTGGGACAACTTATTGCTGTGAAGCACTCTTCTCGGTAATGAAGTTTGTAAAGTCAAAACATCGTGCTGCCCTCACTAACGAACACCTGACTGAGCTTCTTCATACCGCCTTAACATCACATCAGCCAGACTTTAAAGCATTAACAACCAAAATGAAGACCCAAACTAAGCCTTCTACAAGCAGTAATTAAACAATTTAATAATGTGAGTATAACTATATGTATATGTGTATGTTTTTAATAATTAAATTCTTTTTAAAATATTTTGCGGCTTTCGTACATCTGAAAAACGTCGTATGTGGCTCTTGGGTCCAGGAAACTTGGCCACCCCTGGCTAGTCCAAAGAACATCCATATCCACATTCAATCTATTCCAATTTTCGTTAGTTTGTATTGCAGACACCCGCAGTTATTATCGGTCCTGGGACATGATTCTTCAGGAGCAAGATGCTCCGCAAGTTTGCATTTCCTCCCTAAATTTTTATATTCGTACTAATTGAAACGCATTACTAAGAAGTTTATTGAATTAGTTGGTAGATAAATGGGTATCCTAGGTAACCTAGTGGCTAAGACGCTGGGCTGCTGCTGGTGGGGTGTGGTTCGGATTCCACGTTAAACTGTAGGTCTAAGGTGGAGTGACAAGTTTGACCTTCGTCAGAATGAACAATTCGGGCGGAAGCAAAACTAAGGTTAATATATTACGTAGAGGTAACACTTAAAAGAGAGAGAATAAATGAATGAATAAAAGTTGATTAGTAATCGTGAATAATATTTATATCCAAAGTGAGGAAGTCACCATTGGAAATGTCGTGGCATCCTATCAGGTGGTCATTATACGGGATTACCCACATCAATGACTCCCTTTAGAGTCGTACAACAAAACTCTCGTGGCTGAGAGAGAAGATGCGACCCTTCTCTACGGACAGATTTTTTTTGCTTGGGATGGAGGGGTGCTGCTCTGAAATAGGATATGTCTCTATTATCTCACGGAGCTCATGGGACGGAATCGTAAGGGCAGAAACGAGGATTTAGGGATGGTTCGGTGTGGCAATCGCTCGCATTGGGTGCCATCAGGCATAATTTTTAAAAATCTTTGCATTATTAATACTGAATATTTTTATCGTAATAATTATATGTGTATTATTAAATGTGAATATTTCCAATAACTTTCCAAACTTCGCAATAGTTTTTGTTAAGTTACACTCTGCTGCACACCAATACAATTCCTAAAGCTGAGACAAATTTCAAATTATAACTTTAAGCAAGCTAGGCAGCACGCACGCAAGGACACAGAACACACACACACACACACACACACACACACCTCTCTCTCTCTCTCTCTCTCTCCTCTCTCTCTCTCTCTCTCTCTCTCTATATTATATATATATATATATATATATATATTATATATATATATATATATATCTGGTATTCGCGAATAACACGAACTTGATTGGTAATATAAAAATAACCCCAACTATTATCTCAGACCACAACATAATCGAGATATCAACAAATATGCCGATAACATTAAAAGACATTACACATACGGAAGGAAGAAGCAAATTTGGGGCTTTTAACTTAAACTCCAAGACCATAAATTGGGAAGAAATCAGATCACACATGGCCCAAATAGAGTGGAGAACAGTTTCAGAGAATAAAACAACGGAGGAAATGCTAACGACTTTGAGAGAAAAGACACTTAAAATTTTAGAAAAATATGCTCCGAAAGCACAGCCAAAAGGAAAGAGGAACTGACTAGAGAGGCAAAAGAGAAGAATATTCCTCAAAAGAAAGAGAGTAGCTGCGAAGTTAACAAATTGTGGAGACAACAATGCCAGGAAAGTAATACAAGAAAAACTGGAGAGTATCGATAGGGAAATACAAACTCTGATTAAGGGCCATACAGAGAGGGAAGAGGAAAAGGAAGTAGAAAAAATAAAGGAAAATCCCAAATACTTCTATAGCTATGCGAAAAGGAAAACAAAAACGCGCGCCACTATCGGGCCCTTAAGGAAAGGAAATAATGAAGTAACGAACGATCTAAAGAAATATCTGAAACATTGAGAGCCTAGTATGAATCGGTCTTCAGTACCCCAAAAAGTGACAAAGCGATACCTGACATAGATGCATTCTTCGAAGAGAAATTGCAACGAGAATGTTTAACAGACTTTGATTTCACCCGAGAAGATGTAGTGCGAGCTATAGGGCAAATAAAATCACATTCAGCTGCAGGTCCAGAAAATGGAAAGCACTATTGATTAAAAACTGTAAAAATGAAATAGCTACACCCTTATACTGGATATGAAGAGTATCCCTAGACACTGGGGAAATACCGAGCATCTTGAAAAGAGCGAATATTGTCCCTATATATAAAGGAGGGGATAGAGCTCAAGCAAAGAACTATAGACCAGTGTCATTGCCGTTCCACCTCACCAAAATTTTTAAAAGAATAGTCAGAGAAAATCTATGACTTCTTGGAGACACGAGAAAGATTCAACGAAAATCAGCACGGATTCCGATCAGGAAGATTATACCTATCACAACTTATAGAGCACTATAACAATATCCTAGATGCACTTGAAGGCAATGAAAACTACGATGTCATATACACGGATTTTGCTAAAGCTTTCAACAAATGCGATCATGGTATAATAGCACATAAAATGAAAAATATGGGTATAACAGGCAAAGTGGGAAAATGGACCTACAACTTCCTCAGAGAACGTCTACAGGTCGTCAAAATTCAAGGTGTATCATCATCAGAATCAGAAGTACGCAGCTCAGTACCACAAGGTACAGTACTGGCTGCACTATTGTTCATTATCATAAAAACAGACATAGACAGTGGAGTAAACAGCAACAGTATAGTAACATCCTTTACAGACGATACAAAGATCAGTAGAAAAATCAGTTATGCAAATGAGGTGGAGGTCTTGCAGAGGGACAAGAACAAAATATACACATGGACAGAAGGCAACACTATGACATTTAACACAGAAATTTCAGCTCTTGAGATATGGTAGAAATGAGGAACTTAAACAGACTGCATATTATGCTCCAGATAGACAGGAAATTCGGAGAAGCACGAAAGCGGTCGGCTTGAGGGTAATAATGACCGATGATGCAAAATTCGAAACACGAAATCAGATAGCGATAAATAAAGCAAAAACAGTCGCGGGACAGGTACTAAGGACGTTCAAAAGGAGGGACAAGACAGTAATGATTCCCCTGCTGAGAACACTGATCATACCAAAACTTGAATACGGCTCAGATTTGACGTCCCCATATAGAAAGGAAGAAATTAATAAACTAGAAGAAACGCAGAGACATTTCACAGCCAAGAATGATGGCTGCAGAGAACTCAACTACTGGGAAAGACTACGTAAACTAAATCTGTACTCCCTGGAAAGAAGAAGAGAGAGGTACACCATAATCTACAAATGGAAAATGATCGAAAAACTGGTACCAAACCTCAAACTAAACCCAATTACCATCCAAACAACGCTGGAAAATAGGAAAGGCAAAATGTGTAGTATTCCCAAATTAAAGGCCCGCAAAGGACTTCCTCAACACTGAAGGAAAATACCTTAGTTGTCAGGGGGCCAAGACTTTTTAACCAGCTTCCAAAGGACCTCGGAAACGTTACAAGGGTCAAAATTGAAGTCTTCAAGCGAAGACAGGACAGTACCGCCACCAAGCTAGGCCTAGAGGCGGGGTCACCAGCTTGACCTTCGTGTGAAGAGAGACCAATACACGGAACTTAAACGAGGTTAATGAGGTATATATGTGTGTGGGTATGTGTGCGCGCGTAGACAACTGGTGATAAATGAGGTCGGGTGTGTGATAATTGGCAAATATATTTGGATAATTATTTTATGAGTAACATTTTTTGTATCTGAGAATATTAAAAAAATTTCTATAAAAAAAATCTAGAAAATTTTTATTGTCGAGAAAAGATATGTTAGTCTTGATTAAATTAGGTTAAGATAGGTTAAGTTAGTTAAATTTTGGTTAGATTAGGTTAGGCTAGGCTAGATTAACGATTACCTCACTATTTAATGACTTTGCAGAAAACAATCTTCGAGCCCTCGACTGCGTCCGAAACATTATCATGTCCTTCTCGGGTCGATGGCACTAATGTTAGATTAGGTTAGGTTAAAATTGATTTGGTTAATTAGTTTTTTAGATATACGGATTTGAAAAAGTCTGTACTCGCTTATGCGGAGATGCGCAAATGTGTGTGTGTGTGTGTGTGTGATTAATGAAATAAATATTTAAATTTTTCCCACAATGTATGTGATATTTGTGAGTTAAAATAATTAAATTAGTCGTAGTATGTAAAAATTTAATGTCTGAATTTTGGTAGTTTATTGCAGTCATTAACTGACGATGTATACTGTAATGTTTATTCTTTCCTGCTTCATACTTTATGCAGACGATTAAATGAATAAAATTAACTCCAGTTTCTTTTACAAGACCAAATACGCATTAACATAAAAATCATCCATAAGACGAAATTAACCAGGACTAGAGGATCAAGAGAGCGGTGTAGCCAACGAGGGGACCAATATTTAAATATGAATTAAGCAGTGATTCACGCCAGGCTGAAATTTTTGAATATGAATGTAGAGGGTTGTAATAAGACTTTCTTTCTGAAAATATTGATTTATATATATAATAATGTTATAATACAGTATGTTCCTTTCTCTGTACAACCGTCAAAAAGAAACTCATTCTGACAGCTGTATTATTTGCTTTTGTTCTATCATGACGCATGGAGGAACGCCGGAAAAATTCCATTCCTCTTCTCCCACGATATTGTTTTCATTGTTTGATATAATGTATTAAAGTAAAGGGCAGTGAAAGGTTCATTCTCAGATAAAGTTGCTCGCAATGCATATACTTTTTAAATAAAGTAATTTTTTTGTATCCTAATCAGTCGTGATAGTCACCGTCAAAAATAATAATCAATCGAGTAGCTGCTGTATGATCGCTTCTTCCAAGGACTGATGATGAGCATAACATTATTTATAAAGTGTCTATAACACGTTTGTATATCATTTACGGTTTGATGAAAATATCAAACAATATTATCCTTCCTTCGCCAATACCGCGAATGTATTCAACGACCTTTTCTGGCCTTCATTTCTCATTGCAAACTGTTGTTGCGTCGGTTATCGACACAAAAGTGGTCAAAAAAATAGAAGGAAGTGAAAATTAATTAAAGAAAGAGAGAGTGTGAGAAGATGAAGATAAAGGAGAAAGGAGAAAGGGAATTACACCGACATTACACTCTTTATAATCGGCCTTTCATTATTCAAAAAAAAATAGTCCTCGAAGAGGTTTATTATCATCATAATATACAACTTCTGAATAAAAATTCATTCCTACACATAGTACCGTTTAGTACATGTAAATAGGTAACGTATTATATCTTTTCCTCGACACTATGTATATATGAAGAAAGACCTAAGCATGGAACTACTACTACTACTACTACTACATTAGTACGAAGTTACGACGAGGTACGAGGTGTATATATATATATAAATGAATAGAAACGACGTAAATAAGGAGCGTCTCTGCACACGGGGAAGAGAAATAACGAATAAATGAAAAATGAGGCGAACCGCCCGGGAATCGAACCCAGGGCCTTCCAATTGCCGGTTGGATGCGCTACCAATTACACCACGGACCTCGATCAATCATAAATCGAAATTCTCCTACATAGGGCAGAAACCAATGCCCTGAGAGGGCACCCTCGCAAATCGTGAATATGTGCATTTAACTGCAATGACCACGCAGTAAATAAATTTATATACTGCGTGGTCATTGCAGTTAAATGCACATATTCACGATTTGCGAGGGTGCCCTCTCAGGGCATTGGTTTCTGCCCTATGTAGGAGAATTTCGATTTATGATTGATCGAGGTCCGTGGTGTAATTGGTAGTGCATCCAACCGGCAATTGGAAGGCCCTGGGTTCGATTCCCGCGCGGGTCGCCTCATTTTTCATTTATTCGTTATTTCTCTTCCCCGTGTGCAGAGACGCTCCTTATTTACGTCGTTTCTATTCATTTATATACTGCGTGGTCATTGCAGTTAAATGCATATATATATATATATATATATATATATATATATGTATATATTGATGCGGCTTCCCTTTCATTTGTTAGCCTTTCCTTCCATCAACGTTGAACCAAATCCCTTCTTCCTTTCACTATTTGCGCCTCGCTTATCCGCCAATCCAAAACTGACGCTAACAAGCGCATTTCTTTGAGGTTATTTAAGTTTTTATTACAAGTTAGATAAATTAGGTGTGGTGGTAGAATTTTAATTTATAAAAATTCAGAAAGTCTTTTGTTTTGAATACTCAACTTTTAGTTCACTTTTGACTCATCAATAATTAAATGAAAACAAAATAAAAATCAAGTTCAGAAATTGAACAATCTAAAATAAGAATAAAACCTCCATTTTTCTTCCTTTTCTCTCACCAATCACATTTTTTACGTTTCCCAATGGTGGCAAAAAAAGGAAAGTTTTACTAAACACACACACGCACGCACACACACACACACACACACACACACACACATATATATATATATATATATAAAGACAGGAGTGATTGCACTGCAAACTAAAAACATAGGCACGAAAGTGAATATGAATCAAACTGTTTATATGATGATGATACAGCAAAGCATTGTTGATTCCACTGGTGGTAAGCGACATATGGAAGCCTCGTTAGTACGTTGACCCTTTGTATATTTGCCAATGATGCTGCCAGTTGCTGTATGGGTGGATGGGCGGAGCAGTGGTTTGTCTAAAGGCAGTAAAGCCCATTTATCCACTTACATTTAAGCTATTGAGGTGTGTGTGTTGTCCCGACCATTAAGATAAGCTTATATACTGTATATATATTAGGGTGGTTCTTACAAATATAAAAAAAATTTCGATATTAAATTTTCCAGGCTCCCAACCCATAATTAGGTACTCTTGAATGAATGAACTTATCTCACAGAGTTTCTTCTATTTTAGAGAATATTTAGGGGTTGCGCAGGCTTAATAAATTTTTGTATTTCATGGGTAATTTTTTTAAAATTTTATTAAACGGAAACTAAAATAAAGGATGACTAATAAAACAATATAAATGATGAATACTTTAAGAAAATAAACATAAATAACACAGGTCAACAAAAAAACTTTTTTTTTCGTTGCCAAAGAAATTCGTACGAATTTAGGGTATTTTGGGGTTGCTGAATTCCAAAATGAAAGTAGTTTTTCCGATTTGGCTCTAGTTCTTGAGATAATGAATACCCTCAATTAATAGTAAACGTAACCATAACGCGTACATATGGGAAACTACCGGAACATTCTAGATGGTGAGACCGAATAAAATGCCATTATGTATTTCATGTGTTTACTTTTGTATGATTTGAGACAATTTCAATGCGATTTATAAGTAGGCTCCGCCTGAACATTAAATTTTTTGCATTTTTACGTGTTTCAATGGGGTACCAATTATCTCATAAATTAGAGCCAATCTAGCAAAACCGATGTCATATTCGGAATCAGCACCACAAAGTTACCCCGAAATCACTCTAATATGATTGGCAATAAAATGAGTGTTGACCAGTGTAATCTTCGCGGTATCTCAAATATGCTACCAAAATTTAAATAAGTCTCCACGTAAAGTAGGATCATAAAATTAAGTGTTCTTTCCATAAAAACATAACATCCCAAAACATGATAAGCAAAAACAATATATTTTTCATATTACAAGAAATAAAAACAAAATATTTTTAATGTTACAAGAAACCAAAGGAACATATTTTTCATATTACAAAAAAAGTGTTATTGAATATTGGACTCAAGTGTGCATTTTCTGCTGTCAGGATATTTTCGACGATGATTAGCGACAACCTGCATCAGATACTGCAGTTGCTCCTCGTCGTGAGTTAATCGGCAATTAAACCGTTCAATGAGGGCCACTGCTCGTTCAGCATTATCATTAACAACTTTTATACCTTTCACAATGCTACATGCATATTTGTAACTATCATGTACAGTCCAGAATACAGGATCTTCATTAAGGAATTCGTCTGAAATGTCCAAACTTCTGAAAAACTTAACTGAGTTTTTCGATGTTAAGTCAACAAGGCTGACCTGAGCATTATGTGGAAGCTCGATCCGGTTTGGACAATCATCACTTCCTTCTTTGGTCCTCATGGCCTGAACCATCTCACACTTAACGCTTACAGGAACGTCTTCGTCGAATAATGCAAGGGGCAGCATTTCCTCTGACAGATACCAGAGATGTGAGCTGAATTTTCTAATGGCAGCTTCTGCGATGATCTTATTTGGGTATCTTTGAAGTTTCTTAAGGAGAATGAGGTCTTCATGTGGAGCAGATACAGAAACAGAAGCACGAAACCATCCTCTCATGTAAATTCGGACAGCAAAGAAAGAAATTTCGTTTAGGGCCCTTTCTTCTTTGGTAGTTAGTTGAAATTGACTCTGAAACAACCATACCTTGATGGAGTAGAGAACCTTAGCTATCCGTCGGGCGTGATGCATAGCTCCTGGAGTTTTAAAGCGAATTTCTTTTCCATCCCAAGAGTTATGGCCCAAGAAAAGAAGTGCCAGCTCCAGGAATTATTTGTAATCATCTCGAACTTTTCCTTCCTGTAGCATCTTGCAAGCAAAAGAAGTTAATGACCCCTTCTCTTCGTTGTCGATGTCATCTGCAGCCGTCTTATATCCGGACCGATCAATTTGAGGCCAAAACTTCTTGAAGCGCATGAATAAAGGTACTTAAGGGCCAGAAGGTGCTCCAAAATAAGACCCGAAAACAGCTCCAAACACCAATTCCATAATATAATGACGGCATGAAAAATGCAGGAGGTTTTTCCCTAGTTTTTGCTCGAGGAGAACGCAAGTTCCTGCGCGATGGCCAGTATTTGAAGCGGTAGTGTCAAAACTCATCCCAAGAACGGACTGCTCAAGCCCTCACTTTTGGAGCTGGTTCACAATAGCTTGAGATTGCTCTTCTCCTGTTCCGGAAGAGAGTTTTGGAACACCAAGGAGCTGACACGTGTCTTTGTTGGAGACTAAAACAGGGAGACGATGGACGTTGGCTTGACCAGTGAGGTCCTGGAGAATTTTTCCATCCTAATGAACAATGATAGGACAGTCAGTGTTGAACTCTTCCATTATGTGTTGAGCCGTTAAAGAGAGATGCTGCTGTCTATACCGCCTCACACTAGAACGGTTAATAACTAGCTCCGATACGTCATGACCAAGTCCCTGTGCAGTAGCTGCCAACACGAAGGCTGCTGAGCGATCACTAACATTCGTGCGATCAAGGGTTGATGCTAGATTAGGAGTCATGATAGCGTTCGATGCACGTCGACGCTTTGGATGTGAAGAACCACATGCTACTGCACCGAATTCTTCCTTCTCTGTATCCGATTCCTCGGCATCACTGGAAACACTACTGTTATTTTCACTGGAAGAGCTTTCCAAATGTGCAGTTGAGGTTTTTGCTTTGTCCCGGGAAGCCACAGCAGCCTGATATTCCGCATATTTGAGCCTCCGCTTGATAGCCGCTTCCTCCTTCCGAACAAGGACCATATCAATCCCAGCCATAGATCCTTTGCGACCAGGTTCTCTTTGAGCCAAGAAGAAAGCTCGATCTTCAGGAAGTTTTATCATGGCAAGTGCGTTTTCATGAGCGATATGAAAAAGGTGTTTTGATTCTCTCGTGAATTCCTCTTCGTTCTTGATCTGCGTTTCTGACCTCCTCTTTCATGCTTTTCTTGTCTCTGCCACTTAACAAATAATTTATTTAACTTTTCCATTAAGTGGTCTGTGCGTTTGATAGGAATTCGCGCTCGATTCCAAAACTTTTCTACGTCCAGAAGTACCTCTTTCAAACTATCTTTTACAGTTTTTTTTTCATTTTGGTGAAGATGAAGGAATACTGATAACACCACCATTCGAAGGCAATTTTGCCCTGATAAGTTTGTCCTGCCAGTGCTCCATTAGGTTCAATCTTTGACATTGTGAATACTACTTAATAACGCTGAAATGAATAAAAACTCCGATTAGATAACTCACACAATAAAAGTCAATGACCAAATAATGATCTCCGACTCATAATTGTTGATATTAATACATCCACAACATAAACAAAACTCCCATGATAATCCGCAAATATTCACTTTACCATGAGAATGGAATGCTTACTGAATTTACACGTGACTTGTTAGTGATGTACTTTCGATTAAGTAAATATCATACATGCAGACTATGGTGCCATTATATAATTATGAAATTAATAAATGATGACTTACGTTTACGAAATGTTCATCACTATTAATAAGTGGAAGAATGTATTTTAATTTTTTAAATGTTTATATATTTCTTGGTTACAGTATGTTCATTGAACTAATTGTAATAAAAATAACTATAAATAATGACATTAACAAACTAAATAACATATGTAACGTTTTAACTTGAACACGTTCATTAACCGCTACATGAAAAAACAAGAATTCAGTTTCTGACAGAACCGAACACACCAACGCACCAGGACAGACTAGGGCTCTTTTGTCCGGAAGTGCAACGGCTTTGCGCGACTCCTTATAATAGAAGTAGGTTCACAAAAATTCTTCGTAAGTGTCTTTAGTATGGAGTACAATCTTTTCTCGGGTTGGGAGCGTGACAATTCAAAAGTTCATTTTTAAGGACCACCCTAATATATATATATATATATATATATATATATATATATATATATATATATTAGGCATACAGAACCGCCCGAAATCCAAAAAGGCCCAACCCTCAATTCGGATCCGCGTTGTCGGTTTAGAGTTTAGACAAACTTATTCTTTTTTATTCTTTGTGGATTTGCATCATATTAGGAAGGAATTTCTCTGACGTACATTTTGAGGGAAAAGTTTTTAAATTATTCATTAATAAAATAATTTCTTGCCATCGTCTTTATAATTTATTAAATGTAAATTATAGCCTGGTGACATAAAATTAGGTTTCATATTTACAATAGAGCAAATGGCATTGGACTGTATGGAATCACGTGTGGCTTGAGAGTGTATATGTTTGAAAGTGATACGTGATTCGGCATGAGAAAAAGCTCTCTTACCCGCATATCCTTCAGGTCATCCCATAAGTAATGTCGTTTTCTTCCATTGCTAAACTCGCGTCGTGTTTGCACATGTTTCTGTATATATTTTGCGGAAAACTCGAATTTTTATGTGTTTAGACATGTTACTTCACAGTCCAAGTGAAGTTTCATCGCGTTAAGAATCTTCGTTTATTTTACCCTTACTCACAGATACTCACAGAAGTCTTCTGGAAGAGGCCATCAAGTCTGTGACTCCAGCTCCGAATTTTCACCTTCGGTTATGTGTTCTGTCTGGTGGCGGTCGAGATTAGTACAAAGAATGTCGGCTCTGTAATCAAATTTGCGTTCCTGGTGGGCGCACACTCTATCCAACTTCTTCTCAAAACTCAGAACCGAATCTGAGTCAACTAATGAGGCTGGGAGACTATTCCAGGTGTTTACGACCCTACCGCAGAACGTATATTTCCTCAAATTTAACCTTGGTCTCTCCTTGTAGATCTTCTTGGCGTGCCCTCTTGTCATTGTGTTGTCTTGAATCGTAAATAGGTCTTCACATACTTGTTTATCATAGATGTTACACGCAATCTTGAACACCTCTAACATATCCCCTCGAGATCTTCTATATGCCAACGTTGGTAAATCTAATTTCTTAAGTCTTTCTTGGTATGGTAGGTCTCTCAATGATGGGATTAGCTTAGTGGCACGCCGTTGAACATTTTCTAAGGCCTCAATAGCCTTTACCTTGTATGGGCACCATATTTGGTTGGCATATTCTAGACGAGGTCTTACAAGTGCAGTGTATAATGATTTAAACATTTCTTCGTCTAAGGTCACAAATGTTCTGCGTAATTATTCCAACTAATCTATTTGCCTTATTTATTTTCTCTGCTAAATGTTCTTCGAATCTGAGGTTACTATCAATTATAACTCGAAGGTCCTTCTCTGGGCAACTGCTCTTCCTATCCTCATATATTTACACTTACTAGGGTGAAACTTCAGCATCCACTTCTCTGACCACTGCTTCATCTTTTCCAAATCCTCTTGCAACTTGTTGCAGTCCTCGTCTTCACTTATCTTTCTGAATACCTTGGTGTCATCCGCATATAAGAAGATCTCACTGTGTTTCACTACATCTGGCAGATCGTTGATGAATATCACAAATAACAGGGGCCCAATAACTGATCCTTGAGGAACACCACTAGCCACCTCTTTCCAATCAGAGGCTTCACCATTAACCACTACTCGTTGCTTTCTATTACTGAGGAACGACTCGATCCATGTTATGAAACTACCAGTGATATTGTAACTTTTTAGTTTTTCCAGCAACCTTCTAAGGGGTTCCAAAAAAACTTGCCCCCCCCCATTTGCAGCTTACATGTTTACTTATATCGAAATAGTTTTTAGTGATTATAAAAATATATAAAATTCTTTATTTATTGCAGGTATTAAAATTACTCTAGCTGATAAACTGATAATATAATGGCTTCTCAATTAATTGGTGAATCGGAGAGGCAACGTGTGATAGATCGCATACGAGCAATAACATTTCGGGAAGCTCGTGATGCTGGAGCCACCTTTATAACACGTTCATGGGTTGCCAAAAAGTTGCGAAGAAGTGAGGATTTCGTCAAAAGAAATTGGAATAAAACTTTGGATGAATGTGAAATGGATACAACCAAATCTGGGTGCCCAAATTTGCCACTCTCTCAGGAAACAAAGGATATCATTGAAAGCGGTACGCGTAAGCGGAAAAACAGCTGTGCTAAACTTTCTAGAGAGATCGAAGTGTTGAGAGGAAAGATCGTTAGTGGTGAGATCATTCGACTGTATCGTCATAGGCAAGGTTTAAAGCCTTGGCATGAACTTCCAAAGCCAAGAAAAACTCAACTTAACATCGATGACAGAATGTGGTTTGCCCATTATCTTGAAGATTGGGATGTGGATGATTTCATGCATTTAGCTGTCTCCGATGAATTTTTTGTTTACGTAACACGTCGGCCTAACTACCAAAATCATCGAGTGTGGGCCACAACACCAGATGAAATCGATGACAATGAACATTATCGCGAATTATTAAAAAGTCCAGACTGTGTTGGTGTGTTTGTTTTGTTCACTGCAAAGAAGCTCATGTGGGTGCTGAAGCCAAATGGTCAGAGTTGGGATGGACAGTATTTTCGTGATATTATTCTATCCCAGCCTGTCATTCCTTTTCTAAGAAACCCAAACAATGTTATGGATGTCGATCAGGTCACACTTCTGCACGATAAGGCCCCCTGCTTTAAGGCATTAGCCACTCAACAGTTGTTGCGGAACCATGAGATCGATTTCTTTGGAAATGAAGAATGGCCAGGAAATTCTCCTGACCTGAACGTCTGTGAACACATTGGATCAGTTATAAAGGACAAGGTTGAATGTCTCTTGTTTCAAGAACCTGCAGCAAATCGATTTTCGAAGGATACAATGACGCAACACATTGAAACTGTTTTAGCAAATTTGCGTAACGATCAAGATCTATTCACGTCACTTTTGGCAAGCTACCCAAAGCGAATTCAGGCTGTCTTGCAAGCCAATGGCAGGAACACCAAGTTTTAATTGTTTCTCATTAAATGCAGGATTAAATTCTCTTTTGTAAGGTATGTTTAGTTTTACTGTACCTCTAATGGTTTAGGCCATGGGCGGGGGGGCTAAGGTTTATTGGAGCCCCGTATGTGGTACCTTATCAAATGCTTTCATGAAGTCGCAATAAGCAATGTCGACTGCGGCTCCCTTATCCAAGAATTGGGTCCATTTGTCTAAGACTTTGATAAGCTGTAGAATTGTTGACCTTCCCGAAATAAATCCAAATTGCTTACTACTGAATAAATTATTGTCTTTCATGTGCTGCATAATCTTTTCTCTTATAATTGATTCCATGATTTTGCATATTACACTTGTCAGGCTAATAGGTCTGTAGTTACCCGGCTCACATCTGTCTCCTTTTTAGAAAATTGCTGTAATGTTTGCACTTCTCCAATCTGACGGAATTTGCTGACTATTAAATGAGTATTCAAATATGATCAATAGGGGTTCTAGTAATTCTTCCATTACTTCTTTTATCACTCTTGGGTGGAAACCATCAGGTCCTGGAGATTTGGTTCTCTTTAGCTTTTTAATGACTCTCCTGATTTGTGACTTAGTTATTTTCATTGTCGATAGTTCTGGTACTGGCTTGGTTTCTACTCTTGGCATATCCCCCTCAGGCTCCTGTGTAAAGACGTTACTGAAATATTCAGCCAACACTTCTGCCTTTTGCCTATCATCCTTAGTTTTGCATTTCTTTTCTTCGGTGACATACAGGTCAGTAACAGATGTTGTTGATTTTGTCTTAGATTGGACATACTTCCAAAATAATTTCGGGTTAGTCTTTGTATTCTTAGCAATATTTCTTTCCTGGTTTTTTATTTCGCTCCTTGTTTCTCTTCTTACCTGATTAATGGTTCTGTTATATTCCTCTTGCACTTCTTTAAGTGCTTTGTCACTGCTACTTCGCTTTGTTTTTAAATACGTCATTCTCATCCAGAGTCTTTGTTTCTTCTTAATTTTGGACCATAATTTTCGATTCATAGGCAGGTCACTGTTGGTTCTTTTTCTTAGACTTTCCTTCTCTCTAAACTCTCTTCGTGATATACACTCATCGATCTCCTTTTGAAATTTGTTCCTAAATCTACTCCACATTTCCTCCACATCCTGTACATCCAAAAACTCTTTCCAATTTATCTGTTGCTTTCTTCTCAACATTTCATAATTACCTTTTTCATACAGATATACAACTCTTTTACATCTTTTATGCTGTGGTTTTATACTGCACTTGAATTGCACACAGGCATGATCGCTCTTACCAACTGGACTTAATAACTGTATATCTTCGACTGTGCATTCGTCATCCGTAAATACAAGATCAAGTATATTACCTCGATCGCTTCCTCTAAATCTAGTCATCTCCTTTATGTGCTGTGAGAAATAAGTCACAAACTTTTTCAATAAAATCAAACCCAAAGTTTACCTTCCTCTGATGGTACTGTATAATTTTCTCAGTTTATACTTGGTATATTAAAATCTCCTATAATAAGTTTGTCTTGAATCTAGGTCACATATCTCCTGCATCAGTTCTAATAGTTCCCTATTATTCTCTGCGTCACTCGTAGGGCTTCTATATATTGACGCTATTACCATATCATCACTAACACCTTTAATTTTGACACAAATGAATTCGCAATAATCTTTCTTAGAACTTACAAACTCACAAAAGATATTCTTTTTTATATACAATAGTAAACTTCTACCTTCCTCCTCTGATGACAGATTTTTTCCAAACACTTCATATCCTCCTATGCTATATTCGACTAGGCTTCTCTCATATCGGAAGTTTTTTGGTTTAACCTCTTGTAGTGCTATTATGTGGGGAGGTGTATCCATATCCCTTATTTTAGTCTACATTTCATTGATCTTATCAGACGTATACGTATACACATTAGAAAATAAAACTTTGATATTATTTACATTCTGTACACTATCTACACTATGATTCGACCGATGATTTACATGCTGCTTCCTCCTGTGTATCCTTGGGTGTTGCGTGCCACCGTTTCACCCTCACAATGTGCCGCTCCCAACGGTAGCCCCTTACCACATAGTAGTTCCCCGAGTTTTTTCTTTATCATTCTTCTCCTTTGCCTCAGCTCTGAGCTTCCTGTCCCGTTACTTTTCTTCACTGGTCATGTCATGAGACACACCAACCTCTTGCAACACTTCATTCTTGGAATCTTTAATTTGTATAAATTCCTTATTATTCTGTCCTTCACTCCACCATTTAACTTCACTAGAATTGGTCTAGGTTTTGTACCATCTCCATTGTTATTTGCAGCCTCATATTTACCAATTCTATTGATTTCAGCAATATCATCATCGTAGCATGTTACACCAATCTCAATGCACATCTCCTTTATTGCCATTTTATCATGTCTTATCTTCTCCGATCTGAAAGCCAGATTCATTTCTTCCTTCATCTGTTCCGGCACCCTGTACAGCACCAGATTATTTCTTCTTTCTAAACGACTCTGTATTTGACTTGTTGTCCTTATTACCAGATCATTCTCCTTCACCAAATCATGTGCAGAAACTGTGGTACTGATTTTCCTTGCCTCAGACTGCAAAACATCCCTATAAGATAAAGCTATGTCTTCCTAAACCAGAGTGCATATCTTCTCCTTCACCTCCACAGAGTTTTTCCTTAATATCTATAATACTTTTTCCATGTCCTCAATTTTTTCTTACATCCCTCCTCTAGTGTGTCTAGCCTAGCTTCCATCTTATCCTGCCTCTCTGAGTAGTCGAGTCAAGTGAGGCAAGATTCTTAGAGCCACCACGTTGCATTTGTTGCAGTACCAGTACATACTGTTTACCTGGTTCTTCGTTAGAAACTTATATGTTTCTCTACTCATATCTTCACATGAGATATGATACCACAGACCACACAGGTTGCACTGCATTGCAAGGTCATTCTCATTTACAACATTTTTACAATTTCTACACTTATTTTTCTTTCTGTTGGGTTCTTTAAAAATAGGAGAACAGTATTCAGTAGAATTAACATCACTTTCAATGATTTGAGGAGCAGATGGAATGGCAGGTGCATGCTTTTCACTTATATATTCCTTCTCATTGACTTTCAACTGATCAAGTTCCTTGCAAGCTTTAAAGAAAGGTTTGAAGTTATTAAGTTCTTCATTCAATCTTTCAAAATTCACTTCAACAGAAAGGGAGTCACTCTCTCCAGTTGCTGGAATTTTCATTTCTTCATTCTCAGCAGCACTGGAGGCTTCTATTATTTCTGAATTTTCTACAGAACCTGGAACGCTTTCTGTCAATATATCTGTGTCCTTATAGGTTTCATATATTACATCTAATGGATCTGCATCATCAGTCTTTTGAACAGATTTTTCTTTTGTTCTATTTTTCTTGGATTTAATCTTATCTCTTTGAGAGTGCGTAGACCTTGGCCTAACTGCTTCAGCCATTGAGTAGCCTGTTATTATTAGAGACAAACGTTTTGGATTTAAGAGTTCTTACGGATAAGATGGAGGTGTCAGAGGAACACATTACGTGTATAATGCTTTATGAGTTTAGAAAAGGAAATAACGCGACTGCAGCCGCAAAATTATTCAGTAGGAAGCTTTAAATGTAAGGAAATGTCAACGATAGCTTAACTGATGAAGTGCGCTCGGGCCGACCTGTTGAGTTCAATGATGACCTTCTGATAGCTACACTTGAAAAAAATCCTGCTGTAACTGTTGAAGAACTTGCTCAGCGACTAAATTCGACCGGTTTCGCAGTTCATCGTCACCTGCAACAACTGGGAAAAGTGTCGGAACTTGGGAAGTGGGTTCCCCATACGTTGTCACCAGACAACTGTAGAGATCGTGGGAACATTTGCTCTTCATTGCATTCTCCTCAACTTCAAGCACCGTTTCTGAATCGACTCATTACTGGGGATGAAAAATGGGTGCCTTATCACAATATTAATATGCTACGCTACAGCCAAGAGGACATTTGCATCCCCAGGAAGGTTTTGCTGTGCGTTTGGTGGGATATTCAAGGAGTGGTTTATTTTGAACAGTTGCAGCCCAATCAAACCATTACAGCCGAAGATTGAGAGCTGCATTGCAACAAAACGTCCTTCTTTGGCAAGGGTGTTGTGTTTCCACAGGACAACGCGCGTCCTCATACTGCTGGAATCACCACTACCAAAACTGAACACTTTGTCTGGGAAAAAAGTCCACATCATCCGTATTCACCAAACCTTGTACAATCAGATTACCACCTATTCAGAAGTCTTCAAAACTGTCTTAACGGGAAAGAACTTGAAAGTTTCGAGGTTATCAAACGCGGCTCTCTCCGAGTTTTTTGCTTCTAAACCGAAGGAATTTTATCAACATGGAATTGAGATGCCTGTAGAGAGGTGGCAGAGAGTCATAGAAAGTGATGGAACATATATAACACTGGGCAACACGTATTTTATTGAATGATATCTGACACTTGATTCTAGGTAATTTGGGTGCGCTGAATACGAATTTCAACTCGGTTTGGCTCTATCAGGTCCTGATTCTTGTCGACAGCCTATGTGTCATTTTCCAGATTTTTCAAATTAGGACTAAAAAATTAAGTCATGTGTTAAATTTTTTTTTCAAGTTTCATGAATACAAGCAGTTCAAACTACAGTAAAATTACATTATAACGATAGAAATGACTTAAAATAAAAAAACAAACAGATATGAAGCTTTCACTGTGGCAAAAATTTTCTTTTGTAAGACTTTCTAGCGTATTTGCTTGTTGATGGCAGGTCTCTTTTCAAGCACCAGCAGTAATCAGCCATCATGTGGGAATCCCAGCGGCCTTGGTACCGTTCCTCCATAATTTTGATATCTTGGTGGAATCTCTCCCCTTGTTCGTCACTTACATCACCTAAATTACTTGGAAATTGGTCAAGATGGCTATTCAAAAAAATGCATTTTTATGCTCATATTGCAACCTAACTCTTTGTAGTCCCTTTAAAGTTTTTTTACGATTTCTTCGTAGTTATCTGCCCTATAATTGCCTAAAAAGTTTTCTATCAAGTCCACGAATGAGAACCAGCCATTTTTTCGCGTTCATTCATGACATTAGGAAAATTGCTGTCTTTAATCATTGTTCTTATTTGTGGACCGTCGAAAATTCCCGCCTTGATTTTTTCATAACTTAAACTTGGAAATTTTGAAGTTATGTATTTGAAACACTCGCCGTTCGTATCTAAAGCTTTTACATATTGTTTAATGAGGCCTAGTTTTATATGCAGAGGAGGAAATATGATTTTATCTCTGCTCACTAAAGGTGGATTAATTACGTTTTTTTCTCCGACAGTAAGTGATGTTCGTGCTGGCCAGATTTGTTTGAAATAATGTTCTTCCTTGGCTCTGCTGTCCCATAAGCAAAGGAAGCAGGGATATTTAGTATACCCTCCTTGTTGTCCTAGCAGAAAATTAACCATTTTTAAGTCAACACATATGATCCACTCGTGCTCCCTATATTTGATAAGATTTAAAACCTTTTCTATATGTTCATACTTTTCTTTTAATTTTGTTGAGTGCCCAATCGGTATCGAGCCGTATAGATTGCCATTATGCAACAACACACACTTAAGACTTCTTTTCGAACTGTCTAAAAACAAGCGCCAATCATTTGCATCGTAAGACTCAACCCCCATCTTCTTTAACAAACCAACTATGTCGCAGCAATATACTAAACTATCCTCTGTTCTAAAATATTTAACAAGTTCTTCTTCTCTTTTTCTGTAAAATGAAATGTATGTGTTTGAAGTAAGCAAGTTTTTCTCTTTAAGTCTTGAAGCTAAAATTTCCGCAGCCTTTTTTGGCAAATTTAGATCCCTTACAAGATCATTCAACTCGGCCTGGTTAAACTTTTGCGGATCGTTTTGACTTTCAAATACGCTGGGGTCAAAATCGGTGTCTGACTCCTCAAAGTGCATAACAATATTTTCAGGAACATCTTCAACTAATTCTTGAGTTGGCAGACCCTTAAATTTTGGAATGGGGATCTCATTTGAATGTAGCACAGGTCGTATCGCGGTGTCGAAATTTGGGTACTCGATACAATGTTTTTTTTCTTAGTGAAGCCCAAAGTCTTGACAAAGCAAAGGTAGCAATCGGTCTCGTGGCTAGTAGGCTCTCGCCACACCTGATATGGAAAAAAAATTGTAAAGCGTTAACAAAAGCGACGAGAGACTTGTTTTTATGAATTTTATCAAAAGTTATCACCCAAACATTTAACATTTCTATGTGTTTCAACCTTATGCAATATTTGAGATTCTTATAAACATTTTCTGTAAATTTTTGTTTATGTACCTAAGTTACAATTACATTTAGGTAAGTTACAGTATACTAGTGATTAAATTACGTAGTTTTATGAAATCATAAACTTACCATCGGAACTCCAAAAGGTATTTTTGAATCCGAACCCTTCGTCCAATGTCGCAGTCTTTCAATGCATATAGTGCAGGCTTTATGTGGAGCCCACGATTTATCTTGGTCCCCCAGTTTTATGCCAAAATAAGCTAAGTAAGCTCTTTTTACGAAGTCAGTTATATTTGCTCGTTGATGTGGAAGTGTAAAATTTCCACATATATAACAGAAGGAATCAGGGTTGTTTTTGCATTTGAACTTTCTAGTGCTTGATGACATATTGCTTGATTGTTCTGCCAATTTGTAAAGGTATTTAAAGCCCTTAATTCATATAAATTTAAGAAAATCTGAAATATAAACACAAAAATTAGTTTAAATAGGTACTTATTATGAAATAGGTACTTACAATCTATGAAATTAAACTAGAAACACGGATGAGTAGGTACAATATAAATTACGTCTAATTAAATCAACTATATTAAATCACGATGACAAAATTACTCACTAAA
Source organism: Bathynomus jamesi (assembly GCA_023014485.1). Taxonomy (NCBI): domain Eukaryota; kingdom Metazoa; phylum Arthropoda; class Malacostraca; order Isopoda; family Cirolanidae; genus Bathynomus; species Bathynomus jamesi. The sequence continues at coordinate 514,478 of JAJOZX010000637.1, read as the reverse complement.
TCATATGCCAATTCAAAATTATGTTAATGCCCAAACTTAATTAACTAACTCAACTGACTGACTGACTGACTGACTGATTGAATTGACTGATTAACTCTGGAAACGAGTCGCTTTTATATATTTTAGTTGTCCCTCTAGAATACTCTACAGAGAACAGGAACGCTCGAGAAAATTTTAGAATTCTATGATATTTTTAGCTTAATTTACTAATATTAAAATAGGTTAAAAATGACAAAATTAAAAATATTTTTAGGGTGTTACATATAAAAATATACATAATACAACAATACCATAACAATAGGTACAAATACCTAGATAAAAACCTAGTTGCATAATGTGTAACTGCAAAAAGACAGCGAGTATTGAGAAAAAAACCTTTTTATGAATACGACGAAAGAGGAGGGGTGTTGAGCAAAATCAGGACCTGATAGAGCAAAACCAAGTAAAAATTCGTGCTCAGCGCACCCAAATTACCTAGAACTAACTGTCAAATCTAATTCAATAGAAAAAAGTTGAAATTTGTTCCCCAGTGAATTGATTAAAATTTATTTTGATGTATGAGAATAAAAACCCACTCTAATAGACAGAGTTTATTTCCACGACAGTTTCGACGCCCACTGGCATCCTCCTCATTTGTGTTTCTGTATCCACCCGAGGAGGATGCCAGTGGGCGTCGAAACTGTCGTGGAAATAAACTCTGTCTATTAGAGTGGGTTTTTATTCTCATATTTTGACCTTCACGTAAAAAAGTGAAGTTTTTTGCATTTACTTTGATGTAGTTTTATTTTCATTTGGAAATAAAGGTAAAAAAACGACATTACTTATGGGATGACCTGACATTTTTATAATGTATAGTCATTGAAGGAACTAAAAGATTTGAATCGTAAACAATAGCTTCAATAGTCCAATTCTGTGAACCTTAGGTTCGGCATAGACACTTAAATAATAATAAAAAAAAAGTCAAACTAACATTTCATTGCCATTTACTTTTAGTCACTATAATCATTAAGTTTTATATAGAGGACAATAACTCCAATAACTATATAAGCTCATTAGCATTAGTCTATACAAGCTCATTAGCAATTGTAGTCCATGTATATATAAAAATATATATACAAACTTACACAAAAGCCAAATTTTCTTTTTTGCTCATAAAGTATGTGACAATTTCTGAACAAAAAACAAAAATAACATTTTACGAATTAATTTTAGAATTCTACGCCGCTACTGTTGAGAAATAAGTGAAACTAAATGAATAATAAAAAAAATACAATCCGCCATCCAAATTGCATAACAGTAATATTCATAGTGATCGGTCTGTGGTGCAAAATTTGTCTCACGTTCCTCTGAAACGATGCAACACCGTATCCTTAAGAATGTTAATTGTCAACGGAGCACGCTGAAGGAAGCAATGACTGCAATTCCGAACTGCGTATGTGTGTATGTGTATGTGTGCGCATAATGATGATATCTGACTAGATTCAGTGGATCACGCGATGTACAGTATGTTCTCGGAAAATTTTCAGTCGGTGTATGTGGTTTATTTTAGTTAATTGTTAGTTCCGTTAACTTGCATACATTACAAAATTTTGTGGTAATGCAATTTACATTGGATTTTATATAACGTACAGTATATATATGTATATATATATATATATATATATATATGTATATATGTATATATATATATATACACTGAGAATTTGGCCTTCATCTTGTCCCAAAAGGAGTTAAACTACATATCCTCACCGTTGTGGTTATAACTTGAAATGAAGAATCGCTTTCCACTGCTCTTCTTCCCGCGTAATCAGAATTGCTTTTGGCAAATGGAAGATTCCTCAACTGGGCGTCTGATTTTCTCCTGAAGGTGTTCACTTCACTTTCATCAATCATAATTCTCATTCATTTCAGCAGACTGATTATTTCCTATTCAGTGACTTTCCTATTCTCATCTGCCGTCCGCCAATGGGAGTCCTCAAAGTGAGAATTCTAGATTTGAGAAAAGAATCTCCTGATTTGGCAAAGGGTGAAAGACTGAAATGGGGAATTACATTGAGAGTGAAGATAACTTCCTTGGAAAACAAAATTATTTACTCTCATTGTTTCTACATGCTACATTTTCTTATTTCCTATTTTGCTTCTTTCACAAACCTGCCATTATTGTTGTTGTTGTTTTGTGAGACTCCTAAATTTACCAAATTGTACGTTTGAACTGAGAAATTACTTCCTTTTTTTTCTTTCACGTGAATGTAAAGTCATTTCTCGGATCTTCTCTTATTCAACATATTTTAATTACAATATTTGTGTATTTGTAAATGAGAAGTATTTTGTGTTTTGTGTTTGGAGAAGGTTCCGAATGAGATGCAAAAAGGCTTTATAGTTTGTTGCGTCTTTTAAGAGAAAGTTTTGTTTTTATTTTACCTTTAAACACGAGTTTGAATAAAGAGTTCCGTTATCAATTAACATTTTTATTTATGGATTTATTTATATTTTGAGCTCTCTTTTTTGTTACCTCTTTTACCTTGTTTTGAGCTCCCGTGGCTCTGGTTCATTTGGTTCGAACTTGGACCCAGGCTGCGAAGGTTCGGGTTTGATTCCCACCGTCGCAGCGGTTAGAGTTAGGCCTAACTCTAATTCAACTTTTTCTTTTTATGCTGTAATAGGAAAGGAATTGAAAGATTTTGCTTTTGTGCATGCAGTGTTGCACATAAATATATATAGGTGAATTATATATTTATCGTTGTAAACAAGCTATCACTTGTGAGTTAAGAAAAGAAGAAAAAAACCGGTTCCTGCAGAGTATAAGTAAGGGGATTTAAATTCGTTTTTTGAGTAAGGAATCGTAATACCCCAAAGAAATATATACACACACACACACATATATATATATATATATATATACACACACATTACACTTTCACAATACAATGTATAGGAAAGTTATGGAATTTTGAAAAAAAAAATTGAAGAGTATTTAATTTTTTTTTTCCTTTGAATTGTTTCGCCGTGTTATACACAGAAAATGGAATTTCGGTTGATTTCTTTCTATAGTGGACTTTTCAGAATTACTTGTACCCATATATACGAGGGCATGCTGAAAAGTAATGCCTCCTATTTTTTCCTCCAAAACAGGTTCACGTAGCTGGATAAACTGAAGTGCAGTGAATATACTCGTATATGTTCTTCCTACCCATTGCTGTGAAGTTTCTTAGTTCTGCCACCAGAGGTCTCAGAGCTACGTCAGTCAACATGGCGGACGGTGACAACACAATGTCAGTGCGGTTAAAACAGCGTACAGTTATCGAGTTTCTGATTGCAGAAAATATTCCACCTATCGGCATTCACCGGCGAATGAAACCTGTGTATGGTGATGATTGTGTAGACGTGAGTACTGTTCGACATTGGGCTAAGCGTGTGGCTGATTTCATACATTGGACATGCCGAACTGCGTGATGAACCACGTAACAGGAGACCGCAAACAGCAATTGGCGAGGATCACCAACAACACGCCGATGAGATAATCAAACAGAATCGCCGCATATCTCAGCAAACACTAGCTACCAATCTTGGCATTTCACGTGAGCAGCTGCAGGCTATTGTTGCTAATCTTGCCGAGAAGTGTGTTCACGATGGGTTCCCAGAATGCTGACTGATGCAATGAAGGAGAGGCGAATGGAAATTTCCAGAGAGTTGCGGTTGCGACATGAACGTGAAGGCGACAAATTCTTATGCAGCATTGTGACTGGAGATGGAAGTTGGGTGCACCATTAGGGTGTGTCAATTTTGGGGGTGAAATGACTAAATTGAAAATCATGTGATTTGGTAGCAATTTAATGTAATCATTTGGCATACAAAATAATATCCTTGCTTCAAAAACAATAAAAAATAACTCCTACCTACATCAATTTTAATTAAAAAATTCCATTTTTCCGTAAATTCGTAACAAAATAACAAATGTGCGCAAACATCCTATCAACATTTAAAGTGGCAATAAGATATCATTCAGTCTTTATTTGAAAGTAACCAATGCAGTCATGTCCTTTTTGCTGCGGTTCCTCGACATCAGCATTCGGCTTGCTACTTGCGCTTTGATGTAGCCTTCTCGCCTCTCGTGAGTGTAAACTTGACTAGCTGCTTCTGTGACCATTTTCACACATCTCTCCACACTCTGAGTGTGAGAAGGCCACTTTGGCACTTGCATTGGGGCCTCTTTAAGTTGTGTTAAATTTTTGTTTGTTATACATGTTGTCAGTGGTGGCTCCAAAACTTCCGAACTCAAGTTAACTAATTCTGACAATTTCGTGGCATTGACGTTTATCGGAGGTACCTTCCTTGTCTGAACAGAGCAATCTCCCAGCTGGTCATCATCTAGTGATGTTCCTCTAAGCTTTAGAATGATTTCCACAGCCTCAGTTCGCTCTTTGGTACATTGGCTGCAGACTATTGCTTGCAAAACTGCCTCTGGCCTAGCATACCAAGCGGACCTTCTCACCACAGGTAACACGATGTCCACCACTACTTTCCTTTGGGTTCTCAGTAGCTGTAATTGAAACAAGATGTGGTTGGGCCCCTCCATCCACATTGGATTAAGTTTTACATTGAACCAGTGAGGAAGATAAAACCCAATAATAACTTCGACAATCAACATCAAATTCTGTAGCATTTTGCCCTTCAGTGCATGTTTGGAAACCCAAATCCCGCAGAAACGAATCGCTGTAGTTAACCAACGACTGTGACTTACGGGTCCAATCTCCAAGAGAGCCAGATTTTGAGGCAACTCTCCTGATCTGATTGCTTGAACAATACGATAAGCGTAAGATTGATCCGTGCTGAGGTCTTTGATAACTTCTTCAGACAACACTGGAAGGGAAGGGCCTACTTCGACCTTTGGAAATTTTGTATTTATTTCTAATTCCGTTGCATCTAGCATGTTGCCAAGGGGACCTGACCACTTGTTGTTGCTCTTTGTAGGACCATCAAGTTCCTGGATGAGACGACGAACAGGTAGTTCCCCTGTGTGCAAATCACACACAATCCAAACAAGCCTTCTTCCAAGTTTTTTCTCTAAATGCGTCATAACACCGCCCTGCCATCCAGTGTTCACCGCAGTTGAGTCTCCACTAACGGCCTGCAGTGAACTGTCAAGTCTTCTTTCTTGAAGCCAACATATTATTTGATCAGCAATTGCCTCTGCATGTTTCTTGCCTTCTACTTCTGCTTCAGGAACAAAGTGAAACAAATAGCGGCCACCAGGTTCGGAACACACAGAGTAGTGTTCTTCTTTGATGAGACCGGGAAACTTTCTGTCCATTCCCTCTACCTCTAGGAGAACTTTTGTGTCATCTCTTCTTCCATCAAACAAAAGGCAAGAGAGACCTTCCTCCTTCAAATCTTTTTCATGCTGATCAGATATTTCCTTCATTATTTTTTCTTGTGCTCTTCTTATCTTATTATGATCTATCATTAACAGGGCCGATTAAGGCCAACTGATGCCCTAAGCACAGCCCAACAATGGTTCCCCCTTGACCCTTCCATTGTCTAACTGACAAGACATTAAGACTCAATAAGTGCTGAATGTGAAATAATAGATAAAAAATTCAGTTTTCTTCCAGGCCATCCCCCAGGCCAGACCCCACAACTATATTAAATATAACCTGTTTTTTAATTTTATTTATTTAACACTAAATAGCAGTAAGCAATATAAGCAAATTATTTACTTATAACTAGGGCAACAGGAAAAATGCAAATTTTCAACACTTTTTTCATTTTTTAAAAAACTGTTATAAGGGAAAAATGCAAATACAAAAATTTATTGAAAACGATTCTTTCTACAGAAATCGATGTTGGTGGTCAATTTTTTAAAAAAGAAATTCTAATGAAGAAATATCATTATTTGTACGAAACAAAACATCTTTTATTCCATTGCTTTCTAACCTTGAAGATACATAGCATTTCAACATACATGGATCAAAAGATGCAAAATAATGCTTATTGTTGCCTACTTATAACTTTATTTATACTTTAAAAAGTTTTCTCTGTGGTGCCCCCTTCCCTTGGTGCCCTAAGCACGTGCTTATTTTGCTTAATGGTTAATCCAGGCCTGATCACTAAGGATGTATCCCCTCGGCTGATGAGGCCTGCATCTATCCAAGCAGCAGTGGCAATCTCTGCAGTCTCTCGTAGCCCCGTATGGTGGCGAATACTGGCAAGGGCAATGTTTGAGATGTCTTTAGTGTTGTATTTCATTCTCTTCGGCGAAGGTTCAGATGGCATTTTGGAGCTATCATCTGATGTTGCTTCTTTCTGTTCATCTGAAGAGCTTTCAAAGAAGTGAGAAACCTCTTGATAGAGCTCTTCATCTCTTTGGGTGGCTTCTTCACTCTCCTTTTTTTTCCTTTCTTCCCTCTCTCGGATTTTCTCTTTTTTCTTAGCAATAACAATCTGTTTTTTGGTTTCAGAATAATCTGCCGAACTAATCTGCATGAGGGAGAACAATTGGCTTCAGAACACAACTCTATGGGACACTGGCAGTTAAAAATGTCAAGAAGAGTATCAAGTGTGTGCGGAAATTTATTTTTCTTTGCTAGTTTTCCTTTACCAAGTGATGTCTCAACTGCTTTGTGCCACAGCTTTGTTAATTTTAGCTCAATAGTTCTATACTGATTGAGTACAAGTGGTTTGAACAACAAATTAGCTTTTTTCCACTGATGCAGAAGAGGGGGAATCATGTCCCTTATGAGTGTAGTTCCTTCTATCCTTTGTATTTTGTTCACGAAGGAGTAACCCTAGTCTCAGCATGTCTCGCACTGTTGGTAGTTCTGATACGGGAGGCTCCTTGCCTGTACCGACTAACAGGCTCAAGTGGCATGACGACTGACCTCTTGTCTTCAATTTTGGCATCTTAGGAATATCTGAAAAGAAAGAAAAACATTTAAGTATTTTATATCAATTACGATGTTTCAAAGTTTAGTCATTCGATGTTCTAAAATTCAATAAAAAAATATTTCATGGGATTACAACATAATTAGACAGAAGAATATGATAATAATAAATAATTGTAATAATCATTAATCCAACTTAGAGTTAAACTATAGTATTCGTCTAGTAGAATAACTATGAAGTAGGTACAAGAGCAATAACAGCAAACCACCGTCTATGACATCTAAGAGGCAACTGAGGACTGAGAGTGAGGGACAGTTCTATTCATGTTGTGACTTGTACATTGTACAACAACTATATGACCTTGAAAACACTCCATATGCGATCAGTGGGATAATTCTGTGACAGATGAATAATTAATCAATTTATGTCCTATTATTTAGTAAAAAGAGTCAATTTCTGAAACTTTAAGGTAAAATTGATGTAGGTAAGGGTTATTTTATTTTATTTTGGTTGGCCAATTTCAAGTTTTGACATGAAAAGACACTATATTTTCACTACCAAAATTGATTTGAAAAAAGTTGGCCAAATTGACACACCCTAGTGCACCATTACGACCCAGAAGGCGAGAGACGGTCATTTGAATACCGTCACGAAGGTTCACCAAGACCAAAAAATGTTCAAAACCCAAGCGTCTGCCGGAAAACTCATGCTTACTGTTTTTTCTGGGACGTTAATGGCGTTGTCCATTCAGAATTCATGCCAAATGGTACCACCATTAACTCTGTGCGCTACATTGAAACTGGAGAGATTGAAGGCACGGATTCGAAGCATTTGCCCCGACCTTCAGATGGTTCTCCTCCAACATGACAATGTGCGACCTCATACGAGTGCACTAACGACTAAAGCAATTCACTGCCTTGGTTTCACAGCCCAGATCTGGCTCCATTAGATTCCCACTTATTCTCTAAACTTAAGGAACATCTTCGAGGACGACGTTTCTCTTCGGACGTTGAAGTCAAGACAGCTGTGAGGAATTGGTTCCGTCACAAGACGTGATGGGATCATGAAATTGCTTGAATGTTGGCAGAAGTGTGTGGACCGCATAGGTGATTATGTTGAGAAGTAACTATGTCAAACTGAAGAATAAAATTCAATGTAGGTATTTGTTTTGTTTCATTGTAATATCTCATCCCGTTTCAGAATTATAAATTAGGAGGCATTACTTTTCAGCACTCCCTTGTATATATAGTTCGTTCGTGTGTTTGTTTTGTTTCACTTGCTTGGCGCATGGATTTTTGTTTTTTTCTTTTTCGGAAAAAAACAATTTTGGATACCTTTTGATTTAGTAAAGGGATGTTTTTTCTTTTCCGTTTTTCTCTTTCGCATTGGTAAGCAAACGTTTTTCTCATTCTTGCTTTTTTTTATTCATTTCTTTTTATTGGTTAATGCGTTGATGTGCAACTATCATTCTTTTCTTTTCTGCGGTTATTGCATTGGAGCACAGTTTTCTGTCTTTCCTGTTGTTTTGCGGTTATTCCGTAGTACGCAAATAGAGAACAAAACTTTTTTTTTAGCGCTTTTGCGACAAATCACTTCTACCTTTTAAGTTTGAATTAAATATGAGTTCGTACATTTTAGGCAATATGTCGAAATCCACAGGCAAGTCTTGCATCTCCGTTTGGGATGACTTTACTGTGCGTTTATTCAAACCGAAATAACAAAGGTCACACTTAAGTGTTTCGTTTCACTTTTGTTGTATATACTGGGTGAGCGAAAAGTCCCTGTGCATCTGTCCACTTCCAACACAGTGCAGGTACAGGTTCACTACACTTCTTGCGGGTACACAGGGACTTTTCGCTCACCCTGTATTAGGAACAAGTTTTCTTTTTTTTTCTTTAGGCTTGCTTCGCCTTCCTCGTTTGTAAATCCATTTTTCTTTCCTTTGTCATCTTTCAAAGAAAATGGATAGGTATAATTATTTGACGAATAATATCCCTAGTGTTCCAATATTTAAGGGGAGAGAATACGGTGAATTGGTACCCCCGTACGTGGATGAATGGTCTGATGCATTAGAGATATTATGCTCATTTTTAACGTTCGCGATAACATCACGAAGATTCGGGGTCGGTTACTCACTTCTTAATGATGAAGAAGGTTGCGCAAGGAATGTCTTGCACCTATTTTTGTTGGAAAAATTTACTACTTGGAACGCTTTCGGAATTATGCTATTCAAGTGTTCCAGCCGGAAGACTATAGTGACGAATTGAATGCGGCCGCATTAAGTAAAACGGGGTGGTCGGAAGCTCTCTGGACCCCGCACGAAACCGTCGATGGCGCAGACAATGAAGTATATTCATATGTTTCGGAAACGCCTTCTTGGGTTCACGAAATGGTGCTTTTTGACAAGTGCTCACAAATTTTCCTGAAACTTCTGTCAACAACCAAACGGTTTTGGCTCTTGTTGACAACTGCTGTCAGACGAATTACATTAAACAAGACGTATACAAGAATTTACTTAAGAAAGCTTCGGGAAATTTCGATTTGCGTTCTCGTTTAACCTGCGTTGATAATGGCTGGGAAAAATACAATAGCGGAAAAATTATTCTTCCTATTGAGTTCGATTCCGTCCCTCATCTGACCCCAATTGTGATCTTATGTGAGGGAGACTGGGATGGTGATTTAATCCTGGGGATGAATTTCTTAATTACGCACGATTTCTATGTGGCCGATAGAGAAGCAGGCCTAATTCGAGGAGAGAACCCACCTTTAGAGTATGTTTTCATCCCAGGCTCTTCCCTCTTTTCGAGGGATGGTGAAAGAAGTTTCAGAGAGCCCGAATGACTTCCTGAAACTCGCTCAAAATAAAGAGGAACGGCTATTAGATGGGAAAGATTCTTCATCAACCGTCAATGTTCCGTTCCAGTACATCCCGACATTTATTCTCAATTTATTTCTTGATTTTGACACCGTCCATCATGAGTCATGACCCTAATGGAAAAGTGGCATTTTTACCTCGGATTTGCAGTTACCATCAATTGAAACATTTCTGAAAGTCCGCCGAAAGAAAGAAATATTGTGCAAACTAATTACACTCTCGTTCAAAATTCTGTAGTATATCACACAGCGTTTAAGTATGTATACTTTTGTCATTGCAAAGAGCAGCGCTAACAGGCGAGTAGTATGACCGCAAAAATGTAGTGTGCAATGCAACTGCATGCAACATTGCAATGTTGCATGCAACATGATGTGAGCGTCTTTGCCCGCTTCAGCCCCCCAAATTATATATATATATTATATATATATATCTGTGTGTTTGTGTGAACTCCAAGGGGTAACCTAACCTAGCTGCTGGCTCACAAAAAAAAAATATATATATATATATGTGGGTGTGTATGCATGTATAGAAAAGCTTCTTATATATGTATATATGAGTTGTATGTGAACTCCAAGGGGTAACCTAACCTGCCTGCTCAGGCCCACCTCCCTCAAAAAAAAATATATATATGCATGTGGGTAGCCTAAAATAAAACACAAGGAGAGAGAAAAGACCCATCCATTTATAGCCATGGATCATCGCATAATGATGCCTTCAGCATCACGGCCATCAGGCTTGGAAGGCAGCCATTCGCCTCACAGCCAGTTGTACAGGGCGTACACAGCTATTTCCATGTACGTACATATGTAAGGGAGAATCAACATAGTTGTATCATACTATCTCACAAACCCCTTCACACATAGTCCCATCTCAACAAAACATACGCACATAACGTACACGGAGAATTAACGCAGCTCTATTATAACAAAATAGATGCGAGCCCTTAGAATACCTCACAATTCCCAGTATATGTGTATATATATATATATATATATATATATATATATATATATATATATATATGCAACTCTGTGGTATCTGTAAGGATGCAACGGATGATAAAAGGGCGATGAGGTGATTTCTGTCAGCTACTTTTTGATTTTAAATGCCTAGAATGGGGTGATGAAAAAATCTCCCTTATAACGAACGCAAAGCAGTTTAATGGGATAAAAATTTTCTGCGAAACTGCTTGACCGAATTAAACTCTTTTACGGTATTTAAAGCAGAAAGAGACTACGAGAAGAGAATGAAAGAGGAAAGTGGAAACAAAGAACAGTGGAAAACGGAAGAAACGGAGAAAGGCGAAATAGAAAAATTCAAATACCGTCACAAAACGAGGCCGAAAACACACAGGCGACAAAGAGTGTAAAGACAACACACAGCATAAGGGCAACGAAGGACACAAACACAACTAGCACAAATAGCACAAATAGGACAAGACAAGAGGGCAGTCAAGTAAACGAAGTAAAACTGTCCCCCAATAAGGAGCAAAAAACAAAAGCCAAGAGTAAATATGGGGAAGGAATTATATGCAGGTATATATAAAAGATAATTGCAGATTTAAAAGAGGACAATGTATATATGAACATCCCCCAATATGCAATTTCTTCTATAATAATGGTCATTGTAAATTTGGAGACGGATGTAAATTCTACCACCCGGACATTTGCAGAACTTACGCAAAATATGGAACCTGCAAATTCGGGAAAAATGCTACTATCAACATCTCCCGACGGACTCAACGAACAAAGGAAAAAGTTTAAATGACAATAGGAATAAAAATAACAATAGGAACAACAATAGGAACACAATAAGCGAACAAGAAAATTTTTTCAACATCGCAGACACCTTACGAATGCTAAATGTCATCCACATGCAGTTGACACAGCTGGAAACCCCCGAGCCAAATCGCTACCGGGCAAGAAGCTACCAATACAAGTAGGAGGAAACGGATCTCTTTCGGAGGATCATAGGGCAACGAATCAAGCGATATCGAAGGAAAACGAACTTGAAATGCACAAGGGGCAACGAAAAACAGAGAACATAAAAATTGTATTGGCTAATATTCAAGGAATAAGACCAAACCAATCACTCAGTAAGGTTTCGTACTTGAAAGGATTTATGGACGAAACAAGGGCGGACATCGCATGCCTCACAGAAACTCATCTTAAAGATTGCCAAGGAAAGTGTTAAAACTGCGAACATTGTATTGATAAGAAAGAGATAAATATAGAGGGCTTCAACTTACTAAGAGCGGATAGACCGACGAGGCGGAAAGGTGGCTGTGCTATATATTTACAGGAAGGTCATATGACAGAGACGATAATAAGTAAATCAAACAGCTATGTGGAAATCCTAGCAGTGAAAATAGAAAAACTAAGCTTGATAGTAATAGTCATCTATAGACCTCCAAGCACCCCAACCGAAAAATTCTCGGAGGCCATTGATGACATCAGAAAGCTAATAAAGGCCATAAACCCTCCATCCCCCAATATAATGATCTGCGGAGACCTTAACTTCCCATTTATAAAATACAAAAAGGTGGATAGGAATATATATATTCACCAGGATAAGGGGGGCACAAGAGAAGACCAGGAGCAAGCAAAAATGTTGATGGCTCTCACAAATGAGTTTATGCTGACACAGGAGATAACAGAAAATACCAGAAAAAATAACTGCCTGGATCTGGTATTCACGAATAACACGAACTTGATTGCTGATATAAAAATAACCCCAACCATTATCTCAGACCACAACTTACTCGAGATATCAACAAATATGACGACAGCATTAAAAGACAATACACATATTGTGGAAAGAAGTAAATTCGGGGCCTTTAATTTAAACTCGAAGACTATAAATTGGGAAGCAATCAGATCGCACATGGCCCAAATAGAATGGAGAACAATTTTCGAGAATAAAACAACTGAAGAAATGCTAACAACCTTGGAAGAAAAAACGCTGAGAATTTTAGAAAAATATGCTCCGAAATCACAGCCAAAAGGAAAGAGGAGCTGGCTAGAGAGGCAAAAGAGAAGACTATTCCGCAAAAGAAAGAGAGTGGAGGCGAAGTTAGGTAACTGCGGAGATAATGACAGGAAAGCAATAAAAGAAAAACTGGAGGGTATTGATAGGGAAATACAAGCCCAGATTAAGGACCATACGGAGAGGGAAGAGGAAAAGACGGTAGAAGCAATAAAGGAAAATCCAAAATACTTTTATAGCTATGCAAAAAGGAAAACAAAAACGCGCGCCGCTATTGGGCCCTTAAGGACGGGAAATAATGAACTAACCGACGATCCAAAAGAAATATCTGATACATTGAGAGCTCAATATGAATCAGTTTTCAGTAACCCAAAAAGTGACAAAGCGATACCTGACATAAATGCATTCTTCGAAGAGGAATTGCAAGGAGAGTATATAACAGACTTTGATTTTACACCAGAAGATGTAGCGAGAGCTATAGGACAAATGAAACCACATTCAGCTGCAGGTCCGGACAATTGGAACGCATTATTGATTAAAAACTGTAAAAATGAAATAGCTACACCTTTATACTGGATATGGAGAAGATCCCTAGACACTGGAGAAATACCGAGCATCTTGAAAAGAACAAACATTGTCCCTATATATAAAGGAGGGGACAGATCTCAAGCAAAGAACTATAGACCAGTGTCATTGACGTCCCACCTCACGAAAGTATTTGAAAGAATAGTTAGAGAGAAAATTTATGATTTCCTGGAGACACGGGAAAGATTCACGAAAATCAGCATGGATTCCGACCAGGTAGATCATGCCTATCACAACTAATAGAACACTACAACAATATCCTAGATGCATTGGAAGGCAATGACAACTACGATGTTATATACACAGATTTTGCTAAAGCTTTCGATAAATGTGACCATGGTATAATAGCACATAAAATTAAATATATGGGAATAACAGGCAAAGTGGGAAATGGATCTACAACTTCCTTAGAGATCGTCTGCAGGTCGTCAAAATTCAAGGTATATCATCATCAGAATCGGAAGTACGCAGCTCAGTACCACAAGGGACAGTACTGGCCCCACTCCTATTCATTATCATGCTAACAGACATAGACAGCGGAGTAAACAGCAACAGTATAGTAACATCCTTTGCAGACGATACAAAGATCAGTAGAAAAATCAGCGATGTACATGACGTGGAGGCCTTGCAGAGGGACACGAACAAAATATACAAATGGTCAGAAGACAACAACATGTCATTCAACGCCGAGAAATTTCAGCTCTTGAGATATGGTAGAAAAGAAGAACTTAGACTGCATATTATGCTCCAGATAGACAGGAAATTCAGAGAAGCACAAAAGCCATTGATCTCGGGATAATAATGACAGATGATGCGAAATTCGAAACACAAAATCAGATAGCGATAAATAAAGCAAAAAGAGTCGCCGGACAGGTACTAAGAACGTTCAAGAGAAGGGACGGGACAGGACAGTAATGATTCCCATGCTAAAAACACTGATTATACCAAAACTTGAATACTGCTCAGTTTTGACGTCCACATATTAAAAGGAAGAAACTAATAAACTAGAAGAAACGCAAAGGCATTTCACAGCCAAGATTGATGGCTGCAAAGAACTCAACTACTGGGAAAGACTACGTAAACTAAATCTATACTCACTGGTAAGAAGAAGAGAGAGGTATATCATAATCTATATATGGAAAATGATCGAAAAACTGGTACCAAACCTAAAACTAAACCGAATTACCATTCAAACAACACTGGAAAATAGGAAAGGCAGAATGTGTAGTGTTCCCAAATTAAAGGCCCGACAAGGGACCTCCTCAACCCTGAAGGAAAATAGCTTGGTTATCAGGGGGCCAAGACTTTTCAACCAGCTTCCTAAGGACCTCAGAAACGTAACGGGGGTCAAAGTTGAAGTCTTCAAGAAAAGACTGGATGCCTGGTTCAGGACAGTACCAGATGAGCCGGGCGTGCCTGGCTATGTACGGTGGAGGGCGCAAGAAAGCAACTCGCTCCTCTACCAGGCCAGACCTAGAGGCGGGGCCACCAGCTTGACCTCCGTATGAAGAGAGACCAACGCACGAAACAACATAAGGTTCATATGGTATATATATATATATATATATATATATATATTATATATATGTGTATAGAAACGACGTAAGTATAGAGGAGTGTTCTGCACACGAGGAAGAGAAATAACAAACAAATGAAAAATAAGGCACCCGGGCGGGTGCCTTATTTTTCATTTGTTTGTTATTTCTCTTCCTCGTGTGCAGAACACTCCTCTATACTTACGTCGTTTCTATACGTTAATATACTGCGCGGCCATTGCAGTTAAATACATATATATATATATATATATATTAATCAAAATTCGACAAAGATAACTGGCGAACCCCCGATCCTTCCACTATACTTTCAGTTCTTTTTATATACATAATATGACGCGTTCGGTGGAGAAGGGGCGAACGCAACATTTTCGAATTATGCCACAAAATGCAGTTAAAGTTTGTAAACTTTAAACCTTTGTATTTTTCCGGTTTATTGAAATGTTGTATGAATTTGAACACATATTTGAGTAAAATATTGTTGTGTAATATGTCGATATAATAAAACGCCAAAAAATTTTACAATATTATTTATTGATAGCTTCTGATGTTAACTGGTGTAATCCATTATTTGGTCCTCTTCGTCGAATGTTGTATTACCTGCTTCAACTGTTTCGGTTTCTTCCAGTTCCTTTAACAATCTTGTATAATAGTTCACTGCAGTTGCAGGCATTAGGTCTGATAATTCTTTGAGATCTTTTATTTTTTCCTTAGTTATTGGCAGCAATTGGGATTACTTTGGTTGCAGTGTCTGCTGGGCTAGATTGAATAAACTGACACTGTAGGATTTTTTCCCTTTCTGCAGTCTGACGGGATGGCTATTATCTGGGGTTGTGCGGTATGCAGTAGATATTACGTAGCCTTCTTTGTGTTGAAAGTCAAATATTAACTTTCTTGCATCTGTAAATTTAGTAGTTGTTGATTTCCTAATGACAATGCACGTTTTTAGGACGTCAAAATCGAGAAAATCAGCCTGTTTCATTTCTACAACTAAGAAGCGCTGCGAAACGGCTGTAGTTATGGCCGTAACATAATCTTTTTCGGTGTAAATAATATTGCTGTAATTATTTTTTATATTTTGTTCAATTTGGCCAAATTGAGCATCACAGGGCATTGTCGAGTGACTAGAAAGTAGATAGATGTGTTCAATGTGAAGCAATGATGCGGAGTGAATTTCTCTGAGATACATTAAAACCTAAATTTTACCGTGAAAGAGTGCAGACTAACATCTAATTTTTTGCATAGGTAAAGCAAAGGTTTTAAAGGATAATTATACGACAAAAAACTCATTTTTCGAATTTTGTGGCGTTCGCCCCTTCTCCACCGAACGCGTCATATGTATATACACAATGCATATGTATCCTAAACTACGAATAGCACATTCTGATTTAACGGATTGCGAAAACGACTACGTTGTATACCCAGAAACAAACTTTCTACATTCCATATTCAGTCAGTGTGACGTGTTTTTAAGTCTCCAAAGACACGCACACGCACATCGTATATGACGTACACACATAAAGTAGAATTAGCACAGAACTATCATAACAAAATGCAAACCTTCTTTAAAATATCTCACAATTTTTAAAATATATATATTACAGGGTGTCCCAGAATTAACTATCTATTTCAATGAAATCGGACAAATTTTTTAAAAACACACTTTTATTTATGTTTATCATGTTTAATATGTGTTAAAAATGTATAAATTTCTAAATTTTTTTCATAATTTTATTTTCATAATTTTTTCATTATCTGGTCCAATTAAAGACCGTCTGAAGTCATAGAATGGCAAAGAGACTCTCCAAAAGTTAACGTGTGGCTTGGAATGACCAAATCCAAAATTTATGGCCCATTCTTCTTTGCGGAAGCAACTGTAATAGGTACCGTCTACCTTGATATGCTTCAGCAGTTTCTCGAACCACAGCTTCTTGATCTACAGATCTACAGAAGCTAAGGCTAACAAAGACCCTAAGATCCACTCTAAGGCTAGCCCGAGAGAAAGGAAAGAGTAGGGGGTTAAGAGAAGAGAAGAAGGGGTTAAATAAGGAGCAACACCTATCATTCGTGGGTTAACATTCATTCAGAAAAAGAGGAAAAAGGTCTCACCATCATCATCCACCGGCCACTGCCGACAAGTCAGAAAAATAGTCGGAGAAAATAGGAGAGGGGTGAAAGATGAAAAGAAGTAAAATAAGAACGCTTACAAACCATGCAAACACAGTCTTAACTCACTGTCATACCATGCAAACTACAAACATGCAAGTAAAGAGAGTTACAGACATGCAAGAAAGGAGAAAAAAAAAAAAAAAAAAAGTAGGTACAGTTAAACAAAAAGTGGGTTAGTTTACGCTACGAGCTACATCTACGTTCGTGTTAGTCTAATTTTTTAATTTTTTTTATTTTTTAATAATTAATTGCTGGCATCACACGCTGGCATGTCACAAGCTGGCATTCATCGTCAACAGACTCATCCTCGAGCACCACCACCAGATGATGGCATTCTTGATAATGTTGTGTTTCAACAAGAAGCATTGATCTTTTGGCGATAAACCTTTGTTTTTATGAAACCCCATGCAAAGAAATCCAGGGGTGTCAAATCCGGAGAACGCGGAGGCCAAGGTCGAGGTCCTCCACGTCCAATCCACCGATTCGGAAGGCGTCTGTTGAGGTATTCTCGAACAATTAGAGCATAATGACATGGTGCTCCATCTTGTTGAAACACGACATTATCAAGAATGCCATCATCAAGAAGCTGTGGTTCGAGAAACTGCTGAAGCATATCAAGGTAGACGGTACCTGTTACAGTTGCTTCCGCAAAGAAGAATGGGCCATAAATTTTGGATTTGGTCATTCCAAGCCACACGTTAACTTTTGGAGAGTCTCTTTGCCATTCTATGACTTCAGACGGTCTTTCATTGGACCAGATAATGAAAAAATTATGAAAATAAAATTATGAACAAAATTTAGAAATTTATACATTTTTAACACATATTAAACATGATAAACATAAATAAAAGTGTGTTTTTAAAAAATTTGTCCGATTTCATTGAAATAGATAGTTAATTCTGGGACACCCTGTATATATATAACATAAAGAACGACGCTTTGTATAGGAGAATATTCCGCGCAAGACGAGAGCGAAAGAACGAAACAAATGAAAAAATGAGTTAACCACCCTGGAATCGAACCCGGGATCTTCCGATTGCCGGTCAGATATGATAACCATTACACCACGGGCCCGTGGTGTAATGGTTATCCCGGGTTCGATTCCCGGGTGGTTACCTCATTTTTTCATTTGTTTCGTTCTTTCGCTCTCATCTTGCGCGGGTAATTCTCCTATACAAAGCGTCGTTCTTTACGTTAATTATACTGCGTGTTTGCAGTTATAATGTATATATATATATATATATATATATATATATATATATATCTTTGTCCTTAAATTACACTGGGTAACAAAATTTGAAAAATTTTCTGTTTATTGTGATTTTTCTGTCGTTTCTTAATGATTTCGGGGCGCTGATTCCAAAAATGATATTGGTTTTGCTCTATCATCAACCGTTTCAAAAATATAGGTTATCACACTTTTCATATGGCAAAGTATATAAAGAAGGCTAACATAAATATTTTCTGAAAATAAAAACACTATTCGAAATTAATGCTTATTGAGCCAAAATTGTTTGACAAACCCAAAATGGTGCAAAGGATATAATATATATCATGAGGAGAACCGATAAGAGAATAACAAGCCTCTTTATGCAGTGTGCGTTCCTTAAAAATGCACTGAAGAACGCGACTTCCGCGTATGAACATTCTTATCCTTTCTGATCAGCGACCATACGTAGTCTCCCATCATGGAAGCATTCCAATGACGCTGGTACCTTTTCTCCATCGTTTGAATATCTTGATGGAATCTTTCGCCATGTTCTTCACTCACATCGCCCAGGTTATCACGAAAAAAGTCTAGATGTGAATGCAGATAGTGTAATTTTAAAGACATACGGTATCCCATTTTGCCATAGCACTTAATCAAGTTTGACACTAACTCCTTATAGTTTGGTGCTTTATGGTTGCCTAAAAACCCACGAACCACATCATGGAAAGCACACCAAGCCTCTTTTTCGATCGGAGTCATCTTGGCTTCAAGGTTCTTTGAATTCAACAGCGCTTTGACTTGTGGTCCTCCAAAGATGCCAGCCTTGACTTTGGCCTCAGAGAGTTTAGGGAACATGACCCGAATCTGTTGGAAAACTTCCCCTCCAAAATCTAACGCAGCTACAAACTGCTTAATTAGACCCAACTTAATATGGAGAGGTGGTAGCAGAACTATGTCAGGCTTCACAAGAGGTTCCCTGAGTACATTGTACTTTCCTGGTTGCAGTCCTTCACGTGGAGGCCACTGAACTGTTTTATAATGCTCAGTTGAAGCCCTGCTATCCCACAGGCAAAGAAAACATGAATATTTAGTAAACCTCCTTGTAAACCTAACAGGAAACCAATCATTTTGAAATCACCACACACGTCCCAGTTATATTGTTCATACCTGATTTGAGTGAGCAGTTGTTTGACATTTTCATAGTCCTCTTTCATTTGAACAGAATGTGCAACTGGTATAGATAGATATTTGTTCCCATTGTGGAGTAGAACAGCTTTTAAACTCCGAGTTGAACTGTCAATAAACAGGCACCACTCTGAGGGTATATGTGTTAACCCAATAGCTGTGAATAGATCATTAACCTCGCTGCAATAACAGAGAGAGCCATTGACATCGTAGAACCTTGCAAACTCTTCATGCCGCTTTCGGTATACAGTTCTCTTGCAGTCTTCTCCAAGCAAATTCCACTCTTTGAGTCTGGAGGTCAGAAGCTCAGACCCTGATTTCGTCAGACCCAAATCTCTAATTAAGTCATCCAATTCCCTCTGATTTGGAAAGTGAGGGTTTGTACTGAAAGTTACTGTATATTCTTCATCATGACTGTCCTCACCAGCCGACATCTCAGATGAGCTAGCTGCATCCTCATTTTCAACCTGCAAAGCAAAGAAACAAAATATAGGCATAGCTATATATGTAGAAGAGCATCAGCACTAAGAAAAATCGACACATAATGACCCACAGTCTGTAAATACAGAAGGTAAAGTAATGGATAGATACCTGTTCTGGTGGACGTGGTATTGGAAGACCTTCGCCATGTGGTACAGGAGCTATGGACGACGCTATGCTTGGATACTGAAGAGTCTGCCTTCCTTTAACTTTCCTGTACTTAGAAACATCTACCATGCAGTAGTAGCAATCGTCGTGGTGGCTCTTTGGTTCTCTCCATATTCTGGGTACCGCAAAGGGCATTGCCTTGCGTACTCCCCGCAGCCACCCTTCAAGTGTGGAGCGGCAGCTTCCACAGATCACATAGGGTGCTCAGGGCTTATCTTGGTCACCCATAGGCATACCAAAATAGAGCCGATACGCGATCCAGAACTTGGTGCCTTTCACAATCTTGTGCGATACTTGCTTGGGGCCTATGTAATACCCACAAACGTAGCAGAATATATCCGGCGAGTGTTTACAAGCTCTAGTTGCCATTCTCTTTACCAAACTGTACTACATTAATCATAACCTGCAGATATAGAGAGAAGAGTTATTAAATCTGCAACAGATTACAGATTCCACAAAAAAGATGTATTCACAACACTGAAATAATGTTCGCAATAAAAAAGGATCGATAACACTCAAATCATCAGCACAGAGAAGCACAGAAACACAGTACCTCAGTGCTGGTAACCATCAGACAAACAACCTGCTTTCTTTGTGTGTTCACACTTACTGACTTCTCAGACTCTGCGCTCTTCTTTATATAGCACAGTGGAAGTTTCGGGCAATTTCTAGAGCAAGAAACTGTCAACGAACATCCAGATTGTTCTCAACAATTCCCGATTATTCTGATATTGCTGCACCCATAATAACATTATACTGGTAAAACATGAAAAATGGATTATCTGAAACCATTGATGATACACACAAACCAAGGCCAGATTTGGACTCAGCGCCCACAAATGCATATAAAAACATAAAAAATTCTATATGAACAGAATCAGTGTTACACAGTGTTATTAAAAAAACACCAACAATTCCTTCCATTTCCTGTTTAAATAAAAAAAATGACCCATAATGTTTCAACCAACAAAACAAAGGGGGGTAGGGGTAATAGGGGAGATGGGTGTGAGGGGTAATACGGGAGGGGTGTGGGTAATGAGGAGAGGGGTGTGGGTAATGGGGGAAGGGATTATACAACAAGGGGGTGGGGGTTAGCCCCTCAAGTTGCATAAAAAGGGATGAGGGGGTTTTGGGGGAGAAGGAGAATGACCTCCCCCCAAAGGGGTAATCCTAACGTGCCCTCGCCGTAGGCGAGTTTGCAAAGCACAAGCGCCGCCCGTAGGGCAGGGAGCCGAAGGCTCTGCTTGTTATTTATTATTATTATTATGATTATTATTATCATTATTATTAGTATCATTATTGCCATTATTATTATTATGATTATTATTATTATCATTATTATTAGTATCATTGTGTTCTCTCTCTCTCTCTCTCTCATCTATTCGTAGCAGATCCAGCTTATTAATATTATTATTATCATCATTATTATTTTAATTATATAATATATACGTAATAATTAAAGAGACTACGAACACCGTCTATGTCAGGTATCATACTAATTTTAATAGTTCTAAAAAATTAAGTAAAATTATTCTTAAACATAATGTAACGCCATATATACGCACACTAATATATATATATATATATATATAAACAGGGTGTCCCATCAGTCCGGCATCATAGGAGAAATTCATATTTTTCTATTTCTACAAACCATAATTCATATTTTCCTTATGCTCGGGATGCCAATTTCCCGTCCACCATTCTGTTCAGTGACGAGGCTGTTTTTTATGGAAATGGTGAGGTAAATCGACAGAACACCCGCTACTGGTCTCAAAACAACCCTCACTGGTATTCCTCTTCAAAGGAACAAGGTGCATCTCGGGTGATGGTATGGTGTGTCATTTGGAAGGATCGCATCATAGGCCCCCTCTTTTTCGATGAACATGTCACTGGAGGCACCTACCTACGTATGCTCAACGAAGAAGCATTTCCCAGTGTCTTGAACGAAGAAGGAAATTTCCCAACATGGTTCCAGCAAGACGGCGCTCCTGCACATTACAGCACCCAAGTAAGGGAATACCTGTACCAACAATTCCCTGGTCATTGGATAGGACGTCGAGGGCCTGTGGAATGGCCAGCTAGAAGCCCGGATCTCACGCCACTAGATTTTTATCTCTGGGGCCACTTGAAAGCGCTGGTATACGCAGAGAAAATTAGGAGTGTTGAACATTTGCGGCAGCGCATTATTGGGGCATGTAACACCATTACTCCTGACATCATTCACCGTGTGCTTGCTGACTGGGTATCACGTCTGAATTTGTGTATTGAAAACAATGGTGGACATATTGAATAAATAAAGCTTTGAATAAAAGCTTTTGTTTTGCCTTTTTTTATTATTTTTCCTATGATGCCGGACTTATGGGACACCCTCTATATATATATATATATGTTAAACACAGACCTTGCATGGAACAAGGAACTCTTCTGGGAAAATTAAATCCACTATAGTCCGAATAAGTAATGGTAAATGACAAATACCATAGTTTTTTCTTTTTCATGATTTTAGCCCGACGTGGGCAACGGGTCTCTCGCAAAGAGATCCCATAAATATAGCTTCCCTCACCAGCTATCTGCAAAGCAGACAGGATCCAGCTTTGGGACATGGATCTAGGGTTTAAAGCAAGCCTAGATCCCTACATTCAGAACCTCTATATAAGTAAAAGACTCGTTGCATTCACGTCGTGTTGAATAAATCAAAGAAAAAGGGGGTAACTATTGTATTTTTAGCCAAAAAAACCAAAACTTAAACCTCAACCGGGACATTGAGCGTCCACTTTTCAAGGCACGAAACACGTCCGTTTAGTATACACAACCTCAGAATGGTTCCCTGAGAACATTATATGTTAAACACAGACCGTGCATGGAACAAGGAACTCTTCTGGGAAAATTAAATCCACTATAGTCCGAATAAGTAATGGTAAATGACAAATACCATAGTTTTTTCTTTTTCATGATTTTAGCCCGACGTGGGCAACGGGTCTCTCGCAAAGAGATCCCATAAATATAGCTTCCCTCACCAGCTATCTGCAAAGCAGACAGGATCCAGCTTTGGGACATATAATGTTCTCAGGGAACCATTCTGAGTTTGTGTATACTAAACGGACGTGTTTCGTGCCTTGAAAAGTGGACGCTCAATGTCCGGTTGAGGTTTAAGTTTTGGTTTTTTTGGCTAAAAAATACAATAGTTACCCCCTTTTTCTTTGATTTATTCAACACGACGTGAATGCAACGAGTCTTTTACTTATATAGAGGTTCTGAATGTAGGGATCTAGGCTTGCTTTAAATCTAGATCCATGTCCCAAAGCTGGATCCTGTCTGCTTTGCAGATAGCTGGTGAGGGAAGCTATATTTATGGGATCTCTTTGCGAGAGACCCGTTTGCCCACGTCGGGCTAAAATCATGAAAAAGAAAAAAACTATGGTATTTGTCATTTACCATTACTTATTCGGACTATAGTGGATTTAATTTTCCAGAAGAGTTCCTTGTTCCATGCACGGTCTGTGTTTAACATATAATGTTCTCAGGGAACCATTCTGAGTTTGTGTATATATATATATAATATATACGGTACCGTGCAAAAGTCAGAGACCACTGTCAATCTGATAACTATTAGATAATCTGTTGTATGAAAATTGGTTTTGATACTAAAATACACATTAATTAACTAGAACCTCTGGTTCATATTAACGTATAACTAAGTTATTACTTATCACGTTAACCGCCACATGAGCCGCCGGTGGATCACAGGGGGTTATCATGGATCGCCACATGAGCCACCGGTGGATCGCTCTTTTAATGGCTTATAATGGCCGTTAAAAGCATTGGCGCTGCGGGAAAATGCCAGATTTTGCCAATGGCGCTTAACACTTAGGTGTATAAAGTTGTATTAGCTGGATGACCCTCTAGTCTGCATAAATTGGACTTGAGGGTTGATTTATTATATTACTTATAATGCATGTGTTTAAAGATCTAGCGAACTATTGATGATGGATCTGCAGTAAATGCTCCTAAGCTATTGTTATATCAGTATTTACAATTAAAAGTATTGACATATTCACTTAAATTCTGAAAAACAAATTTATCCAAAACGTTTCTCATTTATAATCCTAATTCATGCTGTTTTTTCTTTCACAGGCTTAAGAATGACGAAAAGTACAATTTCTGATGAGATTAGATATAAAATAATACATTTGCATGGTGAGGGACTGAGTCAAAGAAAAATAAGTGAATCTACAGGTGTTTCCAAAACTGTTGTAAAAACAATCTTGGCTCGTCAGAGATCAAATGGGACCCCCAGTTGATCGTCCTAGATTAGAGAGGCATTCTAAGCTTTCTCCACCTGATCTACAATATCTAAAGATCACTTCCCTTCGAGACAGATGCAAATCCAGCACTTCACTTGCAGCAGATCTCGAAAAAACAACACGTGTCTCAGTTGATCCCTCTACTGTACGAAGGAAGCTTAACTCAGTAGGTCTTAAAGGACGTGTTGCAGCAAAAAAGCCACTTTTAAGGAATGAAATAAGAAGAGAAGAAAATATGCTTTGGAACACAAGTATTGGACATCTGAGACCTATTGAGTTAAGCTTCCTTCGTACAGTAGAGGGATCAACTGAGACACGTGTTGTTTTTCGAGATCTGCTGCAAGTGAAGTGCTGGATTTGCGTCTGTCTCGAAGGGAAGTAAACTTTAGATATTGTAGATCAGATAGAGAAAGCTTAGAATGCCTCTCTAATCTAGGACGATGAGCTAGAACAACGTGAAAAAAGTGTTAGCAGCTGACGAGGAAGCTTCTAACAGTGGCTGCATCCTCCAGCACGGGACACGTCAACGCGAAGAAGAGGCGACGTCAAACCGAAACATCAACGCGCTGGTGGCCAAACTTCCTCAAATCTCCGTGCAGCTGGCTGTCTACGGTTGACCAGACTGGCAGTCGACGGCCTGTTGTGTGGCACGGTCAGAGTGCCGATCGGCTCCCGGGGCCGGACCTATTCTCAGCGTGCTATTTTTTCATTTACGGGGAGCAATTGGGTGCTCCCCGGACTACTATTACTCTCCGGCGACATTGACTAATCCAGGCCCCACTACAACTTACACATGTTACTGTACCATACACAAAGACATAGACACAAAAGCACCATGAGACACATACAGAAGTATAATATTAACATATTACAGTACAACGTAGATGGCTTCACAAACAAAATCATGCAGCTTAGGGAATTAGTACACAAACAAAACATTCACATAGCACTTATACAAGAAACAAAACTAAAACACACACACAAAACACCCACCATCCCTGACTTCACGGCGATCAGTCAAGATCGTATTGGGGGTAACGGGGGTGGACTCATCACTTACATACGTAAAAGCATTAGCTACACTGATGCCACACAAAACATTACAAACACAATCCAAGCAGATAACACGATAGAAATACAGCCAGTTAACATTAAAACACGCGCAAAAAACACAACACCACACCAATTAACATTTACATCCCACCAGATAGTTCACCTCAGGTGTCAGCCAATTACAATCCACAGTTACACAATCTGGCCTCTCTCACTAATGTCATCTTAGGAGGAGACTTCAACCCTAAAGACACTAGTTGGTACCTGCACAACCAAAGCAACATCAGAGGCGCCAACATAGCCACACAACTAAACAGCCTCTTCATTCTTAACAATACAGAAGAACAAACACACATACCACATCAAGCAGGATACTCAAACTCCTCCCCAGACATAACGTTCTGTTTCCCCTCACGAGCACACTTACAGAAATTACAAGAAAGCTGCTTGGGAACAGTTCAAAATACAGACTGAGGAACAATTCACCACATTAAACAGCACACCCATCATAAACATCAATACAACACTCAAGACATTTAATCAGATCATCAATAATGCAAACAAATACATACCCGAGGGCAACATTAGGAAATACAACCCAAATTACACTAGAGAAATAGCCAACCTCATAAGGCAACGTAAGAACCTCAAACATAACACACAAACACCACACACAGAAGCCTTAAAACAGCAGATACAACAGCTTAACACAGAAATAAACAACAAACTCAAAGAAAAACAAACAGAAACATTTAGGGAATTCATAACAACACTAAACCACTCCACAGATACATCCAGGCTATACAAGACTATAAACAGCATCACCCACTCTAACAGCGGCATTCACACCTCACACGCGGCTATCTGTCGCAGCCAAAATAATATCCCAACATACACACAACAAGCTAACATTGTAGTTAATCACTACGCAAAGATAAGTCACTTAAACAGAAACAACAACCAGAAACACACAGACAAACAAACAGCCAGACACAAGAAAACGTACAGACTCGACACGACCATTACACTCTTCAGTACAGACTAGACCACCAACATCATCAAAAACATTAAGAATTCGAAGGCTACCAGACAACATATCTAACATACACCTTAAACACTTGGGCCCACAGGGAATACTAGCTCTCACAAATATCAGCATATATTCATACCAACACTGTATTATTCCTGACATATGGAAACAAGGTAAAATTATTACACTACTCAAACCAAACAAAAATCCAGCAGAACCAGCTTCCTATAGACCCATTAACTTACTATGCACACCTTCCAAAGTAACAGAAAGACTAATCTTACAAATCACCAATCCACACATACTACTCTCGCCTACTCAACATGGATTCAGACCTCACCACTCAACCACGACATTACTCACTAAACTCACGCAGCACATCATGGATGGCATCAACTCCAGACGACCAGCTCAACGTACACTATTAGCAACAATAGACATTAGTAGAGTATTTGATGCTATCCCACTAGGGTGTGTCAGTTTTAGTAAAGTCAACAATTCGAAAAACTGCTAGTGACTAAATGATGCATTTTTATGTGCTAAATCGAAATATGGCTTTCAAATCCAGATTTGACCAATCCTAGCTACTTATATTTGAAGTTGAAGTTTACGAAAAAATCAGCAATTTTTGCAAGTATTTTTTTTATTGTATATAACTACATTTTACATACATTACATACAATTAAAGACATTTTGATTGTATTTCAATATTAAAACTTAGAAATATTGATAGGTTTCTTGAACTTTGCCAAGGATGCCATGTCTACCTTGCTCTTGTTCCTGGACATGAGCTCCCTACTGGCCACCTGGCCACTGATGTACGCCTCCCTCCTCTCTTGTGAGTAAACATGTGCTGCTTCAGTTTCATCCTTACACACCTCTCTACTGACTGTGTGTGTGAGGGCCATGCAGGAACTTCCATTGGTCTATCCAGAAACTCCTTGATTGCAGCAGTGGTGAGGGAGCAGGTCAGAGGAGGGTCAGTCACGCCAGAGTTCCAGTCAATAAGCTCCGAGAGTTGTTTGGCATCTGGGTTGATGTCAGGAGTCTTCCTGGGTCTGACACTGCAGTCTCCTACCTGTGTGTCCTCATCTTCTTCACCTCTGATTTCCAGTAATTTAGGGCACCCATTATCTCAAACACACACATAAACACCTTACAGACAATACAAAACAACGCACTTCCTATCATTACAGGATGCACTCAAACAACACCAATAGAACACCTGTACACAGAAACAAAAATACTGAAAGTAAGTTAGGGAACATTTAGACATGAGGGGAACACAATTCATGGCAGCAGCGACAACTAACCCACAACACCCTTGCCATTACATGTACAACCATGCACCGACATCTCGCACCATTAAGGTAACACCAGAGAGACATTATAACCAAATACTCCATTCCATACCACGCTCCACAGACATCACACAGTACAGAAAACACATACACACACACCTAACCCACAAAGCACTGACACGACTTGGTCCGAATGCGGTCCTAGGTGTGAAGCCGCCACCCATTAACAGGTCAGAGATCAGCCTGAGCAGATCGGATCGAGTTAACTTAGCACGATTCCGATGTGGACATCACCCCAACTTACGGACATATAAATACAGACTAGACAACTCCACAGACGACACCTGCCACCTGTGCCAGGACACACCACAAACAATTGAACACATTATGACAGACTGTACCGCTCAAGCACAGCAACGAACACAACACAACATCACTAGTGCGCTGAACCTCTGGTCCACTCCGGGGAGGGCGATTGGTTACCTGCGTGCCGCCGGCTTGCTCGACCAGGGTGGGCTGATCGTCTAAACAACAACAACAACAACAACAACTGGGGGTCCCATTTGATCTCTGATGAGCCAAGATTGTTTTTTCACCAGTTTTGGAAACACCTGTAGATTCACTTATTTTTCTTTGACTCAGTCCCTCACCATGCAAATGTATTAGTTTATATCTAATCTCATCAGAAATTGTACTTTTCGTCATTTCTTAAGCCTGTGCAAGAAAAAAACAGCATGAATTAAGATTATAATGAGAAACTTTTTGGGATAAATTTGTTTTTCAGAAACAATAGCTTAGGAGCATTTACTGCAGATCCATCATCAATAGTTCACTAGATCTTTAAACACATGCGTTATAAGTAATATAATAAATCAATTCTCAAGTCCAATTTATGCAGACTAATACAGCTAATACAACTTTATACACTTAAGTAATAACTTAGTTATACGTTAATATGAACCAGAGGTTCTAGTTAATGTGTATTTTAGTATCAAAACCAATTTTCATACGACAGATTATCTAATAGTTATAAGATTGACAGTGGTCTCATACTTTTGCACGGTACTGTATATATAGGATCGACCTACGGTTGACCCCTCTGCAGCATCCCGCTTCATTTGCGGGATTTGGTGAAAGAGGGAATTACTCTCTGATCTCCTCCTGCCCTCGTAGCCAGTCACACATGGCTGGTCAGGGACTTTGCACAGGAATCTGTCCAACTGGTTCTTCAAGTTATTCAGGTCGGTGTGCTGGAGATTCCTTACTTCTCTCGGTAGGTCATTGAAAAGCTTTGGGCATCGTATTCTGAGGGTATTTTCCATCCTCGTTTTCATGGCCCCTTGTCCCACCGCAGCTGGGACCGTACAAAATATGCCTCTTCTCTCATTCCAGTTTGTTTCTATTTCATTTCTAAGGTTAGGGACAGAGCCCTCAAGTATTTTCCATATGTATATTATTGTGTACCGCTCGCGCCTTCTTTCGAGAGAGTAGAGTTCCAGGGATTTTAGTCGAGACCAGTGGTCTTCACCTTCCGTTTTCTCTATCTTAGACGTAAGATAGAGGAAAACCTTTATTGTTCGCAATAATTTGAGCATGATGTTTGCTTTTCTGTTGCGGAAGCTCCTCCAGATGATTCTCATTATTTTTCTAGCCGTCGCAATTTTGATGTTATCGTGCTCTCTGAATTCTGCATCCGACGACATTATTACTCCAAGATCTCTGACTTATGGATTTGGTGTTATCTGTTTGGCTTGAAGAGTTTTGTACCCTTTTTTCTGTAGCTCCTTGTTATTACCATATCTTAGAAGTTGGAATTTTTCTTCGTTGAATTTCATATTGTTGTCTTCTGCCCACTGTAATAATGTTTCATTGTCATTTTGTAATCTTTTTATGTCACCTTCGTTCAATATTTCCTTGCATATCTTTGTGTCATCTGCGAAACATGATACAATACTGTCATTGATATCTGCATCAATATCTGCAATCATTATTATGAACAGCGAGGGAGCTAGTACTGTCCCTTGTGGGACAGAGCTCTCTACTTCCGAGACTTCCGATTTGACTCTATTTACCACCACTCTTTGTGTTCTTTGCGTCAAGAAATTAAATACCCATCTTCCCAGCTTTCCAGTAATTCCTGTATTCTTAAGTTTATGTGCTATAATTCCATGGGTACATTTATCGAAGGCTTTAGCAAAGTCAGTATATATTACATCTACAGTATGCTTTGTCCTCGACACAGTGTTTCTAATATTTTCTCCTGGTGGTTTAATAGCTGTGATAGGCATGATCTTCCAGCACTGAAACCATGTTGATTTGGGTTGTATAAGTTCTTTTCTTGTGGGTAGTAGGTAGTTTTGCTTTTAATTATACGTTCAAAGCACTTTATAAGGTGTAGGTGAGACAATTCTTGCCGATAATTCTTGGGCATTGCTCTGTTACCACCTTTGAATAAAGGGGCAATGTTCGCGTTCTTTAATGGCAGTTGAATTTATCCTGTATCGAGTGATTTCCTCCATAGTAAATATAGCAGTTTGGCAATACTCTCTTTACATTTCTTCAGAAATGTGACACTCCGTGTGTCTGACCCTGCCCCTGGTGCCGAATTGTCTCGCATTTGTGATAGAGCCTTAATTACATCTCCTTCCGAGAACTCTAAGTCCATTAATAGGTTTGTGCCAGAATTTGTCCTTGGCTGATTTGTATCAATGTCGAAAAATTTGTTTGCGTTTTCTACTTTCATCTCGGACCTAGGGGTGCTAAACACAGAGTTAAATTGTTCCTTAAGCAGTTCGTTCATTTTTTGGAGGTCATTTGTGTGTTTGGCCTCCCCGTCTATCATCGGACCAATACTCTCTTTGCAATGCATTTTCCTTTTCACAAAAGTGTAGAAGTATTTTGGGTTATTTTTTTGTTTTCTGCAACCTTGTTTTCCTCCTCGTTTGTCTTATGTATGAATGTTTGCTTTAGGTCCAATTCTATTTCGCCTAGTTTCCTCTCTAGTTTGAGTCTCCTTGCATCAGTTTTGCATCTGTGGAGATGTTTTACGGTTTGCTTCCGTTGTCTAAATAGTGTCCTGATTTTTCTCTCGAGGTTGCTACATTTTCTCTTTTGTCTCTCTGGAACATGCTTCAGTAATACAGGTTTGGTTTCAGACTCCATTATACTTAGTATTTGTTCTTGAGTCTTCTCGTGAAGTAGTAATTCTCAATTTACTTCCTTTAAATCTTTATTTATACTTTCCCAATCTACTTTCTTTGAATTTATGTTTAAGTCTTCAAATATACCTTCCCACTCTCTGGGATGCGTTTTTGGACCTGTGGGTGCTAACAACTTCAATTGTATATCAATTAGGTTATGGTCTGAGAAATTTGTGTGCGTTACCTTTTTATTTATTATTATCTCATTGTTATTTGTCAAAATTAAATCCAAAACGTTCTCTTTCGTAGTGGCTTCACAGATTTCCTGAGTAAGGGCAAAATGTTCCATCATATCTAATAGCAGGGCCGTTTCCTGGCATAAGCAGACTAAGCGGCCGCTTAGGGCCCCGCTGCTACTAGGGAGCCCCTAGACAGGCTCCCAGGTCATAGCTCAGTGGGCAAGAATAGGAATATAGCTGAAGTTATTATTAATATTATTGTTATTATTATTATTATTATTATTATTATTATTATTATTGTCGTATTAATTAAAATTTTTGTATGAGACAAATGTGATAAAATGGAGACAAACGAAACGTTTTGGTCGTTATGTGTAAATAACTATTGTGAGATCTTATTTCTATATTATTTAACTTTATTCTTGCTATATGCTTATACTTTCCTAAATGCTTAATTTTTCTACTATTGTAAAACATTATTTCACTAATTTACTAATTATTAAGAGATTTTGTAACACTTTAAAACCTAGGATTATTTTCGTTATGTTTTCAAGTTTATTAATTCTTTTCTCATCTTTTTCAGATAATGTGAATTTTGTTGGTTAAAACCTAAATGGTCTGATTACTTAAATGTATTTTATTAACGTTACAATTATGACAATTATTATTATTATTATTATTATTATTATTATTATATTATTATTATCATCATCATTATTATCATGATTATTATTATTTAGAAGATTAGTTGTGGTTAACTAGATGTGACTTCGTGCATCTTGGAAAATGAAACATTATCCATCAGGAGCTGAAAAACGGAAAAAGAAAATAGAGGAGGAGAAGCTTTCCAGTAGCACAGGTGAGATGTGCCACTTGTATATTCTTATGATTACAGTTCGGCAACTAGGTTAGGTAGACCATCAAGCTAGGCAAGTGCTCAGGAATCGTGTAGAGTAAGCTAGTCTCTGTAATATTTATAATATTTCGAAATGTGAAATTTAATGGATCACATCACCTCAAATTCTGTTCACACAGATCAATTATCAAACAAGATAAGAAAGTATTTTATCAAAAATTAACAGAATATGTAATGTTATGTTCTTCTCAGGAGCACTACTGAAATATTTGGAAAAGCCACCCTCAGCAAAGCCTGACGAGCATCATGAGCCAATGGATTGTGCCATCGGGTCAATAAATGAGAGATTCAAAACATTAGATGATGTGAGGGACATATTTGGGGGTTCTCCTAAACTTCACCACAATGAACAAGGAAGACTTGTCCTGCAAGTGTAAAAAGCTCTCTAAGATACTGAGCTCTAGAGCTGACTCTGACATTGATGGAAGAGAACTGGCCCTCGAAATTAAGAACTTGCCGACTTTACCTTCACACAACATGACTGCATTGGAGCCTCTCTCCTTCATTCATCAGAAGCAACTGGAGGAACTATACCCCAATCTCTGGGTTGCACTAAGAATTGCCTGCACTCTACCTGTGACAGTACCGTCAGCCGAGAGGAGCTTCTCTAAGATGAAGCTAATCAAGAACTACCTCAGATCATCAATGGGGCAGGATCGCCTCAGTGGCCTTGGCATCATAAGCATCAACCAGGACGTTGGCAGGGAGATTTCATATAATGATGTTATTGATGATTTCGCCCAGAAAAAATCTAGGAGGCAAAAATTTTGAAGATACAAACTGTTCTGTATAACTGTTAGTTATTACACAATTGTATCGTAGGTAGAGTTAGTAATTGTTTGGTAGTTGTTAATTGCATTATTTTTTTTGTACATAGTTCTGTCATTTATTCTAAATAATGTATAAGCTAATTTTCAGGAATTTCATTAAGAGTATTTTTTCTGTTTATCTTCTGAAAGTACATATTTGTTGTTTTGGACATAATTGTTTAATTAAAATTGTTTCATAATTGTTTTTATTAACACAGCCATTTTTTGTATGTGTGTGGATGCAGTAAGGCATGAGTTGGTGGATGGAGCGGTGGGGCCTCAAATGGGTATACTGCTTAGGGCCCCGTAATGGCTAGAAACGGCCCTGTCTAATAGCATTATTGCTTGGGTTCTATCATCTTTTGTAATGTTACCATGAAACTTCTCAACACATATGACTTCTTCATTTTTCTTCCATGTTATGAATGGGAAATTAAAATCTTAGCAAATTAGAATATTTGTTTCTGAAGTTTCAAGTAATTTTAACGTGTTTTATATTTCATTAGTGGCAAATTGGAAGTCACTTTTTGTGGTGTTTGTTGGTCTGTAGACGTCCATAATGGTTAGGTTCAGTTCTTTTACTTCTAAAATAATAATTTTGACTGTGCTGTTTGATTTATTTACCTTCACCTCACATGTGTATGTGTTTTTCACATAGATACAACACCCTCCCCCTCGTCTAGCCACTCTATCTGCTCTGTATATGTTGTAGTCCAACAATGCTATTTTAGTATTCTCGATGCAGTTTTCACAGCCTTTTTCGCACTTATATGTGTTTCCGCTAGGCATATGATATCTATGCTGGTTTTCGTAGCTAAATTTTGCAAGTATTGTAATTTGCAGTCTGCATGGTCCATATAGAGGCCTTGTATATTTATGTATAATACATTTACCGGGCTTCAGTCTTCGCGTTCGATTTTCCTAAATGATGGTCGTTTCCTGCTCGATGTCGGTTTCTGTTTGGTGTTATTGGTTGGGCCGCTGCATTTGGGAGTATTGGGGTTGCGGCCCGTGATCCCACTGTGGTTGTTGTATTATTGGTGGGTGGTGTTGAACGTAATGTTGTGGTGCATATATTTGCGGCGTTCTGTCTTTCCTTGTTAGAAGGGCAAGCTGTACTTTTATTATCCTAATTGTTTCTAAAAAATATGTTTCATTACTCTTGTTATTACTTCTATTTCGAATATGATTTGTTCTTTCCCGTTCTTTTTTTTGCGTACCCTTTATGTGAAAATACGGGCACTCTATGTTTAGGCATTTTATCTCCGTAATTGACTGTCTGCACGTACGAGGGTGAAAAACGTTGCAGTTTGGTCTGTACTTGCATTTTCCATTCCTCATCATATAGAAGCATTTTGGGGGTGATTGTATATGCAGTTTGAGCCATATTTGCAGGAACCTGTTTTATAATATTCGCATATGGCCCGTCGTTTGAATTCCCTCCGAGTCTTATGTGATTCGATTTCCTTCTTCTGCTCCGCCACCACTTCTTCCCTACTCGGTGTTTTTTTTGTCTTCGGCGTGTATTTCTTATCTCTCTCTTTTGCCGTCGGTATTTCTTCATCTGAGGCTGCTTTCGCCCCTTACTGTA